>BSBK01006629.1:0-352732 GCA_027943335.1 Chamaecyparis obtusa
GGAATAGCTTAAGATACTTCCTAAACTGACACAAAAACCCCTTGCAATAGAAATAATGTCTTAAATAATTAGAGATATTATGTATTCTAGACCTTTCGTAATCATCTTCTAAGTAGTATTTCATAAGGAAATGAGCTTGAAATATTTAGAAGTATTAGAATTATTTGACTTGACAATAAGATCAAAGAGAGGGTTGTTCAACTTGTTAATTATGTTATTATTCTTTCTATTGAAGGTTGTAAGTAATATTTAGGAATGGGAGGTTGACCCAAATATGAGTGCTTTTCCTTATTTATCATTGGGGTAGCCATATGTTAGATAACCAAGGGGGGGTGAATCACTTAAGTTACTTATCCTATAGTCCCAAACACTCCAGATGTATAGATCAAAACTTTCAGACAATTTAATCAACTCGGTAAAATATCAATTGTGCCTTTTTGTTCATCTACCGAATACCAGTAAATTAAATAATATATTTACCGATCAATCTAGTTATAATAATGTGTAAAGTAAAATAACAATTCAACACATCCATACACGTATAATACTTTAATTTTTAATGTGGAAACCCTGTTAGGGGAAAAACCACCTGGGAGCGGTAACCCAAAATAATTCACTCTTCTCAAGTAAGCTCGGTTAAGAGCCAACCCTTTTAAAGGTTATAAAACACACTATGAGGTGTTGGTTAGAGGATTTATCACTAACAGTTATGCATGACAAAATATTCACTATGGGGTCAACAAGGAAATAATCAACATTCATTGAATGTCATAATGAAATAATAAAATTGTTAAGCCCACTCGGTTAACAGATTTATCTATAGAAATGGTTATAATGTTATAGTAATGATCTGATTCAAATACAACTTATTTTGCATATTTTTAGATCTATGCTAAGCTCAAAATACATCTGGCCAATAAAATCAATTCAATTCCTTTGTTTCCTCCAAGTCTGTTCTGCTTGGTAATTCCTTTCTCTAATGTTTGATGTTGTCTACAAATTTTCTCGGTTCTATCTTCAACCTATTTGACCAGCTCTCATGAATGCAATCTTCTCACACATATTCTTGAATTCATAATGAATGTCATCTCCTTTTATAGATATAATAAACCATTTTATTTCCAACCATATATTTTTCCTCTTAATCTTCATCGTTGATTTTTTTGATTTAATCGTCCTCAAGATTTGTGTCTGTAACATGTTTCATTCTCCTTCATCCGATCATCTTTGAATTTTTTCCAGTCATTTGATCATCATAACAAACATTATCTTTTACCTCAGAATCATTCATAATAATCCAGCTCAACATCTTTAGTTGACAGTCATTAGTTCCATTTATTTCTTTCACTTGTTCATTACCACATCACAGTAACTCGGTTAACACTATACTCGGTATACACTACACTTGCTTGGTGTACACTGTTCCAACTAAGTGTATACACAATTCTTCATTTACCGAGCACATAAACTTGTAGATTTTTAATCTTCAATCCATAACATAATTATGTAATACAATCAAATCACTAACATAATGTCATAGACTTACCAATAAGTTACCCAATGAATACTATATCAATATCTTTCTCATTGATCTCATTTTCATGTAGATATCTCATTCCTTTACCATTATTTCTTTCTTTAGATATTTGTAACTATAATGATAAGTATAGTCAAAGCTAGTTGGCATCAATGAGAATACCATAATTGATTTAATATGTAACACATGTACCTTTGTAGCTCAGTGATCATCAATCACTATCTTTCAAATATCCAATCAGTTGTCAAACTCTCCTTCAAGATATTCAATCAATTTTAGTCTATCAATCTCTCCCTTTGGCATTGATAGCAACACAATATGAAATATGCCATAGAATACCAAACATCTGTTCTACAACTCTTTATGCAAATGTTGTGACTCAGTAAGCTCTCCCTAGATTAGGCATTTAATATATTTAATCACTACACAACTATGTTTAATCACTACACATTGTCAATGTCTCTCCCTTTCAGGAGTGTCTCTCCATGTGGATAGATATTTCATGTTACCATCTCTCCCTTTGACAGTAATGCCAAAAAAAAATTAGCTCTTTTGTAGCCAAATCAATATCTCAGTTGTTTAGTTTGGATTCAAGTACCTTACATGTACTAATTTGGAGTTTTAGTTTGTTTTTCAGATTTCACAACCTTAGTAAATCATAAGTGTGAACATCATGCATCAACATCATTTGATCTTTTGATATAGTATAGGTTGATGCAACTTCCTAATCACCTTAGTGACTGCTAGATAGGGGATGGACCCCTAGTCTACTCCTCAAGTACTCAAATATGTCCTTCAGTAAGGGTTTAGTAAATATATCAGCAAGTTGTTCTTGTCACTTCATATATTTCAATCTTACTTTCTATTCTTGTACTTGTTCCCTCAAGTAGTGATACGTTATAGCTATATGCTTTGTCTTTGCATGCATCATTGGATTCTTAGAAATATTAATTGCCCTTATTTACTGAGTTGATTAAATTGTTTGAAAGTTTTGATTTATGCATCTGGAAGTGTTTGGGACTATAGGATAATTGAACTTAACTGATTCACCCCCCCTCTCAATTATCTAACAATTATCACAATACAACACTTTGATTTTTTAACGTAGAAACCTTGTTAGGAGAAAAACCACGTGGGATTGGTAACCCAAAATAAGTCACTCTTCTGAAGTGATCTCAATTAAGAGCTAGCCCTATTAAAGGTTACAAAACACACTATGAGGCATGACCTAGTTAGAGGATTTATCACTAATAATTCTCTGTGACCAAATATTCACTATGGGGTCAATAAGAAAACAATAAACATTCATTGAATGTCATAATGAAATAATAAGAATGTTAAGTCCACTCGGTTAAGAGATTTATCTGTAGCAATGGTTAGAATGTTACAGTAATGATTTGATTCAAATACAACTTGTTTTGCATATTTTCATATCTATTCCTAGCTCAAAATACCTCTAGCCAATAAAGTCAATTCAATTCCTTTGTTTCCTCCAAGTCTGTTCTGCTCGGTAATTCCTTTCTCAGAATATCTAAAAATAGAGATAGGTTATTGTAGGCCTCGGCAATATGGTCTTGTAGCACCTCGCATGAGCTCTGAGATACGACCCTTTATAGATCATCGATTTCATGCTGAGTGCACCTTGAGGGAAACTTCAGCCCAGAGTGGTTGGAAGCATTCGAGCAACTTTGTGTGCTAAACAAGGTTGCCCTTAGCATTTACCCAACCATTTAGAGCTGTTGGAACAGATAGTTCGATGCTATGACTAACAATTTGAAAGATACACAATGTTTCTCATTTCAACTAAGGAACACTTCGAGTTATGACATTAACTAAGAATGTGTTGTCAAATATAAACAAAATTCAATCTCTGAAAATAGAGATAGATTATTGTAGGCCTCGACAACATGGTCTTGTAGCACCTGACAGTTTGATGCTACCTTGTACGAGCTCTGAGATATGACCCCGAAAAGATCATTGATTTCATGCTGAGTGCACCTTGAGGGACACTTCAGCCTGAAGTGGTCAACAGTGTTCAAGCGACTCTGCATGCCAAATGAGGCTGCTAGTAGCATTTACCTGACCATTTAGAGATGTTGGAACTGGTGGTTTGATGCTATGACTGGTGGTTTCAAAGATATACAATGTTGTTCATTTCAACTAAGGAACACTTCAAGTTTTTACATCACTCGAGAATGTCTTGCCAAATATAAATGAACTTGAATCTCTAAAAAATGAGATAGGTTATTGTAGGCCTCAGCAACACAGTCCTATATAACCTGATGCTTTGATGCTACCTCACATGAGCTCCGTGATATGACCCCGTAAAGATCTTCAATTTCATACTGAGTGCACCTTGAGAGACACTTTGACCCGGAGTGGTTAGTAGTGTTCGGATGACTCTGTGTACCAAATTCATGCTGAGTGCACCTTAAGGGACACTTCAACCCAGAGGGACACTTTGACCTGGAGTGGACACCATTTGAGTGACTCTGTGTGCCAAATGAGGTTTCCAGTAGCGTTTACTCAGCCATTCATAGCTATTAGAACAGACGGTTTGATGCTATGACAGACGGTTTGAAAGATACGCAATGTTGCTCATTTCAACTGAGGAACACTTCAAGTTTTGACATCAATCGAGAATGTGTTTCCAAATATAAACAAACTTGAATGTCTAAAAACCGAGATAGGTTATTGTAGGCCTCAACAACATAGTCCTGTAGAACCTGACAGTTTGATGCTACCTTGCATGTGCTCCGAGATCTAACCTTGTAAAGATTGTCAATTTCATGCTGAGTACACCTTGAGGGACACTTCGGCCCGGAGTGGTCGGTAGATTTTGAGTGACTCTGTGTGTCAAATGAGGTTTCTAGTAGCGTTTAATCTTCCATTCAGAGCTGTTGGAATAGATGGTTCGATGCTACGACCGACGGTTTGAAAGATATGCGATATTGCTCATTTCAACTAAAGAACACTTCAAGTTTTGACATCAACCGAGAATGTGTTGCCAAATGTAAATTAACTTGAATCTCTGAAAACCAAGATAGGTTATTGTAGGCCTTGGCAACACGGTCTTGTAGAACATAATGGTTTGATGGTACCTCATACAATCTTTGAGATATGACCTTGTAAAGATCGTTGATTTCATGTTGAGTGCACCTTGAGGGACACTTCATCCCGAAGTGGTTGGCAGTGTTTGAATCACTTTGTGTGCCAAACGAGGTTGGCAATAGCATTTACTCGGCCATTCAGAGATGTTGGAACTGATGGTTTGATGCTATGACTGACAGTTTGAAAGATACATAATGTTTCTCATTTCAACTAAGGAACACTTTGAGTTTTGACATTAACCAATAATATCTTGGAAAATATAAATGAACTTGAATCACTAAACAATGAGAAAGGTTATTGTAGGCCTCAGCAATAGGGTCCTGTAGAACTTGACTCTTTGATGCTACCTCACATGAGCTTTGAAATATGACCCTGTAAAGATCATTGATTTCATGTTGAGTGCACCTTGAGGGAGACTTTGGCCCAGAGTGGTTGGTAGTGTTTGAATGACTCTATGTGCCAAATGAGGTTTCAAATAGCGTTTAGTCGGCCATTCAAAGATGTTGGAACAAATAGTTTGATGCTACGATTGACAGTTTGAAAGATACGCAATGTTGCTCATTTCAACTGAGGAACACTTTGAGTTTTGACATCAATCAAGAATGTGTTGCCAAATATAAAAAAACTTGAATCTCTAAAAACTGAGATAGGTTATGGTAGGCCTCAAAAACATGGTCCTGTAGCACTTGACAGTTTGATGCTACCACGCATGTGCTCCGAGATCTGACCCTGTAAAGATTGTCAATTTCATGTTGAGTGCATCTTGAGGGACACTTCAGCCCGAAGTGGTCGGCAGTGTTCGAGAAACTTTGTGTGCCAAATGAGGTTTCCAATAGCATTTACTCATCCATTCAGAGCTGTTGGAACAAACGGTTCGATGCTACGACTGACAGTTTGAAAGATACGCAACGTTGCTCATTTCAACTGAGGAACACTTCAAGTTTTGACATCAATCGAGAATTTGTTGCCAAATATAAATGAACTTGAATCTCTAAAATCAAGGATAGGTTATTGTAGGCCTCAGCAACATGGTCTTGTAGAACATAATAGTTTGATGCTACCTCATACGAGCTTCGAGATATGATCCCGTAAATATTGTCAATTTCATGTTGAGTGCACCTTGAGGGACACTTCAGCCTAGAGTGGTCGACAGCTTTCAAGCGACTCTATGTGCCAAATGAAGTTTCCAGCAACGTTTACCCAACTATTTGAAGTTTTTGGAACAGACGGTTCGATGCTACGAATGACGGTTTGAAAGATACACAATGTTGCTCATTTCAACTGAGGAACACTTTGAATTTTGACATCAACCAAGAATGTGTTGCCAAATATAAACAAACTTGAATCTCTAAAAATAGAGATAGGTTATTGTAGGCCTTGGCAACATGGTCATGTAGTGCTTGATGGTTCGATGATACCTTGCACGAGCTCTGAGATATGACACCGTAAAAATTGATGATTTCATGCTAAGTGTAACTTGAGGGACACTTCAACCCATAGTGGTCGGTAGCTTTCTAGAGACCTTGTGTGTCAAACAAGATTGCCACTAGGGTTTACCTGGCCATTTAGAGCTATTGGCATAGACGGTTTGATGCTATGGCCGAATGTTTGAAAGATACACAATGTTGCTCATTTCAACTAAGGAACACTTTAAGTTTTGACATCAACCGAGAATGTGGTTCCAAATATAAATGAACTTGAATCTTTGAAAACCAAGAGAGGTTATTGTAGGCCTTGACAACAGGTTTGATGCTACCTCACACGAGCTCTGAGATATGACCCCATAAATATTGTCGATTTCATGCTGAGTGCATTGTGAGGGACACTTCGGCCCGGAGTGGTCGGTAGTGTTGGAGCGACTATATGTGTCAAACGAGGTTTCCACTAGTGTTTACTTGACCATTTGAAGCTATTGGCACAGATGGTTCAGTGCTACGACCGACAGTTTGAAAGATACACAATGTTGCTCATTTCAACTTAAGAACACTTTGATTTTTGACATCAACTGAGAATGTGGTGCCAAATATAAACGACCTTGAATCTCTAAAAATTGAGATAGGTTATTGTAGGCCTCAACAACATGGTCATGTATCACCTAACGGTTCGATGCTACCTCGCATGAGCTTTGAGATATAACCTCGTAAAGATCACCGATGTCATGCTAACACTAGTACATTTGAGCCACTTTTTAGACCAACATTTTCGACCAAGTTATAAAATGATTTTCCATGGTCGGTTTATAGAAGAAAAATTTGACTATTTTTTATTTCTATTCCCGTGTTGTTTGAAATTATGACCCTAAAGAGTGGTCGTAATTCCGACCAACACAAGAATAGAAGTAAAAATAAAAAAGTCAAATTTTATACATATATCCTGCCTACCAGCACATTTCATTTTGGCATAGTCCAAGAGAAAAGGAGTGGTGGAGGGTATAAGGAGGGAAGCTATACGTTGACACCCCCTATATGCATCTAGCTTGTAAGTTCTGGCATCTCCTTCTAGTCTTCCATATTACTATTCTCAAACCCAAGCAAGCATCAAGAGGAATAGGCATTTGATTTCAACCATTTCATTGCAGCCTTGGTAACACATTCGATTTTTTTGGAATTCGCTTAATGAAGGGTACATTTTTTTTTCAAATTGAATTGTTTTCATTTGTCAATTGTTTGAAACCCTAATCTATGCACTTCTAACGGTGTTTCAACCACTTATTCAACATTTTTTTACGAGAGTGGGAGAATGATGAAATATGAAAGCGGGACATCCGTCAATGCAACTGTTCCCCACTCTTCTTACTATCGGAGCTAATGAATCACAATGATGGAACGTGCCAAGTTCCAAAGCCCACGGTAGAAATGCAAGTGACATAGACTTTGGAACAAGCGCATTTTTTATTCAAACAATTAAGATACAATGCTGCAATTAAACCGAAAGTAGCATCAATTTAACCTTGAACTCAGTTGACGAGGAAACAAAGAACCCACCCTTAGTTGACTGGTTGCTCTGTATATTTGGAAATTCACAGGCCACTTCTAATGGTGTTCATGCCACTTCTAATGGTGGTGTGATATATCATGAAAGAGTGGAAAATAAAAGCTAAAACATTGATGAAACCATCTATTGTTCACTTCAAACCCTTGGAACTAGGGATTTCTAAATGTTAGACTTCAAAATGCCTCTGCTTCAAATTGGTGATTGATTCACCATCCACTCAACATACTAAAGCAATTCCAAACATAAAATATACCCCTTGTTCGAGCCAAATGGCTACTGCAATACTCGTCCCATCAATTTCAACACAATTTCTCTTTTTTCTGACTGCGATTACTTCCTCCCTTCATTCTCTCTTCTCATCATTTATATTGCATAGAATAAACATTTACTATCTCGTTATTCTATCTATTTTAGTTTCCTATCAATAGATTACTATTATGTTAATTAATTTTTTTATTACATTATTACATAACATTTTTCCATTTTAGTTTTACATTTCATCCTTATTATCTGCACTCTGTCCCTACAAGATTCCAACATTCTGTGTTGATGTTTGATGTATGTACTATAGTAGTGGACTCACATTATTTTTTAAGGTAGTGATCTTATGGAGCTTGGTATTTTCTCTTCATAATTAGATTTTTCATTTTGATAGTCCAAACACTTATAGCTACTCATTTATTTTTGTTGTAATCATCTATTTGTATCTAATAAATTAATCTTCATTTTAAAACTAACACTCAAACACCAAGAAGAATGTTAGAAAACTACTTATCGCATATAATATCCCTAACACTCCTAGTTAGCAAAGAGAAGTGGCGTAAGGGAACAATCTAGCCCTTGAGACTTTAACCAATCTCTAGGTTGGTGTACTTTTTTATTCTCCACATCTTGGTGAGCCTGACGTGAAGCTTACTTATGATAAGATCCTCTAAAAGTATAGATGTGGTGAAGCTCTATGAGCTTTACAATTCAAACCACTTTAGAAACTATTGTGAGAGGGTATGTGATGTGTGGTATCTCTCATAACCAACTTAAACCTCATAGATTAGTATCTTTGTTCACTAGAAATATGGATTTAAATGATCTAGTCAGGTTATAGTTATTTACAAGTCTGATTTTAGGACTTAACACCTCTTTGAAAATTAGGTCTCAACATTCCTTGCCTAAGAGTTCTCCACCTGAACCCCCTCCCATAGTAGATCACAATTCATCTCTTATAGTTGAATTCAATAAGATCCAATCCCTGAAGGATAATTTAATGACTTTACTATGAGTCAAATATTGAAGGATATCTATTGTAAGAGGTCGTATATCAAATTCAAGTATTGGTACTTTGGACCAACTTAGAGTACTCTGCATGTACCCTTGTAAATACTCTAGGAATTTGGTGATTTAACAAAGCAACTATATCATAAAAATGTCTCCAAGTTCTCAAACCTTGGACAGTGTCATTAAATGACTCAAAACCTCTAAATTTAAGAGGATTTTAACCCAATTCATATGGAACCTCAAAAGACCCAATTTGGTTTCTTCAAACCCTTGATTTGAGGGTTTATCCAATCTCAGCCTCCCACACACTTCTAGACTTATTTGGTGATTGATTCACCATTCAATCCATCATATAAGACTATTCAAGTCATAAAAACAATAGGCTATTCAACCCAATCTCCCAATGCTACTCCTTAGCCACCAATTTCATTAGGAAACCTCCACTAATCAGGCTGTGATCACTTCAATTGTCAACTCTTTTGCAAATAAAGATCATTAGAATTATGGTAGATGGTTAGAAATCATCTTTCCATGGATCCTAGGCCTTTGAGCCCATGCAAAGGCATATTTTACAAGTTAGACTTCAAAACACCAAAAGAAACTTAATAAAAATGAGTCCAAGCCACTATCCAAGAAGGTACAGTCATGCCAAAAGTTCCTCAAAGCCTCCAAAACATGTATTGAACTCTATTAATGTCTTATTGAATCCTCTAAATGCTTAATCCAACCAAACTACATCAGGATCATAAGGAAACTTCAAAGAAATAAAGACATTACTTGGAACAGTCACTGGTTTCACCAGTTTTAAATGCAAGGAACAATGAGCTTTGAGGACTCTCAATACATTCAACAGTGAAATGAATGATTGGAGATTGCTTACTATTCCAACATGAAAGTAAAAACCAAAATTATAAGTATTGAAACCTTTTAAAAATGCATAGACAATATATTTGCAGGTTAAAACTTATATTTCATTAAAAATATTTGTTCCTCTATACACTCCAGGCTTAAATCTACCATACAATAGATTCTCCAATTACATATAATAATCCTCACATAACTTCCTCAACCTCTTTGATCAGTTAGAGGGTTTAGTTAAGTGATTTAACATTAAAATATTAATTTCCCCCCTAAATGGCTACTAGCCATTTGATTTTGAATATTTGAAACTTTAAACTATAAAATGCTTGAAAAACCTTATTAAATTGGATTTTTAAGAATTCCAAAGGTTTTCTATCACCTAGGAGACTTAATAGCATCATTCTTATACTTCTAACTACCCTAAAACATATGTTGGACACTAATGGTCCAAATTACATTTATTTAATCCTTTTAAGGATATAAATTCATTCCTAAATTCAAATGCCACTTCATGGCATCAAACCATTATAGAAGCCAACACATAATAATTATTGGTTTTACATCATTTATAACCCAATAGTCTTTCTTCAAACACTGATCTTCATTAGGTGACTCCCAAGTCTTCATAGTCTTCTTGTGTACCTTGAATGGCTTCATGAATTATTTGTTGATACTTGGTGCCCTTGCACCACCTTTATTAAGAATTCATCATATCAGATAAAGTATGTTTAAGAATTGTTGGGACTGGTCCTTCGGCGTGTATTAAACATAATATAATTTTCAGCATATTATTATCATTCTATTTCTTTGTTGTAAACATGCCATTGGTTCAATTTTATAAATTTTTTTGTGTTAAATGCATTTAAAATAAAGGTCTAATTCTGTAGACTATTGGTCAGACAAATCTTCATTTCTTCTGATTGTCTTCTTTATATAATAGCATTTAAATGGAACATTAAGCATAGTAATAATATGCTTAATCTATTAGTAATAATCTCCTTAATCTATTAGCAATAAACTTTTAATTCTTTACAATACATCATTGCTTTGTCAAATAGTTGGCAAGCAATGATGTATTCAATATTTCTAAAGTGCTTCAAAAGGCTTAAACTCACCAAGACTATTCACCAATATACCCCCCATCCCACCATCCACACCCATCCACTCATGTCAAGAAATTATCCAAAATCATGTTGAATCCAAGCAAATGTAAGTCAATAACACCAAATATATCACTTAAACTCACCAAGACATAGTCTGGTGTTTATATTATTAAACTCTCTATTCAATGCAACATTGATAGGAAAAGCATTCATTGATTGGTATTATAAGTTTTGATCATTCCATGTATTGATTATATTTTTTTGAAGTCTTAAAATCAAAGAATTATAGTCCTTTTATTGACTATTCCTATACAGTGCTTGGCGTGTAAATAATCTTTTTCTTGAAGAACCAATGATTTCTTAGGCTCTATCAAATAGTTAGCAAGCAATGATGTATTCAATATTTCTAAAGTGCTTCAAAAGGCTTAAACTCACCAAGACTCTTCACAAGACTTATAAGTGATATATTTGGTGTTATTGACTTACATTTGCTTGGATTCAAGGACTTTAGAATATACTCTAAAACTGATTATGTACCTCCTACATTCTCTTATGGATGATGTACTACCAAGCAATAAACTTTTAATTCTTTACAAACAGTCACTTCTCTGCTCGTGAAGACACAATCTAGTGTTTATATTATTAAACTCTCTATTCAATGCAACATTGATAGGAAAAGCATTCATTGATTGGTATTATAAGTTTTGATCATTCCATGTATTGATTATATTTTTTTGAAGTCTTAAAATCAAAGAATTGCAGTCCTTTTATTGACTGTTCATCTACAGTGCTTGGTGTGCAAACTATCTTTGTCTTGAAGAACCAATGATTTCCTAGGCTCCGTCAAATAGTTGGCAAGCAATGATGTATTCAATATTTCTAAAGTGCTTCAAAATGCTTAAACTCACCAAGACTCTTCACAAGACTTCTATGTGATATATTTGGTGTTATTGACTTACATTTGCTTGGATTCAAGGACTTTAGAATATACTCCAAAAGTGATTATGTACCTCCTATATTCTCTTATGGATGATGTACTACCAAGAAATAAACTTTTAATTCTTTACAAAGAGTCACTTCTCTGCTCGTGAAGACACAGTCTGGTGTTTATATTATTAAACTCTCTATTCAATGCAACATTGATAGGAAAAACATTCATTGATTGGTATTATAAGTTTTGATCATTCCATGTACTGATTATATTTTTTTGAAGTCTTAAAATCAAAAAATTTCAGTCCTTTTATTGACTGTTTATGTACAGTGCTTGGCGTGGAAACAATATTTGTCTTGAAGAACCAATGATTTCCTAGGCTCTATCAAATATTTCGCAAGCAATGATGTATTTGTTAGAATAACTGAGAGGGGGGTGAATCAGTTATCCAATGTCCCAAATCAAAATGTATAATCCAAGACAAATTCTTTGACTTTAGCTACTCGGTAAACATAAAATACTTTCACTATCTGTGTTTCTACTGATTGTCAGTCTAAAAATTTATAGTAGTTACCGATCAAATCTAATATGTAGTATGAAAAGTATGATAACAAACAAATATCACAATCAACACATAACACAAGAGACTTAACGTGGAAACCCTGTGAAGGGAAAAACCACCTGAGACCGGCAACCCAAAATTGTTCACTCTTATGAAATGAGGTTGGTGAAGACCCAACCCTGTTAAAGGTTACAAACACACTATTAGGTGTGACCTTGTTAGAGGATTTTAGACCAAAAGTTATCGTCCAACCAGCAATCACTCTGGGGTTGACAGGATAACAATGTTCACTCTATGAATGAAACATCAAAAGACTTTCTTAGTCCACTCGGTTAAGAGATTTGACTGTGTACAATGGTTAAATATGTAACAGTAGATGATCTACCTTGAAACAACTTCAATTGCAATTTATAGATCAATGTTCAGCTCATTCAAATCTTTCTGATCAATATACCACTTCAGATTCAATACTATATCAACTTATTGTCCATCGGTAATTACTCTTTGTAGCTCGGTAATTGTTCTGCAGCTCGGTTCTTATTAACCAGTATGATCAAAATGCATGAAAACTTGTTCACGTGATAATTCTACAATATCTTCTTCTTCCGGTTATGTTTCAATAATGAAACCAATGTCTCTTATATAGACGAGTAAATCATTTTCTTTTCCTCCATCATATTTTTCTACTTAATCATATTCATAGATTTTTCCGCTTTAAGCTTCCTCGGCTGATGTGTCAGTAACACATTTCAATTTGCTCCATTAGATCCTTCTTGATTTATGTTAGCCGTTGATCTTCATAAGAAACCTTATTTGTTACCTCGATTTCATACACTTTACAGCTCATCACTTTATCGGCTAAACTGATCATTTAATTCCTTTATGTTTCGCTCAGTTAACAAAGAAATGTGTTGATGAACACAAGCTTGATTAACACTACGCTCGTTAGACACTACATTCCGTTGGTGTATACTAGAATTCTTTATTTACCGACAACATTGCTTTGTGTCTTTTAGCTCTATTCTTCATCATAGATGAATGCACCATAATAAAGTCAATTTCATCAAGTCATAGACTCATCAACAAGTTACTCAGTGTATTCCTTATCCTCATCTGATATATACATCTTCCTCATGTAGATATTTCTATTCTTCATCTCTTTCTCCTTTCTTCAAATGTGTCGGTATAGTAACTTACAAGATAAGTATTGTCAAGTTAGTTGACATCAATGACAACATACTATTGATTTAATCATCTAGCATATCTAATCAGCAACTCCTTAGTAATCTTGAATTACAGATTCTCCATTCAGGTTCTAAATCAGTTGTAGTTCATCAATCTCTCCCTTTGGCATTGATGGCAACTTAATTAATATGAAGTGTACCATACACATACCAAATATGTATTCTACAACTCTATAATCAAATGCTATGTAAGCTCTCCCTGGCTTAATATGTTTAATCACTACGTTACTAAACAACATTAAAAAAACCTTTGTCATTCTCTCCCTTAGATAGTTATCATCAATGCATATCTCTCCCTTTACTTTTCATATTATTTATCTCTCCCTTTGACAACAATGCCAAAGAAACAAATAAATAATCAGCTCTTGTAGTAGCTAAGTAACTCTCTGTTGTCCAATACAATCTCTGTATCTTTGTATACTGATATCCCAATCTGTTTCAGTTCTTCAAACTTAATCACAACTTTGAACAATATCCAAAGTGTGAACTATATTGCATCAACATGTGTGATCATCTGATAAGATTAGGCTGATGCAACATCCAAATCACATTAGTGACCAATAGACAGGGGACGGACCCCAAGTCTAGTCCTCAAGTATTCAAATGTGTCCTTCGGTAGAGGCTTTGTAAAGATATCTACAAGTTGTTCTTTAGATATAAAAAATTCTAACTTCACCTGCTTCTCTTCACCTTGTTCTCTTAAGTAATGATACTTAATTGATATATGCTTTGTCTTAGAGTGCATCACTGGATTCTTTGAAATATTAATAGCATTTGTGTTGTCACAGTATATAATCATTAGGTCAATGATTGCCTCATTCATTCCTTCTAGCACTTGCCTGATATATGCAATGTTTGAGCAAGTAGTAGCAGCCACAACATACTCTGCTTTAGTTGTAGACTGAGAAATACAAGTCTACTTTTTACTTGTCCAGGTTACAAGTCTTTCACCAAAGAAAAATGCTCCTCTAGTGGTACTTTTTCTGTCATCCACATTTCCAGCCCAATCAGCATTGGTATAAACCTTCAACTCAAACTTACCTTCCTTAGGATACCATAATCCATAATCCTCTATCTTTTTCAGGTATCTTAAGATCCTTTTAGTAGCAATCATGTGTGATTCTCTAGGATTAGCAAAATATCTAGCAACAATTCCCACAACATGTGCTATATCTGGTCTACTGTGAACTACATACATTAGTTTACCAATCATGGATCAGTAAAGTGTCCGGTTTACCTCTGTAGTTTCATCTTCCTTTGTCAATTTACTTCCAATAGCCATTGGTGTTCCCACAGGTTTAGCATCTTCCATGCCAAATGTCTTCAAGACTTCCTTTATGTACTTGGACTGTGTGATGAATATCCCATCACTCTGCTGAAGTGTTCTCAGTGTAGAGACTTGTCTCTTAATACCATGTTCATTATAGAAATTAGTAAATTCATCAAAGATAAATTCACCTCCTCTATCAGATCTTAAGCACTTAATTTCTTTACCAGTCTCTTTTTCTACCTTTTCCTTGTACCACTTAAACATCTTAAATGCTTCAAATTTCTCTTTCAAGAACATAACAGTCATCAATCTAGTACAATCATCAACAAAAAGAATAAAGTATCTATCACCATAATAGCTCTGAGTTCTCATAGGACCACATAGGTCGGTATAAACCAACTCAAGTATTTTCTTTGTTGAGTAGTCTTTTCTCTTAAAACTAGACTTAGTCATCTTACCTTTCTGACATTCATGGCACATAGCATGATCTCGTTTTGATAAGTTAGGAAACCCTCTAACTCTTTTCTTCTTACTAATCTTGATCATGTTATCAAAATTCACATGACATAACCTCTTATGCCACAACCATGCATCTTCATCCTTCATTAATAAACAAGAAGACTAATCAATATCAAGATAAAATAGATTACTTCTAGATTGTGTACCGGTTTCGACAAGTCTTCCTCCATTATCATAGATTCTTACCTTTCTGCTCTCAAAAGAAAGTTGGTGGCCTAAGTTATTCAGCTGTGCCACACTTAACAAATTATAGTTCAGTCCATCTACCCAATATGCATTTTCACATTTTATTCTACCATTAATCATTAGTGAACCTTTACCTCTCACCATACATGGTGCATCATTTCCCATTCTAACAGATCCTCCATCATATTCATCAAGTAGATCAAATTTCTCTATATCACCAGTCATATGATGTGTACAGCCACTGTCTATGATCCATGTATCATTTCTACTTACTTTAGAGATCAGTGTTGTTTCTTCATGTTTCTCTTCTTCCTCTGAATCATCTTTCATAGCAACAAATACTACTTCTACATCATCATCAGTGTCAGATTCATATTCAAATTCTTCAGCTATGTAACATACCTTTTTCCCTTTATCATAGCTATCTCAGTTATCTCTATTGTTGTGTCGGTGGCCTCTGTTGACTCTTCTCCCATAGCTTCCTTCAGATCGGTCTTTGGATCTATCATCATCTTTCTTATTCGGACATCTAGTAGCGATGTGGCCAACTTCTTTACAATTAAAACATGCTAAGGGTAGCTTGCCTCTATACCTTCCCTTACCTTTGGGCAATCTTCTAGCCATAAGAGCTTCAAGCTCATCAAGTTCATCATCAGTATTACTATCAATATCATTGTTCTTATCATTCCTTCTACTAGACTTACCAATCTTCAAAGAGGACATGAAATCGGATTCAATAGAAGGTATGACACTGTTGTCAAAGTTATTCAATTCAAAGGTTGTAAGCTTACAGATCAGTGTGTCAAGAGTAAGGTTGGATGTAGCCCTTGTTTCATGAATTTCAGAGATCCTAATCGCATAAACTGGCAGCAAAGTTCTGAGAATATTGCTTATCACTGTTTCATCGTCAATAACTCCACTGGATGCTCTAATAGCATGTACTACCTCTTTTAGTCTATTTGTGTATTGCACAATGTTCTCACCTTCTTTCATCTTCATATCATCAAATTGACTTCTTAGGCTTTCTGCTCTAGGTCTCTTAACATTCGCATCTCCACTATATATTAGAGTCAATTTATCCCACATGGCTTTGGAAGTTGTGCATCCCTTGATGTCTTCAAATTTGGCATCGGTATAGGCAGTAGCAAGTTCTATCATAGTAATATTATGTTCATGCCTGTCCTTTAGTTGATCAAGTGTCAGGGGACCTGGTGTCGGTTCAATGTAGCCATTCTCCATCAGTTCTAGTGTAGAATTCCCAATTCTAGATATGTGCAACTTCATCCGGCTTTGCCATACTACGAAGTTATCTTTGTTCAGCTTTGGCACTTCCCTCTTATACATCTTGAGACCTTTTTGCTGCAGTCCTTAAAACTCTATTCTAAGAAACCATAGCTCTGATACCAATTGTTAGAATAACTGAGAGGGGGGTGAATCAGTTATCCAGTGTCCCAAATAAAAATGTATAATCCAAGAAAAATTCTTTGACTTTTGCTACTCGGTAAACATAAAATACTTTCACTATCTATGTTTTTATCGATTGTCAGTCTAAAAATTTATAGTAGTTACCGATCAAATCTAATATGTAATATGCAAAGTATGATAACAAACAAATATCAAAATCAACACATAACACAAGAGACTTAACGTGGAAACCCTGTGAAGGGAAAAACCACCTGGGACCGGCAACCCAAAATTGTTCACTCTTATGAAGTGAGGTCCGTGAAGACCCAACCTTGTTAAAGGTTACAAAGACACTGTTAGGTGTGATCTTGTTAGAGGATTTTAGACCAGAAGTTATCATCCAACCAGCAATCACTTTGGGGTTGACAGGATAACAATGTTCACTCTATGAATGAAACATCAAAAGACTTTCTTAGTCCACACGGTTAAGAGATTTGACTGTGTACAATGGTTAAATATGTAACAGTAGATGATCTACCTTGAAACAACTTCAATTGCAATTTATAGATCAATGTTCAACTCATTCAAATCTTTCTGATCAATATACCACTTCAGATTCAATACTATATCAACTTATTGTCCATCGATAATTACTCTTTGTAGCTCGGTAATTGTTTTGCAGCTCGGTTCTTATTAACCAGTATGATCAAAATGCATGAAAACTTGTTCACGCGATAATTCTGCAATATCTTCTTCTTTCAGCTATGTTTCAACAATGAAACCAATGTCTCTTATATAGACAAGTAAATCATTTTCTTTTCGTCCATCAGATTTTTTCACTTAATCATATTCATAGATTTTGTCGCTTTAAGCTTCCTTGGCTGATGTGTCAGTAACACATTTCAATCTACTCCATTAGATCCTTCTTGATTTATGTTAGCCGTCGATCTTCATAAGAAACCTTATCTGTTACCTCGATTTCATACACTTTACAACTCATCACTTTATCGGCTAAAATGATCATTTAATTCCTTTCTATTTCGCTCGGTTAACAAAGAAATGCATCGGTGAACACAAGCTCAGTTAACACTATGCTCAGTATACACTACATTCCGTCGGTGTATACTTGAATGCTTTATTTACCGACAACACTGCTTTGTGTCTTTCATCTCTATTCTTCATCATAGATGAATGCAACATAATAAAGTCAATTTCATCAAGTCATAGACTCATCAACAAGTTACTCAGTGTATTCCTTATCCTCATCTGATATATACATCTTCCTCATGTAGATATTTTTGTTCTTCATCTCTTTCTCCTTTCTTCAGATGTGTTGGTATAGTAACTTACAAGATAACTATTGTCAAGCTAGTTGACATCAATGACAACATAATACTGATTTAATCATCTTTCATCTCTAATCAGCAACTCCTTAGTAATCTTGAATTACAGATTCTCCATCCAGGTTCTAAATCAATTGTAGTTCATCAGTATTCAATATTTCTAAAGTGCTTCAAAAGGCTTAAACTCAGAAAGACTCTTCACAAGACTTCTAAGTGATATATTTGGTGTTATTGACTTACATTTGCTTGGATTCAAGGACTTTAGAATATTGACTTACATGGGGGGTATATTGGTGTAGGCTACCTAGTCCATTTAGTTTTACTTTTGGACTTGAGTTCTATATTTTGTTTTGCTTTGTAATAAAGGATGTCTTCTAAATTCCTAGACCATCTTATGGTTTGGTTTTATCCCTTCTTGTGTGGAGGTGTGTATGCTCGAAGAAGACAATGTAATGAACTACTAAGCAATAAACTTTTAATTCTTTACAAACAGTCACTTCTCTGCTCGTGAAGACATAGTCTGGTGTTTATATTATTAAACTCTCTATTCAATGCAACATTGATAGGAAAAGCATTCATTGATTGGTATTATAAGTTTTGATCATTCCATGTACTGATTATATTGTTTTGAAGTCTTAAAATCAAAGAATTTCAATCCTTTTATTGATTGTTCTTGTACAGTGCTTGGCGTGCAAACAATCTTTGTTGGAAGATGTGGCCCTAACTCACATTTTCACCCTTGGAATTCAATGCCACTGTGTGAAAGGTGAGTTAAGGAAATACTTTATAAGATTTCAAAAGCTCAGAGTTGGGAATGTTAGTTTTTTTTTTGAACAATGATGCCCTAGGTTGAATATTGGTCAGACAAATCTTCATTGTCTAATTCTGTAGACTATTGGTCAGACAAATCTTCATTGTTTTCTGATTATCTTTTTTATATACTAGAATTTAAATGGAACATCATTCATAGTAATAATATGCTTAATCTATTAGTAATACTATGCTTAATCTATTAGTAATTATCTGCATTTAATCTGCCAATTAATAATAGTTTTGTACTGCACATGCAACATATTGTCACTTTGAAGATAGTCGGTGCCATGTGTGATGGTTAAGTAATGGGAAAGTTATGATGATTTAATTGTAGAACTACTATTCCCTTGAAACGTTAAATTTTTTTTTTTGAAAAGATGCACTCTCATGGAATACAATGACTTCAGGTTATGAACAAAATGGATCTATCTTCGACTATCACTATGCTCTTATCCCATGTCAAAATGGGAGATTTATGACATGGTATAGATTTATGGGGTCACTTGAGTGATCCAAGGATTTATGTAAGATTCAAGGACCTATAGGTATATCTAAGTTTTTTATATGGCCATTGATGCCATTATTATCATGTAATTGCACTTCAAAGTTTAAAGATGCCAAAAAGATGTAAAATTGCATTTTTTATGCAATTATGGCTTAAAATTGCATTTGAAAAGAACAAGGAATATGGCTTAAAAAAAATGGAAAGACATCTTTCTAGCCTAGGCCTGGATCATTCGACAATTAGCTTCATAAAAAATAGATTTGATGATATATTTTATTTTTAAAAGACAAACTAGTCAATACTACCTCATGCTCCATACAAGTGCACCCCTCAAAAAATATGGTTCATCAACCAAACACATGGACCTTGTTTACAAGGTGATCCTAAATTCCTAAGGATCCCAAAATGCTTCATTCATCTTCACACAAACATCTGAACTCCTTCTTGCTAGCAATATATCCCTCGACATCTCCAAACTGCCCAATTTGGCAGAGTCCTACCAGTACAACAGCGAGGGTTTTCAAATATTTTCTCAAACCTTTCCCAAACAACTATGAAAACCAATCACATATTCCAATACCATTTTGGAAGCTTGACCACATACCCAAAAATCAACCATAGGTGCTTTTGGACCAATACTCTCAAATCTGACACTGTCCCTGAACTAGGAGGGCTAATTTGACTCATTTTACAAAGCAACCCCTAATATTTCTTCATCCCAAGCCTTGAGACTTTCAAAAAAGTTACCAAATTCTCTCCAACCATGGATTGTACAACCAATTTGGTCCTCAAACCTCTCCATATGAAAAAGCCCTAATTTGCTCCTCTAAAACCCATATAATCTAGGGCTTGGTCAATGTATGACCTCCCAATGCTATACTTTCAAATAAAGGGATGATTCACCATCCTTAGGCCATAACTAAGTGGATTCAACCACAAAAAGACCCCCTCCACTGGCTCAAACTCCTATTGCATTAACCATACACCATGCATGTAACCCTCCAATACTGTCCATTCGGCTCTCCAACATTAATCACTGCAAACTTCCTCTTGTTTCTACATTATTATGTTAGAAATATGTAATGCCCCACCAGGGAAGCTAGAAGAACTTAACCTAAACATGTGACTAAGTTTGTAGAGCATTTTTTTTAAAAAATTTAACAATCAACAATATCAAAGTTTCACAATGCGAAAGCAAAGCATAGCAATAAACAATTTACAAAGGTTACAACTCTCAAGGGTTCCTTGACAAAGATTACGAAAGAATAAATTAATTAATATAAGATAAAGATATGAATCCCAAGTTTACATCTAAATGATAAATACAACATCATATGCATGATACATAAATACAATTGGTACCATAAGGTGACCATAACATTAAGCATCCACTGCACATGTCATAGGGTATGTGAAAACAATAACTGGAAAGAAATACAACATGATAACTTTGAATATCTGATACAATGATACAAGATCATAGAAAGAAGAAGAACAAGAAAGAACAACTACCACATAGATCATCCAGCCTCAGTGCACGAATGTCAGAATCTCAAATGGTAAAAGAATCACTACCACCTAACCTCGTGAACCTAAACGGTCCACTCCCACCGTGCTGAGGAGATAACATTAGAACCCACTCGGATAACAAACAACAACAATCCAAGGAAAAGGTCCTGGAAGCTTCTAACTCAAAGGTACAAAAGTACAACAAGGTATAACATACTCTACCAGATGCAAAAAGAACATGTAGGAAACCTAAGATGCATACAAGAAGTGTCATCACATAAGCCAACTCTAGGGTTATCCTGGTAGTCCCTTCAAACCCCAGCACCCTTGTGACTCTATGTGGTTATAGTAACCTCTCGTGTAGACAAGACACTAACTATGCCATTTCCAGTCCATAAAGGTGGCAAGCATCATCTCAACTCCCATCCTAGTCAAACTCAATTAGGGATCTCAGGCATGGGCGAGGCACAAATATCTTATTAGGTTCATTTTAGATTCCTAATGAACTTATTAGTTATCACTTATTAAACTACTTGTAATGGGATCTCCTGGTAGCCACTTCCAGGCTCCGGCACCAATTCACAAGCCACTTCCTGATATACACTTAGAAGACCTACTCTAGGGTTTCACATGAACAAAAAGAACTTTGAGTTATCACAACTCCTGAATCTCTACAACTAGATTCAACATGCAAGACCAGAAACCTCTAGGATCAAACCCACCTAGGGTTAGAACAACTCATGCAAACTAACTACACATGCATGGCAAACAACATGGCAAAAAGATAACTACAACCCCTAAAAATCAATACAAGTCAAATTGACCAAGGGCATCAAAAGACTTCTCAATTATACTAGTTTGCTAAAAGTTGCATCACTTATATATTCTAGAAAATAAAAATTTCAATTTGACAAATGTTCTACTTTCAACATAATACATTTATCAGATTCAATTGATTAAAACAATACAAATCATTCTAGCTTTCAAATACATTTATTTTATGATTAATCTAGCAACAAAATTTATCAAATTAAAACTTGTACAATTTAAGATTATATTTTTACAAATCAATTGTAAATCAATTATAGAATGAGAAAAGATCTATAATTACTAAACTAATTTCTTTTAATAAATGTTTAAACAAACCAAATATTAAAATATTAAAAGAAATTACAAGAAATAATCTACACTTATTAATAAAAAGTATCCTAATTTCCAAAGGAATTAATATTAAAAAGATTATTTATTAATTAATAAAAATTACTAAATAAAACTTATATTAAATAAAATGTTGTAATTTTTATTTTTTTAAAATAAAATAAAACTATCTTAATAAATTAAATTAATAACAAATTAATAAACAACAATGAAAAAGTTTTATTTAAAGAAAAATAACAATAAAAAATATATATTTAAGGGGGGGTACCCACAGGTCCCCTGCCCCTGTCCCCACTATCACTGCGGGTCGGACGTCCTACCCCCGGTCTCCAACATTAATCACTACAAACTTCCTCTTGTTTCTGCATTATCATGTTAGAAATACATGTTTCAAATGTGGATCCTTCCCCAAGTTACAGTATGTACAAAAAGGGGATGGATCTTACAAATCCATGGTGGAAACCAAAGCAAATTTGTGAACTTCTACATGACAGTTAACTCTAAATCAATAAAATAAAGCTACAGAGGTTCAAACTTGATCTAATAGGTCTTAAAACCTATCATACAACCATAATCAAGCTTGTGGTTGATATCAAATCAAGAAAACTTAAAAAAATTTCCAGAAATCAAATTTTTATTGCTTCCAAATAGACACAGTCCATACAAATGAAATCTGAAACACTAACTAACTATTTTTTTAACTGTTCCTAAATAGTCTAAACTGATTGTCAACCAAATAAACCAAAGATTGTTGTCAAGTTGAAACCTTGACAAATAGTTATGAAAGCTATGAAGCAGAGAAGAATTTATAAGAGGAATTGTAAAAATGAAAATAAAAGTAGCAGGCTTGTTGAACATTCTCATGTTGCAATCTGATTTGAGATTTTGTCTACATTAGTATGTTACTTTTTATTGCAATTATAATTAGTTCCTTGGTTCCTTAGTAATTGCTTTTTATTGCATGATTGTCTTTGGTTTGTCATTTGGTTTTGAGTGTCTATTGATTTAAACCAAAGACTTCGACTCAGCCAAAAAATGTGCAAGTCTACATTAGTATGTTTCTTTTTATTGTAATTATAATTAGTATGAATGAACAAAGTAATGACAATGCAATATTTGTGATAATGCAATATATATTGAAATAGCGTCGATGACTTTGGTCAATGTGCCTGTGTCAATGTGGTGTTGTCCCATGCATGTTGAAGATGTCACGCACAACTAGTAATCCTGGGCATCAATTTTGGGTTTGCCCAAATAGGAAAAAGGTCTGGAAATGTAATTATATTTTATGTTTAAAAATAATGTGAAAAATTATCATTTTATGAAGATCTGATGTACATTTGGTATTGCAGGGAAATAGTGGATGTCAATACTTTCAGTGGGTCAATGAAACCACATTTACATCTACCCTATCTACATCTATACTTGATGTAGGGAATGAGTGCAACTTGTGCAAGGCTTGAGAGGCAGCTAGTGCCGCCAAGATTGCTTCAATGGCGAAAGAAGAAATCATATTTCTATGATGCCTTCTTTGTGTAGTTTGTGGACTACTTTGTTGGGACCATATGTGTAAATGTGGTTAATAGAGGGCTATTGTAGAAACTGAATTTTTTTTATAATTTCAAGTAGATACGTTGGATATATTTTGATAAACTCGTAAAAAATTTGTTGTTTATGACTTCATTATGATTTTCAATATGAAATTAAACAAAATTAAAATTTAACCTTATTATTGAGCTAATTGTCGAAAGATCCAAGCCCGGGCTAGAAAGATGTCTTCCCATTCTGTTGTGGATAGGTGTTTCATAAAACATACATACCTATTGCACGTGCATTCTCGATTGAGAGTGGGAAAATCTTATTTTGGATGTGAGGGAGAGAAGCCAAACACATAAAGAATATGCCCATAAACATGACAACTGAGAAACATAAATGTAGATATCACGACAGCAAAGAAACATAAATGTAGGTGTCATGGTCACAATTTTTTGGAGACACAACATAATTGAATGGTATACCCAGACGATGCAACATGACTACTACTCCTCACGTTCCAAGTTGACACTGCGGGATCCAAAAACCATAGATAAGGAATACATTTAGAGAGCGGAGGAGGGCCATAATGACCAAAATAATACATGGTCCCTATATTATTTCATTCGTTATGGCCCTCCTCCTCCGCTCTCTAAATTTATTGCTTATCTATGATTTTTGGGTCCTGCAGTGTCGACTTGGAACTGGAGGAGTAGTGGTTGCATTGCATCATTTGGGTATACCACTCAATTATGTTGTGCTTCCAAAAAATTGTGACCATGATGCCTACATTTATATTTCTCATTTGTTGTGTCCCAGGATCACTTGTGACCCTTTACAATCCCTAAGAATACATCTTAGAGGTCTTAAAATGTCGTAAAGGGTCATAAGAGGCTCCTAGGAGGGGCTAGATGAGCTTCCACCTTCATGTGGTTGGCCCTATTAAGTAGAGAATGTTAAACTATTCTTGAAACAAAGAGAAGCTCAATAATTTAAGGAGAAGCTCTATAAAACCTTCACAAATATCCCTTCTTTGGCCTCCACTAATACCTCTTCTCAGAATTTAGAAATTTTGGATACTGTTTCTCATCCATGCATGAAATGTGCTAGTGATTGTTTGGTTAGTGCTTGATAACACATTTGACATCATACCTTTTGCTCCTTGCAGGTTTGGGATCATACTAGAGCATATTGGATTTAATTTATAAATGCAAACTTTGATAAAATAGAGTTGTCAATGATGATCAGAATAAATGGTGGAGAGTTATCATGATGGAAATGGTTGGAGTGCCTTCTATTCAATAGATGTTGGCAAGCGATCCTTCTTAACTGCTGCTGTTTTCGATTAAAATACATACGAACAACAACAACTAAGAAGGATCGCTTGCCAAATTTTATTTTGTATGTGAAATTTTGGGAGTTGCATCTGAAACATACTCTAAATAATGTAAGTTGTTATTTATTATTTTTTCTTGAATGAATCTCACTGCTTACTCATTATGGACTGCTATTTACTGATGAAAATCCTTTTTTCTTGTTTAGAAAATTCTTGTTCTACTTGAAAATTCGCACTATAACATAGCTTGTTGTTCATGAATTGCTTGACCAACATTTATGCTTTGATTGAAGGCTTTAAAGCTTAATTAGGCACGATCATATATCCCTATTTCTTGAGAAGAATATTCAGCCTCAAAGGTGAACATTGTCCTTTGGTTCCTTATCTTTGGATATGGGTCTCATAAGCAATTGTGCACATCATATATAATTTACTTTAATCAAGTTTTGGGGAAACCCATCTTGTACTCCTACTCTCTTTACATTCTTCAGTTAATTGTGTTTCAAATAATTTTGTCAACCATCTTAGAATGCTATTTTTATTGTGTAGATTGATTCATTTGATTCTGTAATACGATAACAAACACTCATTTTAACTATGTAGATGTTGTGTGTCAGGTATTTACTTTCAACTAATAACAAGATATCCAACCATGACAAAGGTTAGTAACAATGTAAACCTTTTGTGAGTAGTTGTTTTATAATCTTCGTATGAAATTTTTTATACAGTTGATTTTATCATAGAAGTGATGATTTTTCTCACCCATTGAAGGCTATGATTTGTCTCTATTGACTAGAAACCACAAACTTGCTTAAGTATGCTCACCTCACAAGGTATTCTAAGCATGAATTGGTGATCAAAGTTGAACTACTCCCGTGCCTTTTCCAACAAGGCTCAATATAGAAGATGAGTGAGATAACTAGTGGGAATGATGCACCATGTTTGTTTGAGTCTTCTCTTCATTCTTATGCCAAACTCAAATTAAGAAACAAAAATTCATGGATCAATGAAATTTTCTTCGAAGGCTACAAAACATTAATTTATTACAATTTTTTCACTTAATGAGGATGAAATTCAAGTAGTAGAAAATTTTCTATATATTTTGAATTTTTTTGAATTTCATATATTTAGATTTGAATTTTGTTTTGAACAAGTTATTATAAAAAACTTATTATCGCCATATCATAGTGGGGGCCTTCACCAAAAGGCGAGAGAAGGAAACTAGACATAGCAAATCTCCCAAAAAAGATGATCCAACATGTTAGACAACAATCTACCTCAAGATGTAATAACTTCTTACTTCCAAAGCCCCCCTCAAGGACTCATCTTCTAGGCTATCCCAAGTGCACCTAGTGCTTCCCAAACACCATATCTTCACCCAAGACTTCAACCTTCTTTTCAACTTCATAAATCATCTCCTTATGGCCTATCTACCATGTTCCATCAACCCAATAAGTCTAGATAACCAATCCCTTACCCAACTCACACATTTAGCCCTTAAAGCTAGTAGCCCTTACCAGTCATTAATTTGTCTTTTTCTCCAACATTCCCCAAACAAATAAGGAAACTAAAACATGATTTAGAGAGCCTTTTGGGATCTTCAAAACCTCCCCAAGATTTAATACTGAATCCTTTGGATCATACCCAAGATCCAATACCCTTGTAACCCCCAAACTAGGCCTAATTCTCCTCAATTACAAAGAAACCCCTAACTCCACTTACTCTCATGACTCCAAAGGCTGAAACAATATTTCCTAGTGTTTCAAAACATGATATTATTGAATTTATAAGACATAGTCTCTTACCCATTTACCTAGCCACTAAACCCTCAGTTTTAGGGTCACACCATGAGGGTTTGATCAAAAAGACCACTCCAATCCACTCCAGGCCAAACCAACTGTACAAACACTTCACTATGGAACCCTACATGAAGAATCCATCACCAAACCCTTCCATCTTCGAAGAAATCCACTTCCCATTCGATTGGTGTCTATTATTCAAGGCATGTTCTCTGTCAACAACCACAACCACTTTGTGGATCTTCAACTACATTCTCCAATCTCCTACACAAGATAGATATGAAACAAGGACTATCTTACATGATTGTAGTCTCCCACCAAATATAGTAACCACAGAGGGTGGGAGAGTTACAATTTCATAAAGAAAGCATCAAATTACAAGACTCGTTGTACACTACCAGTCACTGTCTCAAATGCACCAATCCAAAGTTCTTGAACTAAACCACGATAAAATGATAAAAATAATGCAAGGGAATGTGAAATACAACAAATGCAATATCCTAAATCATTCCTATGCCAAGATCACACTCTAAACTAACATTAGAACTTGTTGTTCTTGATTGTACTCATGGAACAGAGAAAAGATTTACAGAGAATAATTTAAGTTTTATTGATTTAAAACTTCTACAATGCTTTGTCTTCCATCACCCACTCTACATACTCAAATTACCTCATCAAGTGGAAGGAATTTCTTATTAAAATGTAATATTAGTATAAATAGTATAATATAATATAATATTAGTATAGTATTATAAAATTACCTCATCAAGTGGAAGGAATTATAATATAAGATTAGTATATAATATATAGTATAGTATTATAAAATTATAAATGTTAATAGATTTGATAATATATTTTAATTTTAAAAAGTATTGGATTTGATGTCTCTTTTTCAATGACCAAAGAATATAAGATCAACAAGAGCACTATACATTTGACGAATATTCTGACCAGAAAGCATCGCTATTTCAACCAACATTGGTCGAAGAGATAAAAGGTATGCCAGATAATTCTTCCAGACTCGAGATTATTTTGACGAAAAATTAGTGGATACTTTGATGACTTTGGAGTTCGAATATTTGACAACCATATACTATGTCGAATAATCAACAAAAAAATGTTCAACAACAGTTATGGTCATTTGGTCGACCAATTGTTGTCTAAAAATCGACTAATCCTTGTCAAAAAACAAGCTAAAATTTACTAGTGTAAGTGCACCTTGAGGGACACTTCGGCCCAGAGTGGTCAGCAGCGTTCAAGTGATTTTGTGTACCAAATGAGGTTTCCATTATTGTTAAGCCAACCATTCGAAGCTGTTGACTCAAACAGTTCGATGCTACGACTGACAGTTTGAAAGATACGCTATGTAGCTCATTTCAACTAAGGAACACTTCAAGTTTTGACATCAATCGAGAATGTGGTGCCAAATATAAATGAACTTGAATCTCTGAAAACTGAGATAGGTTATTGTAGGTCTCGACAATACAGTCCTGTAGCACCTGATGGTTTGATGCTACCTCACATGAGCTCCAAGCTATGACCCTGTAAAGATTGCCAATTTCATGTTGAGTGCACCTTGAGGGACACTTCCATCCAGAGTGGTCGAAATCATTCAAGTGAATCTGTGTATCAAATGAGGTTTCCAATAGCATTTAACCAGCCATTTAGAGCTCTTGGCACAAATGGTTCAATGCTACGACCGTTAGTTTGACAGATACACAATGTTTCTCATTTCAACTAAGGAACACTTCAAGTTTTGACATCAACCAAGAATGTGGTGCCAAATATAAATGAACATGAATCTCTGAAAACTAAGATAGATTATTGTAGGCCTCAACAACATGGTCCTATAGCACCTAATGGTTCGATGCTACCTCACACAAGCTCTGAGATATAACCCTGTAAATATCATCAATTTCATGTTGAGTGCACCTTGAGGGACACTTCAAACCAAAGTGTTTGGAAACGTTTGAGTGACTCTATGTACCAAAAAAGGTTGCCACTAGCTTTTACTCGACCAATCAAAGCTTTTGGCACAGACTGTTCGATGCTATGACTGACGGTTTGAAAGATACACAATGTTGCTCATTTCAACTGAGGAACACTTCGAGTTTTGAGATCAACCAAGAATGTAGTGCCAAATATAAACAAACATAAATCTCTGAAAACCAAGATAGGTTATTTTAGGTCTCAGCAACATAGTCCTGTAGCACCTAACGGTTTGATGCTGCCTCACATGAGTGCTAAGATATGATCCCGTAAATATCACTAATTACATGCTGAGTGCACCTTGAGGGACACTTCGACTCAGAGTGGTCAGCAGTGTTCGAGCGTGTCTGTGTGCCAAATGAGGTTTCCACTAGTGTTAACCCAACCAATCAGAGCTTTTGGCTCAGACGGTTTGATGCTACAACCAACAGTTTGAAAGATACATAATATTGCTCATTTCAACTCAAGAACACTTCGAGTTTTGACCTCAACCGAAAATGTGGAGCCAAATATAAAAAAACTTGAATCTCTGAAAACCGAGATAGGTTATTGTAGGACTTGACAACACGGTCTTGTAGTACTTGATGATTTGATGCTACCTTGTACGAGCTCTAAGATATGACCACATAAAGATAATCGATTTCATGCTAAGTTCACCTCGAGGGACACTTTAGCCCGGAGTGCTTGGTAGCGTTTGAGTGTGTTTGTGTGCTAAACAAGGTTTCCACTAGAGTTAACCCAGCCAATAGAAGTTGTTGACTTATATACCAAAAGTGCAAAGATACCAAAAGAAGATATGAAATTGCATTCATGCAATTATGGCCTAGCCTAGAAGGGTCATCTAGGGGTTAGAAGGTTTGTATATATTGAAAGGGTTGTTCTAAACCTTTAGAAAATTATTAAGAGGGGTTTTAGACTCATGTTTTCGAGATGACAACATTGGTTGTCAACTCCACAATAAATATTAGTCATGCTTTGTTAAGACAGTCAGTTTTAGACTGTTTGGAGACATTTTTTTGGGTAGTTAAATAGTTACAGTCAATTTTTTGGGTGTTTGAGTCTATTTTAAGATTGATCCATGTGAGTGGAAGAGGAGAAGTGGAGTTGGGCATGAAAATAGTTTTCAATCAATAAACAATAATATTCTCTGCATACTGTGACACTATCCCATGATATAGTCCAAGACCAGTGAATTAAAATATTCGCATAAAATGTGATTTGGATTGGTCTATGATGTAAGGACATTGCCTTGGTTGTTATTTATCTTACCATGCATTCATTTTAATGTTTTTATTATATTTAAGACAAAGGAAATTACTGGTGTTCTTGACAGTGACTAGATTTGGGGTCATAGTCAGTGATTGGGATTGAGGTCTCTTGATGAGGATTGACTCTCCCACCCATGTGATCACTTTGATTGGTGGGAGAGGTTTGAATGTGTATTATATCCTTGTAATATAATGGTTGGTGTAGGGATATGATGGACTGTGTTGGAGAGATCACTGAATGAAGGAGTTTGTTGTGTGAGGAGTGCCCTGTTTTGGCACCAGTCATTTTGGTGAGTGTAAATCCTTAAGAGTGGATTTTTTTATGGTGCATTATAGATTTTGGGATCCATACTGATTTTTTTGATCAAATTTTTTGATCTGGAAGAAGTTGTAAGGTTCCATTTGAGTAGGCCCTAGTTGTGTGACCCTAGAAACAAGGGTTTGGTGGCTAGATGAATGGGTAGGTGTTGAGACCTTAAAATATTAATTTTTTTTTTTTTTAAAACCTTATGAAATATTTTTTCTTGGTTGGTAGGTTGGGGAGTGAATATTTCTTTGATTTTCTTTGTAATGGGGATGGAATTAGGCCTAGTTAGTGACTGTTAGGGTATTGGATCTACTAGATGGTCCAAAGGAGTTTATCTTAGGGTTTGGGTAGGATTTATAGAACCCAAAAGGGTATCTAAAACAATCAAGATTTCCTTTAGTTGTTTGGGAGGATTGGGAGAAAAATGATGATTTGTGGTTGGTGAGGGCTACTAGCCTAGAAGGCTAATGGAGTGGATTGGGTTGAAGATCACTTGAATAGACTTGGAGGGTTGGTGGAACATGGCATATGGACCATGTTAAGGTGTTCTAAGAATTGAAAACTAGGGTGGAAGACTTGTTGGAAGATTTGACATATTGGAGGCTCTAGGTGCATTGGGAAAAGGCCTAGATTGAGATCATTGCGTGAATGTTTGATGTCAAGAGAAGTTGGCATAAGAGATTAGAGGAAGTGAACTTGTTCAAAATTTTTGAGGTGTTGGTTGTATAAATTCAAAGTACTCTATTTGACCCTTGAGTTGAGACTAACTCTGGTGCAAGAGCACCAAGGACAGAGCCTGAACAATGGATGCATAGCAGGGTCACTGAAGATCCTAGGGTGATCCAAGGAATTATGTGAAGGTTAATAACCTATAAGGTCATCTAGGGTTTTGATATGGCCATTTATTCCATTAAAATATGTAATTACACTTAAATGTGCAAAAGATGCTAAAAGTTGTAAAATTGCATTTTAATGCAATCATGGCCTATAAGGCACATAAGGGGTTAAAGGAATAGTGTGGTTTGAGAAGGTTGTCTTTAAACCTTTATCAATATCCTAAGAGGAGTATTAGGTTCATGTTTTCAAGTTGACAACATAGGTTTTCAACTTGACACCAACTTTTGATCATATTTTGATTGCAACAGTCAGTTTGTGACTGTTATTAGCTAGTTTTAGATTTAGTTATATGGTTTTTGTCAGTTTTTTTTAGAGCTTGAGTCTATTTCATGGTGGATCCATGAGTTTGGAGATAGGTATGTGGAGTTGGTGTGTGTAAAGAACCATTTTTCAAATGGTGTTAATTGAATAAACTAACATTCTCTGTGAACTGTGTACTATCCCGTGGGTATAGTCAGCCTTAGCAATTTTTTCAAACGTGTTTTGGTGATGTGTAAGGATTGGATCATGATGTGAGGACATTGTCTTGGTTTTTATTTACCTTTCCATGCAATTGTTTCAATATTTTATTTGTTAATAAGGCAGAGTAATTAACTAGTGTTCTTGATAGAGACTACGTTTGGGGTCACAGTTAGTGATTGGGATTGAAGTCTCCTTAAGAGGATTGACACTCCCACCCCTGTGATCACTGTGATTGGTGGGAGATGTCTAAAATGTTAACTCATTGAGGATTCTTTTATGCACTATTAAACCTAAAATCATTACTTTGCATTAATTACATTGGGAGGTATATTATACTCACATATGGATGTACATATGTCTATCAATAAAATCTCAAGCCATTAAATTTGATATGTTTGTGACAGTTTGATAGGATATGAATGTGTCTAAATTTTAAAATATTTTAGAATGATTGTTTTGAACATATACATATGTATATATGTATATGTATGTATGTATGTATGTATGTATATGTATGAATTTAGAAACTTAGTGAATTTAATTATTTTATGTTTTTTAAAGGTTAAATGACAAGATATGAACATTTCTCATTTTTAAATTATTTAGAATGAATATTTTTCTCTATTGATTATAATTTATGTAACATCAAGGAACAAATAGAACCATTTTATGGATATGCCTCTATAAAATAAGTAGACTCCCAGTCTAAGGAGTAGCCACCAGAGAATAAGTTATGCAGAATATACAAAACAATAGTGAGTGACTATATCATAATAAATAATGGCCCAAAAACTAAACTCATAGTTTAATTCCTCCTCTATATACCCAAGTGGTCCAACCATTAGGACCTCTCATCCATTTCAGAATTTTTTCATTTTGAACAAACACAATATAAGGGTGTACAAAGTTTGTTGTTCTCTCTTGTGGAACAACTATTGTTGGGATGGATGCAAGTGCCAAGGCCTAGATTGGTTTGTCAAGTTCCTATTTTTCTTTGTCTTTATTTTTTGTTAGCTCTTTATTAAATTGGTTCAATGCATTTTCAAATGGAATTCTCTATGTCCACATTCTAGTAGTGGTGCAACCATATGCTATTTCCTTCTTTAGCATCTCTATTGCTCTGTCATTGATCAGGTCTACAAACTTATTCTCCTCGATCTTTAGTATGATAGTGACCTGCATTACAACATTGTGAAATAAGAGTCTCTTGGGAGACTCAATAAGGTTCCTTGGCTTTCCATTAAAGTAATCATCATTTCTCAATTTACAAATAGCCCATAATATATCTGTAGATAATATAGACCAAAAAATACTACTATTTTTTTTAATCTCAAGAATTTCCCATAAAGAACATGGATCAAACTGAAGTTATCATGTAAATAAAATCCAAAGAGACCCCACACTTCCTTGGAAAAAAACTAATCAAAGAAAACATGATGTATGGATTTAAAAGACCTACAAAAAGAATAAATTATATATTCCCTAATAGGATTTTTAACATGTAATCTATGCAGGAAAAGACACCACAACAAATAAGATTTTTTAGGTTCAATTGGTCTATGCCATATACTCCATTAAATATCTAGTCCAGGTAGAAGGTTATAGTTTGAGTTTCCAATAGGAGTTAATGTGGTCAATGACTTCATGGCAATCAATGAGGAATCTATATATAAGTTTCACCTGGGTGTTATGGAGCAGGGTATCATCTTGTCATTTCAAGAGAGAGATCCTATCATCTTTGATCTCACATATCCTAGGGATGTTCAACTTACTGCAAGCATCTCTAAGCATGGAGTATGTTCTCTATTGGGATTTAGGAATGCCAAAATTTTGCCATAGATCTTTCCAGCTGATGAGATTCCCATCTTGAATAATATTTGAAAAGTATCTAATGGTTTGCAACCCTGATAAGAGAATAGTAACTATATAAAATTTGATAAAAATCTATTGTGCCTTGATAAATTCTTTATTTTTATTCCAAAAGCTTCACATTGGTGTGCGCGGGAAGGTAGTGGTGTAGGTTGTGGAATTTGTCTTTACTGCTTCCAACTACATTAGCTTGAAATTTTTTGAAGGTCTTTCAACAAATCTATTCAATGCACATTGTGCATTTCATTTCATTTCATGTGATCTTTGATGCGCTTTTTTAAAAACTTTTTTACCCTATCAATCGATTCATTATATATTTTGAAGAATGTTTGTACCCATCACAAAGTTCTCAATCATACATAGGTAGATAAACAATGGAAAAGGTTATCATATTAGTTTTGCACATGTTGATTGTATTTGTATTATTCAAAATCCTTTTCAGCAATTTCATTTACTATAAAATTTCAAAGTCATCGAACCCCATATGGCACTATGTCCATTGGGAATTTTCCTTTAAACTAATTTTTCAAGAAAAGATTTTTATGGGGTATCCACTAGGGTATTGAAAAAACTTTGCTCCTTATTCTTTCATGAATATCCATGCCCATACCTTGCTTCAAAATCCTTATTCCAATCTAGATGACTTTACATTTATCCTACATGTATGTCACAACATAAAGAAAACATATTATATCCTCAATTTTTTTTATGGATTCCAATCTATTTTCTAAAAAACTCTTTTATCATGCTCATGTGGATGTCCATAAATTGTTTAAAATCTTCCATATCACAACAATCAAGGAAGATACTAGAAAAGTTTGTGACTTCTAGCTGTTATATCTACACATTACTTGAGAGTTTTCAAACCCTTTTAGTAGATCCACTTTTTGTAGGTCAAGGCATTTCAGATCAAAAACCCTTTTGGCATGACATCCCATATACTATTTCATGCTCTCATGGTGAGACATGATACTTCATCAAAGAGCCTTTGTTAGGTCTTGGCGATTATTAAGTCTTGTCAATGATTTTATATTCAATTTGAGACGTTTCTTTGTTGAGGAGACATTTTATCTCTCTATCTAATCATTTTCAAAACATCTTTTTGTGTTCGATGAAGAATTATCAAGGTTGGTCTAACAAATAAGGGTACCCACCAACTTTTGTTCCTCCAATTTAATAAATGAAAGCCATTTTGTCATGTAAGAAAATATGGGGCCCACATGGTTCTAGTAATATTTTTCTAATTGAAACTCACTTAATTTTTAAGTATGATTGAGTCATTTTTTTACCCATCTACACTTGCAAAAATCTCTTTCTCAAAACAAATATGAAAACCAACTTATTTCCTCACTATATTTATGCATATTATTATAAAATTAACTAAATATTAGAACTCTGAAAGAAATGTCCTTGTATGTCATGATATGTGTTGGGTCAATGTGTGGACCCAACTAATTTTTTTTTTATTTGAAATAATTTGTTCTATGGAACCACTAATAGAATGCATTCTGAACCCCAATAGACAAAACAATTTTCCCTCTATTTTTATCCATGATCATTACTTCCAGGCCCCAAAACTAAAAGAAATGTCTTTGAAATTATCTTGGAAAATTAATCAAATCTGATTTTGAGGAGTATCCATTGAATAAATAAGTTCATTGAATCCTAGCGAGTACATGCGTCAAGGAGATTTGTCTCCTTCAACTTCCTCTACAAGTTATTAATTATAAAAAATGGCTACTTCTAAACAAATCCAAAAGTACACATTTAAACCTCAATACATCCTCTTTGGTTTTTGCTTTTAAAAAATTATCAAACTAAATAAAGAAGCTCCACAATCATGCATTGGATACAATTGCATGAGTAAAAAAATAGGAATTAATCCTTCTCATTCACCACCAAACTGGTTTCAAAATGTGGACCTCTAAAGTAGGTTACCTGATAAGGTTAATCTTGTGCAAACAACAAAATATAATCATCTAGTTGTGAGACAATAAAAATACCAGATGAGGTGATGAGGGTCTAAAATTTTGTACAAGAGTTCTATTAGTATAAGAAAATTGTATGGACCAGCTAGTTAGATGTGAAGGTTATCTAGATGTGAAATATGAATTTCCATAGAAGGTGAATTTGATTAATTTTGGACTGTGTAAACAATACACTAAATGAATTGCAAATCAAGTGGTCTTGGGAAAATTATCAAAAAAGGGCTTCAGATCCTATAAATGGACATAGGGGTTCTTTATTATTAGGACAATCATGGGGAACAGTTGGTTTGATAGGAAACACATTAGGAACTGAGTTATTAACCTTCAAAGGGAGCCACTTATGCACATTACTTAGTGTTTAAAATAATGATTTTCTTAAGGCAATAAAAATGGCTATATTAAATACTAATCATAGGAGTCCACAACTTGGCAAATATACTTGTTATAATCACTTTTGACTTATCAATGGTACTTTTAAATTTTGTAAAAGATTTGCAGTCCCAACATCTTTTACACTTTTTAAGGAACTAACGTAATCAAAATATAATATATTTAGGATATGTAATCATAACCTTAATTTACTGATAAAGTACTTTTTTAGACACGCATCGAACAATTTTTCTATGAAGAGCCCCAAGAGATGGCTAATTTTTATTGTTCAATGTATTGTTTTCACTTCTCTCCTCTCAATTCTTATAAGTGGTCTATTAGGTTAAGAAGGATTATACCATTGTATTGTTGGGGTTACTATAAATTCTCCTACCTACAACTATGAAGTTATAAAGGAATGGAGGGACCAACTCTAAAGTTGCTAAGTACTTTAAAAGGTCCTTTTTTTGGCTTTTCTTTCTCTGTAATGAAATACATATGCTCCTAAGGGACACCATTATGGTGAGGGATGAATCCATTGAGAAGATTCAGTTAGAATGAAGGAAATTGGAAAGAATTAGAAGGGTGGAATAAGGTAGGAGAGAGAGATGGAAAAAGGGAAGTGAGGGCTGGAAAAAGGGAACAAAATAATTTCATTGCCTCCTTTTTTTGTAGGATTATTATTTTCCTTAGACAAGGACAACAAATTTTCTCTCACAATACTAGGTTGAATGGTAAGACCATTGCACAAATTCTAAAGCTACAATTATGTTGACATTGAGCTGTGCAATGAGAAAATTTTCCATTATCTAGGACATTGAGCTATCCGGTGTGCCATGTTCCTTGAGGACATTGAGATATCTAATGACCTATCCCCAAGTCCATAATATCTATAGCAGATTGGTATCAGATACAACATTACATCAAATATAAAAATGGCATGTCATGTATACATAATACATGAGTATGCACATTCTTTGCTCTAAGAGTCTATGAATTGACTATTAAAAATGATGTATCATGTACCATGTAACACTATAATTCATTATTAATATTTAATTAATGGTTGTGATTTAATAGTTTTATTGTTACCGATCTTTGTTATTCATTTGTAGTAAATAATTATTTTTACTGTGCACATTTGTGTAATTTTTGAAGTTTTTCTTTAACTTACAAAAACCCTTATATATAATTATGAATATTAAATTAATAAATTTAAATTCTAAACCTTTTCTTAAACAGACATAATTAAAACTGAAAATGTTCACCATAAAATTAGTTAAATTACATATGTACGTGGAGAAAAGTGACAATTGAAATAAACACTTAAGAAGTTTGATGTGCATCATGATAAAATACACCATAAACTCAGGATACAAATAAAAAAGTATGATCAATAAAGGGAGCATTTTTTATTAATAGTAACCACTTTACATTGTGAATTCATGTGTCCAAAACCATCACAGGCTAAACTAACAAAATATTTTTGTCTACTACAACCTAGACGACAATTGATTTTAAAGAGAAGAGATTTCCACAATCCATGATAATCACCATTAAGTGTTTCTAGATTTGATTGTGTTGTAAATTTTTTGCATCAATGTTTCGAATTCAAACTCTGTGATTCATTATCCTTTTGCTCTCTTATGCTCATGATGATCATGATGATGAATTAAGGAGTGTGATTCAAACTGTTGATGCAAAAAATTAACAACACAATCAAATCTAGAAACACTTAATGGTGACTATTGATTTGTCAAATAAATATACAAAAAAAAATTCTAACAACCCCAACTCATACATTTTTTCATACAAAAAAAGGGGTCCACCCACCCTTCTATTTCCCATGGCTCTCATCTCCCACACTCTTGGATAGTCCTTGATGACATTTAAACTAATTTATGTAGCTACACATCATACTTTCTTATTACAAAAATCACTCCAGATGAAAAACATATGTAAGGGGATGAATTCCACCATGTGTAATCAATCACCACTTGGGGCCACAATGCCCCCTCCCCCCCCCCCAACCTTGCAATAGTGATGAAATATGCTTGAATCCCATACCACTCCTCTCAAATGTATCGGTTCTTAATTTAGTGTGTATTCCTTGGTGCCCAACTCAAGGCACCAAGCCAAAAAAAAAGATGCAATATCTACATTTTTTCTATATATACTTTTCTTTTATAGAAATTCACCCCCCAGAATAATGGACACCTTGTTAATGAAGTCAACGTCTCCGAATTGAAGATGTTCTTCAACCTTTCCTCAAATACTTTTCCCCATACTATAACTATACGCTTTTATTTTTACTGGAAGAAATTATCTTACATTTTCAGGCTCCTATGTCTTAAAAAATGAAGTAGAAGATGTGGAAAGATATTGTGTTTTTCTTCCAATTTAGAGCACAAATAGTGACGTATTTAAGCTTACTCTAGACACACTCTCCATCTCACAAAATTAATTCTATGGAGTTTATCTTATTGTAATGTCCATTTAGGCCACCACGTATGTCAAATAGAAAAGGATCTTTCCATTCCTTTTCCCTTACCGACCTCTTGATTCTTGAATTAACTCTTCTGCCAACTTGGAGTTGGAGTATTTTTTGGAAGGAGATGTTTCTTGTTTTTGTGATTTATGACAAAATGGTTTTAGAACATTAAACATAAAACTAGCGGATGACAGATTTTTCACAAGTCTCATTTTTTTGTGACTGTACCTATCCAATCCTCAATTTTGCAACTTCTAGGGCTTTGTTCAGGCTCATACAGACACATTTTGAGGTGCTATTTTTTTAAGTGCATAATTATTTTCTACTTTCTAAATTTGCTATTAATTTGCAACCATTGTGGGTAGAAATATCACTTTTAGAATTTGGTTTTTTTTGGCCATTTATGATCATTATAATGCTAATATTTTAGTTATACCCTTAGCAATATTAATTTGAGTCTGATTTTGCCTCATCAAGGCAGTTGTAAAATTGTCAAGATTATAAGTCCACTTAGCTCGTATTTGGTAAGTGGCAATTATATGCGCACTATATATAAAGTGCCAAAATCATCATTTAAGGGGGGGGGAGGGGGGGTTGAGGGGGTTTATTTGATTGTTCCTATTTGTCTCTTATTCTCTTTCATTTTTGCATCATGGCTTCTCCTAAATTTTAACTTTTAACTCCACATAGCTATGCATCATGAAAAATTAAAGCATAGAGAAAGATGATGGAAAAACAATTAATTCAATATGTTGATGGAACAATAAAAAACATCAAATGATCCTAATTCTCAATTATAATGGATTGTTATATGGCTCTTGGAACTTTGAGAAAGTATGTATCAAATGACCTTATCTTTGATATTGACAAATGTACCACAATCAAAGAGGCTTGGAAAACATTTAGTCAATTGTATGGCCAAGAGTGGAATGAGTTACCTATTCATATGGTCATTTGTAATTGAATTAAATTGTGTGTGTGTGTGTTCATATTACAAGTGCACACATCATATTAATTTTTATTAGATAGGCATGGAATTTGAAAGGGCCTTGATCCCTTAAATATAAACAAATTAGCCTAAAATAATGATGCTTTTAAAAAATGATCTACAATATTCTACTTGATCGCAGTAGTAGCTCCTCCTTCCCAAATCTAAGCTTCTCAGAATAATGAGGAGACATAAAATCTATGACACATCCTTTTGACGACCTTAAAGAGTTATCTATTCTTGAGAACTCAATTTTTTGACCCTTTGTGGTAATGGGCTCCTTATAAAACAACATAAGATCCTTTGTCCAAACAAAATGCCATATCTTATTTTCCAAGAAAGAGTTATGGGTATGACCCACCATATTGCAACCTAAAAAATAACCAACAAGTCTTCAAATATAATTTGTTGCACCCTTTTACCAATTTTAAATGATAAGGCGATTGGGTAGGGAGAACTTGATTTTTCTCCTTAAGAGCACAAAATATAACAAATAAAAAGAAATTCATAAATCAAGTAAACTTATCATTGGCACGATATCAGAATATTTCCTTCCATAGGTTAAAACTTGGAGACCATTTTTTGAAGGCTAAGACCATTCAAACTCATAACCCATGGGTCATCAAGAAGGATCCTATGTAACAATCCTTCCCCTAAGAAAGAGAAAAAAGAAGAAAAGCCATTCAGCATAGCAAAAAATTGAACCAAGCCTCAAGGTTTCCTAACTCAAAGGATCTATTTCCCAATAATATCAATATTAGGGCAATTACCATAGAATCTCACTAAGAAAGCACCTCAACCAAGCACTAGACTTTTCCGAAAGAGAATTGAGAACATATATTTAAATTTTCACTTCCTCAAAGCCCGATCCACCAATGTCAGAATTTATAGTGACAAAAGAAACAGTTCAACAAGCATAATATTGTTTCGGACCCTTCTCACCATGCTCCAAAGAATAAACAATATCCATATCACAATCCTCCAACTTGAAGAGACCTATGAATTCCTCTGGACAACATTAGGAGAATAAAAAAATAGCGTCAAACTTTGATGCAGGAGCATCCTGGGTGTAAGAGCAATCTTGCATCACCCAAAAATATTTCTATTTTTGTATTCAATAAGGGCTATTTTGTGCAGAGCTGCTATTTATGGAAAGTTACTATTTTTGGTAATTTTTGTATGTGCTCAGAATGATCTGATTTCTTTCTTGGAGGTTCATTTTGGTCATATAAGTCTGCCAGTAAAGTTTCATTACCAGATCAAGTGTATATTGGAAGATATTGAAGATTTTCGGTATTGGCAGCAGGGTACAGAAAATTTGAACTCAATTTTGAAGGCTTTAGAGGCCCCGGATGAGGTCGAATTTTGGGCTGAATGAAGCTTGCTTAATTCAAGCGTTGTAGAGCTCCTCGCGCCCTTTCCAAAATGGGGTTACAATAGTCAATCGGGTCAACTGGTGATGACTTATGGTCTTCGGAAGTTGGGTCACCTGAAATGGCGAAAAATGATTTTTCTTCAAAATTTCTGTTCGGGTTTCAAAGGTCATCTTGAGCTGACTATGATGTAATGAAATGTAAAATAAAAATAATTCTAAATTTGGTCGGCCTTATTGGCTAAAATTCTGGAACCTTCCCAGGCGGTGAAAATTGCCTATATAAGGAAGGCTGTATTATTGTCTTAGGCAGTTCGGAATAGTTCTGGGTAGTAGATCTGGGTATTGATTCGAGGCTTTGTCCTACAGAATATTGTAAGGGAATGCCCATGTGGCTTTGCATATTGTAATTCTGAAAGTTTGTAATTCCACATTTGTGGAGATAATAAGAAGCCAATTTTCTGTTCTTGCATATTGTTGTTGTTTCTCTATTTCTGTTATGTGTTTGTGGTATTAAGGGGAGCACCCTTCATCAGGTGGTATCAGAGCAGGAGTTCTTGAGTGTGTAAACAGATCGCCGACTGTGAGACAGTTTGCACCAGGACCGTGGTTAGGGTTTCAGCGCGCATCGCGAAAATGCCTCCACGAAGGGAACGTGGCGGAAGAGCTGGTGTTGTAACACCTGAGGTTAGAGAGCTGCAGAGACAAGTGCGAGCATTGCAAGAAGAGATTCACAGAGGAATGAATCTTAATGTCAGAGACAAAAGCGAGGATGAAGTCGAAGAAGAATATCAAGAAGGAGAAGTTGAAATTTTGAACCATGAGGAAGAAAGACTTTTTCGGGCGATTTCCAAGATTGGGAAAAGACCTAAGATTGAGGTTCATACATTTTCTGGAAATCTTAACCTAGAGGAATTGATCGACTGGATCAATGAATGTGAGAAATATTTTGAGTATGAAGATGTTGAGGATCCTGATAGGGTCAAATTTGCGAAGGCCAGACTGAAAGGTCATGCGAAGATCTGGTGGCAAGAAATTCAATTGGAGCGAAATAGAAGAGGGAAAGATAAAATCACAAGATGGGATCGGATGGTGGATAAATTGAAGCGACAGTTCATTCCTGTTGATTATGAGCTTGATCTACTAAAGAAAATGCAAAGTTTGAAGCAAGCAGGAAGATCTGTTCAGGAGTATACAGAGGAGTTCTATCGACTTCTCATCAGAACAGGCCATGCAGAAGCTGATAAGGAGAAAGTTGCCCGATACCTTAATGGGTTAAGGCCAAGCATTCAGGAGGAGCTGAATCTGGTTCGAATGAACAGTATTGAGGAGGCATACCAGTTTGCCCTAAAAGTAGAGGAAAAGCTGAACAAGAAGTTTGAGAGCAGACAAAACGGAAGAGGTCGCGGTGGACGATCTGGTGGATGGTCATATGGTGGCCGAAATGAAGATCCGAAAAAGAAGGATGAGGCTAGTAGCAGTCAGAATCAGCGAGGAAATAATTCTAATCACTTCCAGGATCAGAATAATAGAGATCAGAGAGGAAGAGGAAGAGGACAAGGATCTGGAAGAGGTGGCTTCCGTGGAACATGTTTTCATTGTGGAGAAGAAGGTCATAGGGCATTTGAATGTCCTCAGCGCCAAGGCAGAACAGACAGGAGAAATGAAGGCTAGGCCAGAGTTGCACATGTAGATGAAGATGCCAGATCATCAAATTCTGAAGATGCTGAAAGAGGAGAAACGTTGATTAACAGAAGAGTCCTGTTGAGTGGTGAGAATGAACCTGAGCAAAGGAGGAGCTTGTTTCGCACCAGGTGCAAGTGTGAAGGTAAATGTTGTGATGTGATTATCGATAGTGGAAGCATTGACAATTTGGTGTCAGAAGAGATGGTGACAAAGTTGAAGCTCAAGAGACAGAAACACCCACATCCATATCGGATTGCCTGGGTACAGGATGACCACAAGGTCATGGTCAATGAACAATGCCTGGTGACGTTCAAGATTGGCGGATACCAAGATGAGGTATTGTGTGATATCATATCTATGGATGCATGTCATATGTTGTTGGGTAGACCATGGCAGTTTGACAGATGTGCTGTACATGATGGCCGTGCGAATACCTATTCCCTGACAAAGGATGGAGTGCGACATAAGCTAAAACCATTGAAGGAGACTGAAGAAAAGGTATGTGGTAATGCAAGGATAACTTTTGTTGATGGAAGAAATTTCCTAGATGGTATGAGGCATAAGCATGTATGTTTTGCTTTAATTCCAAAAGCTGGTAAAGAGGAAGTAGAAGATGTTCCTGTAGAAGTTGCAGATTTGTTGAATGAGTTTCAGGATATTGTATCTGATAATGTACCTGATGGATTACCACCGGTAAGGAAGATCAGTCATCAGATGGATTTGATCCCAGGAGCGAGTTTGCCGAATAAGGCAGCACACAGAATGACACCAGCAGAAAGTGAAGAGTTGAACAGACAAGTACATGAACTGTTACAGAAAGGATTGATCCGTGAGAGTCTGAGTCCCTGTGCTGTACCAGCAGTATTAGCACCAAAGAAAAATGGAGAATGGAGGATGTGTACAGATTCTAGGGCAATAAACAAGATCACAATCAAGTACAGGTTTCCATTGCCACGAATGGATGATATTATGGACTGTTTGAGTGGAGCTGTGTATTTTTCAAAGATAGATCTGAAAAGTGGATATCATCAGATTCGGATCAGAGAAGGAGATGAATGGAAGACTGCCTTCAAGACAAAGGAAGGACTATATGAGTGGTTAGTCATGCCTTTTGGGCTAACCAATGCACCGAGCACTTTCATGCGGCTCATGAACGAGGTTCTGAAAGAATTTCTAGGTAAGTTTGTCATTGTTTACCTAGATGATATTCTGATCTTTAGTAAGACATTGGAGGAGCATATGATCCATATTCGTATGGTATTTGAGAAGCTGAGAGAAGAGAAATTGTTGATTAATTTGAAGAAGTGCAGTTTTATGAAGAAAGAGTTAGTGTATTTGGGATTTGTAGTTTCAGCAGAAGGTCTAAAAATGGACCCAGAGAAGGTACAGGCTATCCTTGAATGGCCTACTCCAAGGAATGCTACTGAGAGTTATACATTTTTTTTGAAACACAGGAGTGGAAAGTCTAATAGGGTTGCAGATGCTCTTAGCAGAAGGCAACTACTGCTGACAGAAATGCAGATTGAAGTGGTTGGGTTCAAGGAGCTCAAGAATTTGTATCCAGAGGATCCTGATTTTGGTGAAGCTTGGAAAGCTTGTAAAGAACCTGTTACTCTAGACAGGACGAAATGGTTGGATTTCATCATCCAGGATGATATGCTATTCAGAGGGAGTCAGTTGTGCATTCCACGAAGTTCTATGAGGGAGAATCTCATCAAGGAGAAGCATAGCGGAGGATTGGCTGGACATTTTGGTCGTGACAAAACCCTTGCTTTGGTTGGTGAGAATTATTATTGGCCACAATTGCAGCAAGATGTGAAGAAGTTTGTACAGAGTTGCAGAGTATGTCAGATGGCGAAAGGAGTGAAGCAGAATACAGGGTTGTATCAGCCATTACCTATACCAGAGAAGCCTTGGGAGGATATCAGTATGGACTTTATTTTTGGTTTACCAAGGACTCAGCGGGGGCATGATTCAATTTTTGTGGTGGTTGACAGATTTTCAAAGATGGCGCATTTCATTCCCTGCAAGAAGACTAATGATGCTGTTCATATAGCAGAATTGTTTTTCAGAGAGGTAGTGAGACTTCATGGTTTGCCAAAGACCATAGTTTCAGATCGAGATACTAAGTTTGTTGGATATTTCTGGCGTACATTGTGGAAGAAGTTAAAGACAGATTTGAAGTTCAGTTCATCACACCATCCACAGACTGATGGACAAACAGAGGTGGTGAATAGGAGTTTGGGAAATTTGCTGAGATGTTTGGTTGGAGATAAGCCAACAGGATGGGATTTGATTTTACCATAGGCAGAATTTGCATACAATAATTCTGTCAACAGGAGCACTGGTAAATCACCATTCCAGATTGTATATGGAAGTAGTCCAAGAAATGCATCTGAATTGAGGAAGATAGATAACGGAGAAATAAGTAGTGCTGAAGCTGAGGATTTTGCAGAACACTTGAAGAACATCCATGGGGAGGTGAGGAAGCATATTACCAAGATGAACGCACAGTATAAGGCTAAGGCAGATGAGAAAAGGAGGTATAAGGAATTTCAGGTTGGTGATGAAGTCATGGTTCATTTGCAGAAGGAGCGGTTTCCAGTTGGTACATATAACAAGCTGAAAATGAAGAAGTTTGGACTATGTAGGATACTGAAAAAGCATGATTCAGGAAATGCATATGAGGTAGAATTGCCTACTGAGCTAAATATTTCACCAGTGTTTAACATTTCAGATCTGACAGAGTATCATGAAGGAGGTGTTGCAGATGAGATCACAGCAGCACAGTGGAGTATTCCAGCAACTAGTTCAGACACTAAGGAGATCGAAGATATACTGGACAGTCGTGTTGGCAGAAGCACAAGGAACAGGACATATGAAGAATATCTGGTCAAGTGGAAAGGACGACCTGTTGAAGATTCATCATGGCTGACAAAGGAGGAGGTTAGCCGTCTTGGCTTTCCTCTACACACCTGAGTCATGACAGGGTCACTTCTCAAATTACCCCGGGTGTCTGATGCAGGAGCATCCTGGGTGTAAGAGCAATCTTGCATCACCCAAAAATATTTCTATTTTTGTATTCAATAAGGGCTATTTTGTGTAGAGCTGCTATTTATGGAAAGTTACTATTTTTGGTAATTTTTGTATGTGCTCAGAATGATCTGATTTCTTTCTTGGAGGTTCATTTTGGTCATATAAGTCTGCCAGTAAAGTTTCATTGCCAGATCAAGTGTATATTGGAAGATATTGAAGATTTTCGGTATTGGCAGCAGGGTACAGAAACTTCGAACTTAGTTTTGAAGGCTTTAGAGGCCCCGGATGAGGTCGAATTTTGGGCTGAATGAAGCTTGCTTAATTCAAGCGTTGTAGAGCTCCTCGCGCCCTTTCCGAAATGGGGTTACAATAGTCAATCGGGTCAACTGGTGATGACTTATGGTCTTTGGAAGTTGGGTCACCTGAAATGGCGGAAAATGATTTTTCTTCAAAATTTCTGTTCGGGTTTCAAAGGTCATCTTGAGCTGACTATGATGTAATGAAATGTAAAATAAAAATAATTCTAAGTTTGGTCGGCCTTATTGGCTAAAATTCTGGAACCTTCCCAGGCGGTGAAAATTGCCTATATAAGGAAGGCTGTATTATTGTCTTAGGCAGTTCGGAATAGTTCTGGGTAGTAGATCTGGGTATTGATTCGAGGCTTTGTCCTACAGAATATTGTAAGGGAATGCCCATGTGGCTTTGCATATTGTAATTCTGAAAGTTTGTAATTCCACATTTGTGGAGATAATAAGAAGCCAATTTTCTGTTCTTGCATATTGTTGTTGTTTCTCTATTTCTGTTATGTGTTTGTGGTATTAAGGGGAGCACCCTTCATCAAACTTCTAGGCTGCCCATACAATCTTTGGAGAAGAAGCATCAAACACTTCAAAAACCCTCACAATCTCCAAGGAAGAAGTTACAACAAACTCTAAAACCGTATGGTCCATTATGAGAGGAGATAAAACACCACCTTAAATTTGGTAACTTGCAACTCCTAATCCATCAAAGAAAAAGAAAGCAACATGGAATTTTGTTTCAATGTAGAGGATAAAACTTCAAGTTTCATTGACCACTTGGACAAATCTTGGCTTTAAACTATGTAAATCTTTATTATTATAATATATTTAGGCTTAATGTCTTTTGCTCGAAAAAAAATTATTTACTTTATTTAAGATTATAGATTGATAAATTTAACTCAAAAACTATACAATTGAATCGTGATAACAATATCACAATTTTACTTATTTATTAACTTTTTTTTTAATTTATCTTCCACGTTTGAATAACTTTTTCAAAGGAAATTGTGCTTTGTTATTTTATCATCGAAAATGACACTTCATTTGTTATTTTAGCTGGCTATTTAAAAGTTGATGAGATAGCATGGCAGAGTGTTAAATTCCCATGCCTTTATTTAGAAAGAAAAAGAACAATTAAGGAAAAAAACAATTATACCGTTGAAGGAAAAAAACAATTATACCGTTGATGAGATTGAATGCCCAATGTTAACTGTTAACTGTGCTAGGTTGGATTGACGCAGAAACAGTTGAGCAGGGGAGAGTAATGATTTTCCCATTTTTGCTTTGTCAAATGTAGGGTTTGGTTCTGCTGACGATTGCAGAGGAATCTCATAAAGTACAACATGCAAATTACTTTGGGCTTTACGCAGAGATTTACGAAGAGATTTACGCCCTATTCAAGAGCCTCCTTCCCATGGTATAAAACTCAAATTTCTTTCCATTTTCTGCTATGGGTTATTTTAGAAGGGGAAAAGGATGTTAAAGATATTGTTATTGCAGGGAGATTGGAGAAATGCAAGAAACGACGACTGGGAGTTTCAAGTAATATTGTCAGGTATGTAACAAATACCCATGCCCAAATTGTTTTAGTAATCATTTAGTATTGCATTAAGTGTTAAACCCGAAATATATGCAATTAGGAGATAAGTTTAGCATAGCTGCCATATCAGAATGATTTATAGTAAGGCCTGAATATGCCCCTTCACATCATTGGCTCGTAGTCCACATCTTTATTTTATTTTACACCCTGTGCGTAACCCACATCTTGTAGATCTAACTCTCAATGATTATAAATATATTCAACACCATCATCATGGCCTTCTCAGCTCTTGTTCCAACAAAATCACAAAATGACAGGCCAACCATGCCCTCCTCAAAATGCAGATGTAGAGTCCTGCTCTAGCCAAAGTAATATTGATGAACATGATTATCAAAATATTCAACACATAAAGATTGCCTCCATATTGAAACATCGAAACATGTAAATCATGCTAGATGCAGAGGAAACTAACACTAGTTCAGAAGAATCTGATAGTGTGAAAATATGTAATTTATCAATTATCAATAAGTATGCGTATCACTTCAAGACAACTGATAAATGTGCAAGAATGGAATAAATATGATACTAATTAGCATGCAGATCAGGAAAAGAGAAATTTGATACATTGGTTTCAGAAGCATGAATGTGAACTTTCTAGATCCAGGAATAAAAGTCTTGACCCCATTGAAATCATTGTTGTGGGTCTAAGATAATCCAAGGCTCAAAGTACCTACAATGAAAGGTTAAAAATCCAATAACGCCACCCAAGCTTAAGTTGAGGAAATTCTGAGGCTGAAATGTCAGGTATTTTTTGCACCAGCCAATTGGTCACTTTAAAGTGCCTATTTAGTACAGTGATTATAAATATAGATGAATGAGATTATAAATTTACACTATGGATCTTGTACTATGAACACTCAAAAATGGTATCCAACTTAGATTTTCTTCTCTATTTTCTGCCACATATAGCTTTTGACAAGTATTGAGGAAATCATTCTGATTGGCCTCGAGAAAAATGAGAATGTAATCATATTTTAGTTTGATGCCAACAGAGAAAGAAAGGTTTTGTTCGCATTTGAGCTCATATTTGCACTCTGTAGTGACGATCTACAATCTAGGATCTAATATTAAATTTAGGATTGACCAGCAAAATATTACTGAAGTTTGGCAGCACTCTTCCATGACTTTCCTAATTCAATCCTAATTCATTTCCCCTGGCAGCACATTTGGATTCCTTAACCCAACAATTGCATACCTCGGATTATGGTTTCCTAAGAGTATTCCACCTACAAACTCATTCTACAGAAGCATTGCAAATTCTCTAGGAGTGAATCTGTAGTGTTGGTTTGTCAAAATCCATTACTCCTACCTCCCATACCCACAACTGATTTTCCAACACTTTTCTGAACCCAAGCTGTTCTCGTCCAGAACTAGTATTCCTGACATAACACATTCCTCCACTTCCATTACCCAACAGAGTGTTTCCAATTCCATTTCACCAGAACTTCCACAACCATCATTCATTCTTCTTACCCTGCAAACTGTCCTCACTCATCCTGAGATTTTCCATCAGAATAAAAAGCTCCTTCCCATAAACTGGATGTCATCATCTTCCAAATGGCTTGTAGATTTATTTCCTTGGATTTCCACCACTACATTCATCCTAACATTTTCCACCGAAATACAGATTGCAGAATAATTTGGTTATACAATTTATAACTCTCTTCTAATGTGTCCTAATATATATATTTTGGAAAAGCCATTGTCACCCACTTGCATTGCTCTCTGTGATTTAAGTGTGCACTTTCTTAATTTTGTGCACTGTGCTTTTGAACAGTTTATTATTAGTTTGGAGATCGTAGAAAGTTTATTTTTAATATAAAAAGAAATGTACGTTTTGTTATTAAAATTCTGGTTGATGTTTTTACATGAAGAAAGTGTTTTTTAATACATTCTGTGAAATACAGAGTGTAACATAATTTGTTTTCTGAACTAACAATAAACAATTGGTTTCAATTTATAGGCTTTCTTTGTTAGATTTTTTTTTCTTATTTGTAACACGAGATGTTAACTTATTCGGTGCTTGCGAAATTGCTGCTCATTTGCAGTTACAGTAAATTTAGTTTTGAGTAATTTTTTGAGTTAGACAAACTGATCAAGTGTTCAACGATGAATAATCTGTATATTACATTCAGACAATGACATAATCTGTATATGGATATCCCATATGCTTTCATTTGGAATGGCATGTGGAGCATGCCAGGAGATAATTTTGATAGTGTGTAACACAACATGGTGAGATGGGTAGGTTTTATTTAGTTTCAGTGTAGGAAAAAGATGTCAAAGATGTCTCACACTTTGGAAGCGAAGTAGATCATACTAATTGAGGGAAGATCTGAAACTAGTTCAGTTTCATGAAACAGGTTTCTCCATCAGCCCATCTAATCAGGTATGCACAGTTCTCCAAATTTCACATACCTTTCCATCATTTTGAGCCCTTTCGCTGGCATGCTAATTCAGTCAAGGTCTATTTATTATGGCATCTACACTCTTTTATCACCATATTTGCATTCTGCTATTCTATGCACCTTAAAAGCATTGAAATTGGTTATTTTACTTGTGGTAGTTGTTGGCATCCCACCACCATGGATATTGAGTTAGAGACTTTGCAGACTCAATTTGATTGAATGCTAGTGTGAATTCTTGGTGAATGATGAGACTGAATTTTCTGAATGCCCAATGTTAACTGTTAACTGCGCTAGGTTGGATTGACGCCCAGCTGGAGAAACACTTGAGCAGGGGAAGAGGATGTCGAACAGATCAAGTTTAGATGATTATTTATACAAAATTGTCTTGTTCCATAACTTGGTTGTTTTCAAATATTCAGCATTTCTAGATTATTTCCAAATGTTTGTTATTTTCCAATTCCTGATTTCCCTGGAGGATCAAATAGTAGTACTTCAAAAACTATTTCCTTCCATGCTTCCCATTTCAATCTTAATTTGCTTGTTAGGAAAAAATGTAAGATGTAACCTAAATTTGGCAAATGCCATGGCACGAGCCAAGGTACTTAACACTACCTGCTATAATAGGTTAATTTGCCTATTATAGGTGAGATTGGATGCTGGCAATCTCAAAGCTGTAGGGTTTTGGGTATCTTGTAGGGTTTAAAGATACTAGACCGATTCTTTAAAGATATTGTTATTTCAAGGAGATTGGATGAGTTTTTCAGGGGATCATTGGGAGAAATGCAAGAAACAATGACTGGGAGTTTCAATTAATATTTTCAGGTATGTATCAAATACCCATGTCCAAATTGTTTTTGTAATCATTTGGTTTTTGTTAAACCAAAAAATTTATGCTGCCATATTAGATTGATTTATATTAAGGCTTGAATGTGCCTCTGCATTTTCTTGTAGTCCACATCTTCTATTTTATTTTTCTACCCTGTGCATAACCCACTTCTTATAGATGCTTTAATCTAACTCTCAATGATGTCTGGATCTGCGCCAGCTAATTTGCAAATACTCCTGAACTGATTTTGTCCCAATCCATGTTCAGTGAATTTATGTTGATATTGCAATAGCATGTAGGATCATATATTTTAATAGAAGTAACCTGCAAGTAAAACATCCTTCCCATCAAGAACACCTCTGTAGGGTTTAGTGTTTTTGAGATCTCATCCCATCCTGTCACCTTTTAGCACAGTGATTCTATTGATCTATGGAGAAAGAGCAATGGGAAAGTGGATCTTATTGAGATCAAGTGGCATGAAGTGAAACAATATTAGGCTTCCTCTCATCTTCACCGCCCATTAAAGTAATGAAGAAAACTACACTTCATTTTAAAGTGGCTCATTAGGATATTTTGAATTGACACAAATGGTGAGAATAGTTGTGAAGATATGAAGGCATCCATTATAAGTACAACACCATACCTTTGCACTGGAGGTTCTGCTATTGACAGTAGAGCTCCTAGGATCAAACAAAAGGTAGAGTTTACAGTCCATTTTGGGATTTTGAGAGAGTGGTGGATGCATTTTAAGAGAGCCATGCAAAGAATCCAACCCGTGCCATGTAGGTAAACTATGAGGAAGTTTACAGAACTCCTTTCCCTGAATCAATGGTTTTTGGGTCCATGAAAATGTAGTGTTATTGACTTGTCAAAATGTAGTTGTCTTTAGAATTTAAAAAAAAAAATAGAATGTAAATTATAGCATCTTTTCACTTCTATTTACATTGGGAAAGCATAGATATGAAAACCCTTTTCTGCATTTCAAGTTATCATATAAAAAATTATAAATATAGATGAATGGGAATATAAATTTACAGTATGGATCTTGTACTATGAATACTCAAAAATAAATTTAGATTTTCTTCTCTATTATCTGCCACTTATTGCTATTTTTGACACAACTTTTGACAAGCATTGTGGAAAACATTCTGGCTGGCCTCCAAAGCAACTCTTGAGAAAATGAGAATGTAATCATATTTTATTTTGATGCTAGCAGAGAAAAATAAAATTGAAAAAAATTTTGTTCGCATTTGAGACCTTCTAGCTCATCTTTGCACTTTATAGTGATGATCTGCAATCTAGGATCTAGACTACGATTTCATTATTTTTTTAATATTAAATTTATGTTTGACATAAATTAATGAAGTTTGGTGGCAATCTTCCATGACTTTTGTAATTCAGTCCAATGCCACAACTACTTCGCCCTGCCACAAATGTTATTTCCCCTGCAGCACATTTGGGGTCCTTAACCCAACAATTGCATCCCTTGGATTCTGGTTTCCTAAGGGTATTCCACCTACAAAGTTCTACAAAAACATTGCAACTTCTCCACGAGGGCATCTAGGTTGGTTGTCCAACTTCTCAAGGAGGGCATCAAAATCCATTCCCTTTGATTGTCCAATACTTTTTTGAACCCATCAAATCCATTCCCTTTGATTGTCCAATACTTTTTTGAACCCATCAAATCCATTCCCTCTGATTGTCCAATTCTATGAATATTGTCATTCTCCTTTCCAAACCCAAGTTGTTCTCATCCAGAACTAGTATTCCACATTATGCTCTTCTTAACATAACCTGTACACTAATTACCCAACATAGTGATTCCAATTCCATTTCACTAGAACTACTTATCATGATCTTTTGATCTTTTGAGCATCCCTATCATTCATTATAGACTTTACATTCTTTTGACCCTGCAAACTGTCCTCACTCATCCTGACATTTTTCATTAGAATAAAAATCTCCTTCCCATAAACTGGATGTCATCATCTTCCAAATGGTTTATAGATTTATTACGTTGGATTTCTACCATTACATTCTTTTGACCCTGCAAACCATCCTCACTAATCCTGACTGACATTTTCCACCAAAAAACATGTTGCAGAATAATTTGGTTATACAATTTCTAATTCCTCTACTAATGTTTTAGATAGACTACAATATCCTATTGCATTGCTCTTTGTGATTTAAGTGCATTGTCTAAACTTTGTGCACTCTGCTTTTAGAAGCATTTTGGAAGCAAATGAATATTAGGAATGTTTTTTATTAGTTTGGAGATCGTAGAAAATTTATTTTTAATATAAAAATAATGTATGTTTTGTTATTAAAATTTATTTTCAATGTAAAACATGGTTTGAAATATAGAGTGTAACACAATTTGTTGTCTGAACTAACAATATAAATGGTTGATTTCAATTTATAGGCTATCTTGTTAGAATTTTTTCTCTTATTTGTACTACGGGATGTTAACTTATTTGGTGCTTGTGAAGTTACTGCTCATTTGTAGTTGTAGTAAAATTAACTTATTTGCATTCTGCTATTCTATGCACCTTTTTTTTTTTATCAATAAAGGCCGAAGCCAGAGTTTTGTATTAAGATAAACAGTAGTAAAATGTACATGAAAATATTAAAGTATCTAAAAAACTAATTACCATTAAAACCAGTCTGATGTTTGCAGATGGAAATCGAAGAGCAACAAAGCTCTACCACCAATATAAATAATAGTCTACAATTCTATCAAAGTCCAGCAGTTTCAAATTCTAAAAACAAAATATCAAAACTCAGAGGAACCTGTGAGACAACACCCCAAAGCTATAGAAAAGGAGATGTTGTATCATTCTCAGAGGTCTTAGAGATCCCTTCTACCATGTCCTCTGTATCCAGGTCTTCTTCATTAACTTCACTTTTGATTTCCTCCTCGTCCTCGTCCATTTCCTCTTCATCAGCCTCTTCCTGCTCTGCATTCTCTTCCTCCTTATCTTCTCCCTCAGATGATTCATCTTCCTCATGAGAGGATGTGTTGGTACCTTCTAAATCATCCTCCTCATTGTCTAAAGAATGAGGACTCCCCAACCCATCCATCTGGGCATCATATTTGAAGCTGTATATCCAGTCAATATCCTCATTAGAATCATCATGAAAAGGGGAAGCTAATGTTGGCACACGTGGATGCTAGCAGGGCATCTTTAATCTTCCCTGTCCTATCGTTGACCTTCCCCATCTACTACGGCCAGCTCTCTATGCCTTGTCGCATGAACCCAAGGCATCCTTTCCTTCCTTGAGATCATGCGACCAGTCCTTTCTGTTATTGTATATGCCTTGTCACATGATTGCAAGGCATCCCTTCCACTCTTGCGATCATGCAACCAGATTCATACCCCCACCTGCAGCGTTTAATTCAGCTTTATTTTATAATAGACTTCTAGGAGAGTACTGCAAATCAATGGAAATCTATGTCCATCCATCCTTTTAGCCGCCTACAACATGCCTCAAGCACAAAACCAGACTTCACCGGGTACAAAAACATCATGAAATCAACCACAAAGACCCCCGGAGTAGTCTGCAACAACTGGCGCCACCAACCAAATCAAATCCAGCCGAAGAAACAATTAAAACCAGTCCTTTTTGGTGAAAAACCCTCTCAGGAAATTCAAATTTGAAAACAAACAGTCACTTGATGACACCAGACACATGTCAATGGCCAGCAATCAAAATCAGGTCAACTTTACACCTCTGCCGTTAGATCCTTACTTTCCCGGGCTCGACAACTTAACCATTTATCTTTAGTTGCGCAGTCACGCAGTCATTTACTTAACTGCCCCAAGAATCCTGGTTTACATTTTAGATTAGTCGCATGATCGCAAGGCACTTTATTAACCCTTGCGATCATGTGACCGCAGTCTCTTAGCCGCGGTCAACAGTCGCAAAACCCCTTTGAAAGGTCCTCGGTCACATTACCAGCCAGCAACCAATCACAATCTAGCACCTCAGCAGCACTGGCATTGTGGATCCACCTCACAACTCCGCAATTGCGACATTCTCTTAATAGTTGTCGTATGATCGCATAGCCAGGAAAAGGGCTATGTGAACATGCGACACACTACCACGTCACCCCTTTACCTTGCCGCATAACCGCTGCCGCTGTGAGCTCGACACAAAGGGTTTGTCGCATGATCGCATAGCATGAAAATAGGTCATGAGATCATGCGACAGACCATGAACCCGTTAGAAAATAGGTCCCACCGACAACTGGCACACCAAGAACATCCCTGTCACCGCTCGCAGCCAATGAAGAGTGCACACGTCGCAACAAAATTGATAGCGAACCCACCTTAATCCTTCATGCCCAGATCCCAGATCAACGAATGTCGCATGATCTCATGACATGAGAATATTCCTTATGCTTATACGCCATCCGTAGATTAAAAGGTTTTGAAGACCCGGGGCCCACATCACATAGCAACCAATTGAAAACTAACACATCAGCACTAATCTGACACCAGCCCACACGTACCACCGTTTAGAAGCAGGGCCCACCAATACAAGATTGCGCGATGAAGGCAAACTCACAGTCGCAAGAAGGAAAGGAATATTCTTCTTTTATTTGGAGATTGAGCGACTAATAGGACATGAAAAAGCAACTAAGGTGTTATTCTATGCACCTTAAAAGCATTGAAATTGGTTATTTCATTGTGGTAGTTGTTGGCGCCCCACCACCATGGATATTTCTCCTATCAACAAGCACGTAGCTCTGCCTACCCCAAATGAAGAGCTTCCTAAGTCATGCTTAGTAGAAATTTTTTCTAAACACCATGGATCTATTACAATTTCATTCTCTGGTAAATTTTCTTTTAAATATTTCCAGTTACCAATGACAAGTTCTGATGACTCTAGAACACCCTTCAAATCCTTAAGCCTATCACTCTCAACCCTTCAAATCCTTAAACCTATCACTCTCAACATTTAAATTACACCAAAAATTGTGTGAACCAGTCGCACAAAATCATGTAGTTCATAGCATCTAATTTAGTAACCCATGAGGTTATTTCACAATGTTACAAATACATGAATATCTTCTTTGATTATAAAAAAAACCATTATTCGAACAAGATTTTCCATTTTAACAACCATGATAGAAGCACCCTTATGGTTGTTATTCACATGATCACCAGCTTTGAAAAAACTATAGAGCTCGTTCACTTGTAAACTCTCCTCTTTAGTTGTGTGTTTGAGCTTTAGCAATCACATTTTTTGTATGTACTTGGACATGTTCTAAATGTAGTAACTTTTTTTTAAACCTCTTTTTGTTTTTATTTTGGTATGTTTGAACTAACTTTTTATATATTTAAACTTTAACTTTTACTTTGTATGTGTTTGAAGTGCGTGTTTGAACAAATTGTGTGGGAAATGAACGAACAACATCTGAACTATGTTTAAACTTTGATAGCCATTTTGGTGTATCTATATTTGAACCCTCCAATTCACTTTGTGTGAAGAGTGTGATAACTTTTTTTGAACTTTGGGATTCACTTTGTCTGTGTTTGTAGTTTGACATTATTGAACTTAGCATTTACTTTGTGTTGTTTGAAATATTTTTTTATTAAACATGTTTATATTTGGTATGTTTGTGGATAAATCATGGGATTTCATTTGTGAGAATTAACTCCAAAATTGAATTTAGCATTTACTTTGTTAGAGTCTAGATGTGGTTTAACAATATAATAATAAATTTGGATGAGTATAAGTTTTGACATAGTTGATTTCCATAAGTATGATTGTACATAAAATGATAAAACAAATGACTAAAAGCATTGATATTTTGCAAAAAACAATTTAAAGATAGATCTAAAATTTGACTCTGTAGTGAAGTCGAGAAAAAAAATTATCATTTTAAATGATTATAAGATAAAAAATTAATTATAAATTTTTTTAATTGATAATTTTTGGAGAGAGAGAGAGGGAGAGGGAGGTGGAGATGGAGAGAGGAAGAGGGAAAGAGAGGGAGAGGGAGAGGGAGAGGGAGAGGGAGAGGGAGAGTGGGGGGAGGTGTAGAGGAAGTAGAGAGGAAGAGGGAAAGAGAGGGGGAAGGTGAGGGGGGAGAGAGAGGGGAGGAGGGAGAGTGGGGGAAGAATAGGGGCATAGTAGGGGTAGAGAGGGAGGAGGGGACTAAGACTGAGAGAGGGAGGGGGGAGATAGAAAGGGGGGGCGAGGGGGAGGGGGATAGGGAGATGGGGGGGAGGGGAAGGAGGAGGAGGAGGGGGCTGAGAGAGAGAGGGAGGGGAAGAGAGAGAGTGAGGGGGAGAGGAAGAGTGAGGGGGAGAGAAAGACTGGGGGGAGTAGAGGGAGATGAGAGGAAGAGGGAAAGAGAGTGGGGGGAGGGTGAGTGGGAGAGCGAGAGTGGGGGGGAGTAGAGGGAGATGAGAGGAAGAGGGAAAGAGAGTGGGGGAGGGTGAGGGTGAGGGAGAGTGAGGGGTAGGGAGAGAGAGAAGGGAAAGAGGGAGGGAGAGGGGAAAAGTAGGGGTAGAGAGGAAGAGGGAAAGAGAGGGGGAAGGTGAGGTGGAGAGAGGGGGGAGGAGGGAGAGTGGGGGAAGAATAGGGGCATAGTAGGGGTAGAGAGGGAGGGGGGAGATAGAAAGGGGGGGCGAGGGGGAGGGGGAGGGGGAGATGGGTGGAGGGGAAGGAGGAGGAGGGGGCACTGAGAGAGAGGGTGAGGGGGGAGAGCAAGAGTATGGGAGTAGAGTGAGATGAGAGGAAGAGGGAAAGAGAGTGGGGTAGGGTGAGGGGGAGAGTGAGAGTGGGGGGAGTAGAGGGAGATGAGAGGAAGAGGGAAAGAGAGTGGGGGAGGGTGAGGGTGAGGGTGAGGGGGAGTGAGGGGGTAGGGAGAGAGAGAAGGCAAAGAGGGAGGGTGAGGGGAAAAGTAGGGGTAGAGAGGGAGGAGGGGGTTGAGAAGGAGAGAAGGGAGGGGGAGGGGTGTTGAGAAAGAGAGACGAAGAGATGAGAGGGGAGGAGAGGGGGAGAGGAGAGGAGAGTGGATAGGGGAGATAGAGGGGGGGTCAAGGTGAGTGAAAGAAGGAGTGGGAGGGTGAGGGTGAGGGGGAGTGAGGGGGTAGGGAGAGAGAGAAGGCAAAGAGGGAGGGGGAGCGGTGTTGAGAAAGAGAGACAAAGAGATGAAGAGGGGAGGAGAGGGGGAGAGGAGAGGAGAGTGGATAGGGGAGATAGAGCGGGGGTCAAGGTGAGTGAAAGCAGGAGTGGGGAGGGGGAGAGAGAGAGAGAGAGAGAGAGAGAGAGAGAGAGAGAGAGAGAGAGAGAGAGAGAGAGAGAGAGATGAGGGGAGGGGAAGGAGGAGCAGGGGTTGAGAGAGAGGGGGATAGAGAGGGTGAGGGGAGGAGAGTGAGAGTGGGGGGAGTAGAGGGAGCTAAGAGGAAGAGGGAAAGAGAGTGGGGGAGGGAGAGGGTGAGGGTGAGAGGGATAGGGGAGATAGAGGGGGGTTCAGGGAGAGTGAGAGTAGGAGTGGGAGGGGGAGAGGGGGAGAGAGAGGGGGAGATGGAGATGGAGAGGGATAGAGAGGAACAAAGGGGGAGGGGGGGATGGGCAGAGGGGAAGAAGGAGTAGGGGGCTGAGAGGGAGAGAGGGGGTGAGGGGGAGAGCAAGAGTGAGTACCTGGAGCTGAGAGGAAGAGGGAAAGAGAGTGGGGGAGGGTGAGGGTGAGGGTGAGGGGGGAGTGAGGGGGTAGGGAGAGACAAAAGGCAGAGAGAGGGAAAAAGTAGGGGTTGAGAGGTAGGAGGGAGTTGAGAAGGAGAGAAGGGAGGGGGAGGGATGGTTGAGAAAGAGAGACGAGGGGAGGGGAGGGGAGGGGAGGGGAGGGGAGGGGAGGGGAGGGGAGAAGGGGATAGGGGAGATAGAGATAGAGGGGAGGGCGAGGGGGAGGGGAAGGAGGAGCAAGGGGTTGAGAGGGAGAGAGGGGATGAGGGGGGAGAGCGAGAGTGAGTAGATGGAGCTAAGAGGAAGAGGGAAAGAGAGTAGGGGAGGGTGAGGGGGGAGGGGGAGTGAGGAGGTAGGGAGAGAGAAAAGGCAGAGAGGGAGAGGGGAAAAGTAGGGGTAGAGAGGTAGGAGGGGGTTGAGAAGGAGAGAAGGGAGGGGGAGGGGGAAGGGGAGGGATGGTTGAGAAAGAGAGACGAAGAGAGGGAGAGGGGAGGGGAGGGGAGAGGAGAAGGGGATAGGGGAGATAGAGATATAGGTTGGGTCAGGGAGAGTGAGAGGAGTGGGAGGGGGAGACGGCTAGGGTTAGGGTCAGGGCTAGGGGAAGAGTGAGAGAAAGAAAGGGCAGATGGGGAGGGGGGAAAGTGGGAGAGAGGGAGATAGGGGGTAGAGAGGGAGATGGAGAGGGAGAGTGGGGAGGGGGTTGAGAAGGAGAAAAAATAGGGGGAGGGGGAAGGGGAGGGATGGTTGAGAAAGAGAGACGAAGAGAGGGAGAGGGGAGGGGAGGGGGAGAGGAGAAGGGGATAGGGGAGATAGAGATAGAGGGGAGGGCGAGGGGGAGGGGAAGGAGGAGTAAGGGGCTGAGAGGGAGAGAGGGGGTGAGGGGGAGAGTGAGAGTGAGTAGATGGAGCTAAGAGGAAGAGGGAAAGAGAGTAGGGGAGGGCGAGGGTGAGGGGGGAAGGGAGGGGAGAGGAGAAGGGGATAGGGGAGATAGAGATAGAGGTTGGGTCAGGGAGAGTGAGAGGAGTGGGAGGGGGAGAGGCCAGAGTCAAGGTCAGGGCTAGGGGGAGGGCGAGAGAAAGAAAGGGGGGAGATAGAGATAGAGGTTGGGTCAGGGAGAGTGAGAGAAGGAGTGGGAGGGGGAGAGGGCCAGAGTCAAGGTCAGGGCTAGGGGGAGAGCGAGAGAAAGAAAGGGGGGATGGGGAGGGGGGACAATGGGAGAGAGGGAGATAGGGGGTAGAGAGGGAGATGGAGAGGGAGAGGGAGAGTGGGTGAAGAGTAGGGGTAGAGGGGAAGAGAAAGAGAGAGGGGGAGGAGGAGGGGGAGAGTGCTAGGGCCAGGGTGAAGGTGAGAGGGGGGTGGGGAGCGGGAGAGAGGGGAGATGTTGGGAGAGAGGGAAAGGTAGAGTGGGGGCAGAGTAGGGGTGGAGAGGGATAGGGAGAGTAGTGGTAGAGAGGGATAGGGAGAGTTTGTGCAGAGAGAGAGAGAGAGAGAGAGAGAGAGAGAGAGAGAGAGAGAGAGGAGTGGCGGTTGATAAGGAGAGAGGGAGAGAAAGGGTAGAGAGGAAGAAAGAAAGCAAGAGGGAGAGGGGAGTGCGAGAGTGGCAGTGGTGGTTGATAAGGAGAGAGGGAGATAGGGGGCAGAGAGGGAGAGGGAGAGTGGGGGAAGAGTAGGGGTAGAGAGGGAGAGAAAGGGTAGAGAGGAAGAGAGAAAGTGAGAGGGAGAGGGGAGTGGGAGAGTGGAAGTGGTGGTTGATAAGGAGAGAGGGAGAGGGGAGGGGGAGGGGGAGGGGGGAGAAGAGAGAGGTATAGGAGAGAGAGAGAGAGAGAGAGAGAGAGAGAGAGAGAGAGAGAGAGAGAGTTAGTTAGTTTTGGTACAAGTGAAGGTGAGGGAGAGGGATATGGAGATGGTGTTTCAGTATAGGTATGTGTTGGTGTGCATCCATGTCTAAGAGCAATATTATGTGCATTATACCTACATTTGTTGACTAAATTTCCATGTTGTTCCCCCATTGTATTAATAAATAGGATTTGCTTGAATAATATCTATTCTTATATCAACCACCACATAGTGATTTCAAGTATCATATCAAAATAGAACCTAATTTTCCATTGTGCATAATCCATGTAACATAAAGAAATGAGACATCATGTAAGTAGGGATTGCTAATTAAATAGACTTAACAAGTAGTGTTATTATTTTTTTATTATGGTAAAAACAGGTTTTGAACGGGCTCCGAAACCATATACATTTAGTTTTTAAAGTGAACTGTAACCCCAAGAATAATAGGAAGAATTAGCTTAGATCTAAGTGAAATAGGTGGGGGAAAAAGAAAAACCTTACAGTGCCCCCCCAACACATAATACCAGTAGAACTACCAGCAACACAATTCCAGCAAAACAACAATAGCCAAACGTGTAAAGCCAATGCTTTACAACATCACAAGACCAAAGCGATGGTTTTACAAAACGCACCCACAATTTGGATGAGACAAAGTATGAAACAACCTTCAAACTAACCCAAACAAACTAAAAACCCAAACCTAGGATTTTGAACCTTAGCCCCCCCATATACCTTGCAATCTTTTCTTCCATCTCTTCCTCATGATCCACTAATATCCAACTTGTGGAATTCCTCGGTGTACTTTTGTACATCCATCTCCTTTTGCCTGAAATCCTTCATCTTCTTGTACAACTCTACACTATAATCTCTTGGCAAAAATTTTGCCTTCATTTTGTCCATCATGGTATACCAAGAAGTGATCTTGGGTTTCCCATTCTTCCATCTATCTACCTGGATACAATCCCACCACAACAAAGCGTGTCCCTTCAACTTGGACTTTGCTATCTTCACTCTATCCTTCTCTTCTATCCCTTCACACTCAAAGAAATTTTCAATTACACTAAACCAATCTATCAATTCTTCATCATCCATCTTTCCTCCATACATAGGTAAGTCTGTCCTTACCCTTACATCTCCACTCTTTATGGCCTTCACCAGTTTAGCCATCATTGCATCTTTAGGATCTACCGGTTCCTCTGCTTGGGTTTCTCCTCCTCCTTCTTCTACTACTACTTCTTCATCCTGCCTAATGCTCTTCTCCCTATTCTCCAATGCTGCTATCCTCTCCATCATGGTTCTCATCAATCTATCATTTTCATGACTCTCCTTGTCTCTTTGATCTAGGGTTGCCTTAAGCTTCTTGTTATCAACCAATTGCTCCTTCACAATCCTTGCCAACTCCATGTTGGTCATCCAGACGGGCAACTCTCCATCTTCTCCATCAACCATAGTTACTTGTTCAACTTGGTGCAAAAATCAACTTAGGGCTACTCCTCCCAGGATAGTTCAACTGTAAGGGCTTGTCTAAGGACTCAAGAACCAACTTCACAAGACCAATGCAACTTCCACAAGACCTTTCCCTTGCTCTGATACCACTTGATGCAGAGGGAAGGTGGTGGTCTTAAATACACAAGAAGAGTTTGAAATTTCAGGGGTTTAGGCACTTGGGCCTATCAACAATCTTAAATACTTCAAGGACTTGGCTTATCAAGGCTTCCCACAATACCCCTAAATGATATTGTTGGTGTTGTAGGCTAGTAATAACTTAGATACAAGGAATTCTAAGGTTCTAAATCAACCCCCCTACTCCCAATTCTCAAAGTTCTCTCAAACTATTTCAAAAGCCTAATAATAATCTTGCAGCAGACTTGGAATGGAAATAACTTTCTTTTCTCTCAAAACAATTGACAAGTTAGGGTCATTTACAGATACCCTTTTTAGATTTTTATGACATACCAAAAGATTTTATAGGGTTACCTTGGACCAATACACCTATTCATGACTGGCACCCTGTTTTAATGCATAAAATTGACCAATTTAACAAAGGAACTATGAGACCAAGTCCTCCTAATGACTCCATCTCCTAGAAAGTACTTAGTTATGCTTTAAAATGATCAAATATAAAAGGAATTGGTCTCAGGGTTGCTGCAACACAAAAAACCCCAAAATAGCACTTCCAAACCCTTGAAACTAGGGCTTTCTTAAGGTCATGCCTCCGTACACTCCTGCAATGAATTGATGCATGATTCACCAACCATTCAACATGTTAGAACATTTTCCAACATAAAATCCACCCCTTGCTTGGACAGATTTCTCATTGTTGTACTTTGGCACACATTTTCACTATTTTCCCTCTCTATTCTGACTATGATCACCTTTTCTTCACTCAACTTTGCATATGCAAGGTTAGAGATTTATAATACAAGTTAGAAAATGTCATTCCATGAATATTAGGCCTCTATGTTCATGGAATGACTCCTATCTCTCCTAAAGTCTACTGTAATAGCAAATCTGTTAAAGAAACGCCGCTTTTAATATAATTGGCGCAACAACAATTTCAATTCAATCTAACACTCATTCAAAATAGTTGAAAATTGGATAAAACAAACCCTGTTAACTCATTTATGCATTAGACCAAACAATTGAAGGTTTCAAAGATGAAAGAAGTTGCAGAAACTAAGAGTTTATTTCTTATTGCTTCCACAGTCCGTACATCCAGATTCTTCCTCCTTGTCCCGTAACAGAGACTCAACTTATATAAATTCTTAATAACTAATTCAACCAACTTTTCATTGAGTTGAATAGTTAGTCTTAAGAAAACAAAAGCTTCCCTCTAAATCCCTAAACTAGCTGTTGATGTTTGAACATTTGAACATTTGAATATTTGAAATTTAAAACCATAATGGCTTTATTTGAATATTTAACTCCTTTTTAATTGTTCCTTCATGACCTAGACCTATCCCATTCCCATTCTAAACTTGTTGAAAACATAATTGTTATTTGGACAACATTAGTCCACTTACAACAAACTTTTAGTCCTTTTGAGGACATTGAGGAATTGCATTATTTTAGTTTCATTATAGGTCTTAAGATCCTCTAATTGATCTAATGACCCTGCTGATACATTCCATCCTTCTGATTTGTTTTGAGGGTCTTTGAGGTCTCCATAAGCTTCAACTTTGGCTTGGTTGTGTGTGGTGCTCCTGCACCATACTCCCCACCATGAAAAGAACTCTTGCCCCAAGAGTTGACCTATGTTTGTGACCTACTTTTCCTTGCTCCCATCTACTGCTGAGGGATGAAATAGTCGCCTAAAGTGACCTGCCTCTGCCTCAAACTTCCTACATTCATACACAAAGAATTAGAATAAAACTTAGGTGTCTTTGACTGTCTTGATTCATGACAGTGTTGTTGCTGCTTGAAGGCTTGTACTTTATTCCTCTAAATAGATTCCCTTGGGTTCTTCGCTGTCAGCACTGCAACTTCATCTATCTATCCTCCAATAGGACACTTGACTGTCCCCACCATTACAAACATGGGTGCCAATGACCCATCTTTCTTGAGACTGTCCTATCCTGCCTCAATATTCATCCTGTCTATTTGCTCCCAACGGATATCCACTGGTTGATTTTGTTCCTGCACTAAGACATCCTCGCCAAAACACATAAGTACATGCTGCATCTCTCCTTGAAGAAGTGGCTTCAGTTTGTAAGTGATCCCTTCTTTGTGCACTAAATAGGTATTGGTGAAACCATCATGCACAGTCCTCCTAGACCATTGCCAAGCTCTACCCAAGATAACATGCCCACAACTCATATCGAACACATCACACAAAATACTCTCAGAATATTGCCCAATTGAAAAATTTAGGATAACTTGCTCATTCACAAGTAGATTATTATCCTTACTCACCCAAGTAGCATAGTATGGATTGGGATGTAGAAAGGTTTGTAGGTGCAATTTATTGATGACCTCCTTTGAAACCAGATTGTGTGAAGCACCTGAATCAACAAGTAAACTACAAATCTTACCTTGGATCAGACATTGTGTCTTGAAAATGCTTGCTCCTTGTGCTGGTTGTCCCCTTCCTACCAACAAATATTCACCTTCTTCCAGTAGTACCAAGACAGGCTCTTGTTTGTCCTCCTTGCTTGTTTCTTCTTCCACCAAAGTCACTCTTTTGCCTTCATTCCACTTGGGACACCTGAAGGATTGGTGGCCTACCTCATTGCAATTGAAGCATCTTCATGTGAAGATTCCACTTCCTCTACCTCCAATTCTTCCACCTCTATATCCCCCTCTTGATTTTCAAAATGTTTTGTCCTTATCCTTGTCATTGCTGCCCTGAGAATTAGTAGTACCTCTTCCCCCTATTCCTCTCATGGAAGATCCACCTCTAGTGCTGCTTTGCTTCTCGTCTCCTTCTTATCTTCTCTTCAGCCCTCAAGGCTAATTAATAGCATTCATCAACTGACCTTGGGGTAGAAAGACTAAGTTCATCCTGGATATTGAACCTTAGCCCCCCCATATACCTTGCAATCTTTTCTTCCATCTCTTCCTCATGTTCCACTCTAATATCCAACTTGTGGAATTCCTCGGTGTACTTCTATACATCCATATCCTTTTGCCTGAAATCCTTCATCTTCTTGTACAACTCTACTCTATAATTTCTTGGCAAAAATTTTGCCTTCATTTTGTCAATCATGGTATACCAAGAAGTGATCTTGGGTTTCCCATTCTTCCATCTATCTGCCTGGATACAATCCCACCACAACAAAGCGTGTCCCTTCAACCTAGACTTTTCTATCTTCACTCTATCCTTCTCTTCTATCCCTTCACACTCAAAGCAATTTTCAATTGCACTAAACCAATCTATCAGTTCTTCATCATCCATCTTTCCTCCATACATAGGTAAGTCTGTCCTTACCCTTACATCTCCACTCTTTATGGCCTTCACCAGTTTAGCCATCCTTGCATCTTCAGGATCTACCAATTCCTCTGCTTGGGTTTCTCCTCCTCCTTCTACTACTACTTCTTCATCCCGCCTGATGCTCTTATCCCTATTCTCCAATGCTGCTATCCTCTCCATCATGGTTCTCATCAATCTATCATTTTCATGACTCTCCTTGTCTCTTTGATCTAGGGTTTCCTTAAGCTTCTTGTTATCAACCAATTGCTCCTTCACAATCCTTGCCAACTCCATGTTGGTCATCTGGATGGGCAACTCTCCAGCTTCTCCATCAGCCATGGTTACTTGTTCAACTTGGTGCAAAAATTAACTTAGGGCTACTCCTCCCAGGATAGTTCAACTGTAAGGGCTTGTCTAAGGACTCAAGAACCAACTTCACAAGACCAATGCAACTTCCACAAGACCTTTCCCTTGCTCTGATACCACTTGATGTAGAGGGAAGGTGGTGGTCTTAAATACACAAGAAGAGTTTGAAATTTCAGGGGTTTAGGCACTTGGGCCTATCAACAATCTTAAATACTTCAAGGACTTGGCTTATCATGGCTTCCCACAATATCCCTAAATGATATTGTTGGTGTTGTAGGCTAGTAATAACTTAGATACAAGGAATTCTAAGGATCTAAATCAACCCCCCTACTCCCAATTCTCAAAGTTCTCTCAAACTATTTCAAAAGCCTAATAATAATCCTGCAGCAAACTTGGAATGGAAATAACTTTCTTTTTGCTCAAAACAATTGACAAGTGAGGGTCATTTACAGATACCCTTTTCAGAGTTTTATGAGATACCAAAAGCTTTTATAGGGTTACCTTGGACCAATACACCTATTCATGACTGGTGCCCTGTTTTAATGCATAAAATTGACCAATTTAACAAAGGAACTATGAGACCGAGTCCTCCTAATGACTCCACCTCCTAGACAGTACTTAGTTATGCTTTAAAATGATCAAATATAAAAGGAATTGGTCTCAGGGTTGCTGAAACACAAAAAACCCCAAAATAGCACTTCCAAATCCTTGAAACTAGGACTTTCTTAAGGTCATGCCTCAGTACACTCCTACAATGAATTGATGCATGATTCACCAACCATTCAACATGTTAGAACATTTTCCAACATAAAATCCACCCCTTGCTTGGATAGATTTCTCACTGATGTACTTTGGCACCCATTTTCATTGTTTTCCCTCTTTGTTCTGACTGTGATCACCTTTTCTTCACTCAACTCTGCATATGCAAGGTTAGAGATTTATAATACAAGTTAGAAAATGTCATTCCATGAATATTAGGTCTCTATGTTCATGGAATGACTCCTATCTCCCCTAAAGTCTACTGTAACAACAAATCTGTTAAAGAAACATCGCTTTTAATATAACTGGCGCAACAACAATTTCAATTCAATCTAACACTCATTCAAAATAGTTGAAAATTGGATAAAACAAACCCTATTAACTCATTTATGAATTAGACCAAACAATTGAAGGTTTCAAAGATGAAAGAAGTTGCAGAAACTACGAGTTTATTTCTTATTGCTTCCACAGTCCATACATCCAGATTCTTCCTCCCTGTCCCGTAACAGAGACTCAACTTATATAAATTCTTAATAACTAATTCAACCAACTTTTTGTTGAGTTGAATAGTTAGTCTTAAGAAAACAAAAGCTTCCCTCTAAATCCCTAAACTAGCCATTGATGTTTGAACGTTTGAATATTTGAAATTTAAAACCATAATGGCTTTATTTGAATATTTAACTCCTTTTTAATTGTTCCTTCATGACCTAGACCTATACCATTCCCATTCTAAATTTGTTGAAAACATAATTGTGATTTGGACAACATTAGTCCACTTACAACAAACTTTTAGTCCTTTTGAGGACATTGAGGAATTGCATTATTTTAGTTTTATTATAGGTCTTAAGATCCTCCAATTGATCTGATGACCCTGCTGATACATTCCATCCTTCTGATTTGTTTTGAGGGTCTTTGAGGTCTCCATAAGCTTCAACTTTGGCTTGGTTGTGTGTGGTGCTCCTGCACGATAGAGAGTCATATCAAAATGTAGAGGGTACTTTTTATTTTGTTTACCTATGATACTAGTCCATCCCTCCTCTACCAAAGAAGCCTTCTCCTGCCAGTCAGAAGTAGGAGAGGAGCCAACCACAATAGAACAAGCATAAGAAGTTTGGACAGAACTTACAATGGCCACAGAAGTAGTGCCAGACTTCCCAACACCAAAAGGAGCTTCCGAAATAGAACTGGCTAGAAGGAAGCTAGTAGACCCAACAACCTTAGTAGACAATCCATCACCTGTACTACCAGCAGAAGGAATAGTACACCCAGCAGAGCCAAAAGTATCAAGATGAACACCAGCAATAGAAGTATTACTTCCAACAAGAATAGAACCAATAGAGAAACCAATAGACTCAGAGACCCTAGCAAGAACAGAAGCAGCTGGAGTAACCCCAACATCAAAAGAATTGCTGGCAGACAAACTAATAGTTCCAGCAGAAGTAACACCAACAAAAAAAGTAGGAGAAGGAATGGGAACAACCATAGGACTAGAGATAGGGCCAACAACCTGCTCAACCACATGCGCGAAGCTCTGAACCTTCTGCACCGTATAGCGCTGACAAGAGGCCCCCTTCCACCATGAAGCAGTCTTATTATGTCTCTGAAGATCACATTCAGAGGCGACATGACTAGTCTTAAAGCATCTTCTACATCTGAAGGGGAGGCCTTCATAGTCGAATTGCTAAATCCAACTTCTACCCTTGGGAAAAAAAGTTTAATCTCCGAAGGCAGACCTTTTGAGGTATTAATATCTAGTAGGATACGAGCATAAGTAGAATGGAATAAATCCAAAGATTTCTCATCCACCATTAACATTTCCCCAATAGCATCCTCCATAGTCTCCAGAACGGAGTCAATCCAAAGATGAAGAGGAAGATTAGGAAGCCTAACCCAAATAGGTTGCAAATCAAATGATTCAAAAGATGGAGAAAAATTAGAATGCCATGGCTTCAACAATAGCATAAAATGATCCTCCCAGCTAAAGAATCTTTCACACAAAATAATATTTCTATCCTCAGCATTATCAAATTTAGCCACGAAAAAACCTTTAGCCATAGGGAAAATATGGACTGTACCAAAGATTAGAGGTTCCCAATGACTAAATCCAAGAATGAAGATTAGGCAGTGAGGGCCAGAAACCTTTGAATCTGCAAATCAACGCATGCTTAGAAAAAATAGAGGCTGTCACATCAATCTCAGAGAGAGTATCCTCATCCAACTCAATGAAAATATGGGGGCCGACTGGAAAGGCACTATGAGGAATGCCTTTGAGAATAGAGCGAGCGGGAGCAACAGTAGCCTTTCGAGCAGCAGCAAGCTACCGAACATTGACTATCGTAGAAGCCCTTGCCGGATCAACCAACGTCGCCCTAGCAACACCAACAAACTATGAACCCTCAACATAAGTACTACCAACCAGCAATCCCCCAGTGACCAGCGTCGCCTTAGCATCCAACAAAACCCTAGAACCTCTAGAAACCTTCAAGGCCTGCAACTTCCCAGGAACACCTCCAGTAGGAGACATAACCCTAGCCAAGTCTACCGACGTCAGATCAGCAGTTTGTGAAGCACCAATGACCTGCGAAACCCCAACAGAAGCACCAACACCCAGTGAACCACCAACGACTAGCGTTGCCCCAACACTAGTGACCATCGAACCCCCAGCAGAAGCACCAGAGACCTGTGAACCCCTAGCAAAAGCACCCGTGACTGGCGAACCCCCAGCAACCAGCTTTGCCCCAGCACCAACAGAATCTCCAACGACCTTCAAACCCCCAGCAGAAGCACCAGCGACTGACGAACCCCCAACGTCGCCCCATCACCATCACCCAATGAAAACAACTTAATTTTTCATGAGGATAACATAGATTTAATGGATGAAATCACTTTATCCCAAAATATTATCGTACTCAATAGAATAGAAAATTCAAAGATATGTTCTTGGAACATCCCTTTTATATCTCAATATGTTAATTTAATTTAATTCATAATGCCTGCAACAATACTGATAAAGAATTTTATAAATTTACCCTTGATATATTGCTATGACACCTAGTAATTGTTGTAAGATAGTTTCTTACAAATTGCAAAAGTTATTAATAATTTAAAATATCAAACATTAAGGTATAATCCAAAAACAAAGAGTGATTACTTGTACCAACATTGTCAATTACCCTAATACATTTTCCCTCAAAATTTCTATCACAATACTTCTACTTAATGTTTTTTTCATAATGATAAAAATAAAAGAGGAAATATGATCCCTTTGTCTTAAACCTTGCTAGGAGAAAATAAGCCAATTGGTAATCCATTAATTTTTACTAAAAACTTTCCTAAAGATACTCAATAATTAATTTGAATGAATGAGAGCTAAAGACAAATTTATCTATAAATTATAAAAAAAAGTTCGAACTAAACTATTATAATCCTTCATCATAGGGATTTTGATTTTCATAGCTAGGATTCTTCTCTTAATTATTAAATTCATGACCAATAAGAATAGCTTAAGATACTTCCTAAACTGACACAAAAACCCCTTGCTCAATAAAAATAATATCTTAAATAATTAGAGATAGTATGTACTTCACCATTATTTCCTTCTTTAGATGTTTGTAACTGTCATAATAAGTATAGTCAAAGCTAGTTGACATCAATGACAATACAATAACTGATTTAATATGTAACACATGTACCTTTGTAGATCAGTGATCATTAATCACTATCTTTCAAATATCCAATCAGTTGTCAAACTCTTCTTCAAGATATTCAATCAGTTGTAGTCTATCAATCTCTCCCTTTGGCATTGATAGCAACACAATATGAAATATGCCATAGAATACCAAACATCTGTTCTACAGCTCTTTATGCAAATGTTGTCACTTAGTAAGCTCTCCTTAGCTTAGGTATTTAATATGTTTAATCACTACACAACTATGTTTAATCACTACACAACATCAGTGTCTCTCCCTTTCAGTAATCTCTCTCCATGTGGATAGATATTTCATGTAACCATCTCTCCCTTTGACAGTAATGCCAAAAAGAAATTAGCTCTTAAGTAGCTAAATCAATATCTCATTTGTTTAGCTCAGATTCAAGTACCTTAGATGTACTAATTTGGAGTTTCAGTTTGTTTTTGAGATTTCACAACCTTTGGAAACCCAAAGTGTGAACATCATGCATCAACATCATTTGATCCTCTGATATAGTATAGGTTGATGCAACCTCCTAATCACCTTAGTGACTATTAGATAGGGGATGGACCCCTAGTCTACTCCTCAAGTACTCAAATGTGTCCTTCGATAAGGGTTTAGTAAATATATCAGCAAGTTGTTCTTGTGACTTCACATATTTCAATCTTACTTTCTTTTCTTGTAGTTGTTCCCTCAAGTAGTGATACGTTATAGATATATGCTTTGTCTTTGCATGCATCACTAGATTCTTAGAAATATGAATTGCACTTATTTACCGAGTTGATTAAATTGTTTGAAAGTTTTGATTTATACATTTGGAAGTGTTTGGGACTGTAGGATAATTGAACTTAACTGATTCACTGCCCTCTTAGTTATCTAACAATTATCACAATACAACACTTTGATTTTTTAATGTGAAAACCCTGTTAGGAGAAAAACCACCTGGGACCAGTAACCCAAAATAAGTCACTCTTCTAAAGTGAGCTCGATTAAGAGCCAACCCTGTTAAAGGTTACAAAACACACTATGAGGCGTGACCTAGTTAGAGGATTTATCACTAACAGTTCTCTGTGACCAAACATTCACTATGGAGTCAACAAGAAAACAATCAACATTCATTGAATGTCATAATGAAATAATAAGATTGTTAAGTCCACTTGGTTAAGAGATTTATTTGAAACAATGGTTAGAATGTTACAGTAATGATCTGATTCAAATACAACTTGTTTTTTATATTTTCATATCTATGCTAAGCTCAAAATACCTTTGGCCAATAAACAAAATTCAATTCCTTTGTCTCCTCCAAGTCTGTTATGCTCGGTAATTCCTTTCTCTGCATATCTAAAAACATAGATAGGTTATTGTAGGCCTTGACAATACGGTCTTGTAGTAGCTAACGGTTCGATGCTACCTTGTACGAGCTTTGAGATACGACCCCATACAGATCATCGATTTCATGCTGAGTGCACCTTGAGGGAAACTTCAACCTAGAGTGGTTGGCAGCATTTGAGTGACTCTGTGTGCCAAACAAGATTGCCAATAGCATTTACCCAGACATTTGGAGTTGTTGGAACATACAATTCAATGCTACAACCAACTGTTTGAAAGATACGCAATGTTGCTCATTTCAACTAAGGAACACTTCAAGTTATGACATTAATCGAGAATGTGTTGTCAAATATAAAAGAAATTCAGTCTCTGAAAATAGAGAAAGGTTATTGGAGGACTCGACAACATGGTCTTGTAGAACCTAACGGTTTGATGCTACCTCGCATGAGCTATGAGATATGAGCCCGTAAAGATTGCCGATTTCATGTTGAGTGCACTTTGAGGGACATTTCAGACCGGAGTGGTTGACAATGTTTGAGCGACTCTGTGTGCCAAACAAGGTTGCTAGTAGTGTTTACTTGGCCATTCAGAGATGTTGGAACTGATCATTCAATGCTATGACCAATGGTTTGAAAGATACACTATGTTGCTCATTTCAACTAAGGAACACTTCGAGTTTTGAAATCAATCGAGAATGTCTTGCCAAATATAAATGAACTTGAATCTCTAAAAAATGAGATAGGTTATTATAGGCCTCAGAAACATGGTCCTGTATAACTTGATGCTTTGATGCTACCTCACATGAGCTCCGAGATATGACCTCGTAAAGATCACCGATTTCATGCTGAGTGCACCTTGAGGGACACTTCAACCCGGAGTGGTCGACAGTGTTCGAATGACTCTGTGTGCCAAATGAGGTTGCTAGTAGTGTTTACCCAACTTTTTGGAGATGTTGGAACAAACTGTTTGATGCTATGATTGACAGTTTGAAAGATACATAATGTTGCTCATTTCAACTGAGGAACACTTTGAGTTTTGACATCAATTGAGAATGTGTTGCCAAATATTAAAAAAACTTGAATATCTGAAAACTAAGATAGGTTATTGTAGGCGTCAGTAACAAGGTCCTGCAACACCTAACAGTTTAAAGCTACCTCGCATGAGCTCTGAGATTCGGCCCTATAAAGATCGCCAATTTCATGGTGAGTGCACCTTGAGGGACACTTTGGCCTGAAGTGGTCGGCACTGTTGAAGCGACTCTGTGTGCCAAATGAGGTTTTCAGTAGCATTTACTCGGTCATTTAGAGTTTTTCAAATAGACGGTTTGATTCTACGCCTGACGGTTTGAAAGATACGCAATGTTGCTCATTTCAACTGAGGAACACTTTGAGTTTTGACATCAACCGAGAATGTGTTGCCAAATATAAATGAACTTGAATCTCTGAAAAGCAAGATAGGTTATTGTAGGCCTCGACAACATAGTCTTGTAGAACATAACGGTTTGATGCTACCTCATATGAGCTTTGAGATGTGACCTTGTAAATATCGTCAATTTCATGCTAAGTGCACCTTGAGGGACACTTCAACCCGGAGTAGTCGACAACATTCGAATGACTCTATGTGCCAAACAAGGTTTCCAGTAGCGTTTACCTGACCATTTAGAGATGTTGGAATTGATGGTTTGATGCTATGATTGAATGTTTGAAAGATACACAATGTTGCTCATTTCAACTGAGGAACACTTCGAGTTTTGACATCAACCAAGAATGTCTTGCCAAATATAAAAGAACTTGAATCTCAAAAAAATGAGATAGTTTATTGTAGGCCTTAGTAACATGGTTTTGTAGAACCTGACGCTTTGATGCTACCTCACATGAGCTCTGAGATATGACCTCATAAAGATCATCGATTTCATGTTGAGTGCACCTTGAGGGACACTTCGGCCTAGAGTGGTTGGCAGCATTCGAATGACTCTGTGTGCCAAATGAGGTTTCCAAAAGTGTTTATCCAGCCATTCGGAGATGTTGGAATAGACAGTTTGATGCTATGACCAACAGTTTGAAAGATACGTAATGTTGCTCATTTCAACTGAGGAACACTTCAATTTTTGACATCAATCGAGAATGTGTTGCCAAATATAAACAAACTTGAATCTCTGAAAACTAAGATAGGTTATTGTAGGCCTCAGCAACACAGTCCTGTAGCACTTGATGGTTTGATGCTACCTTGCACGAGCTCTGAGATCTGACCCCGTAAAGATTTCCAATTTCATGTTGAGTGCACCTTGAGGGACACTTTGGCCCGGAGTGGTCGACAGCGTTTGAGAGACTCTATGTGCGAAATGAGGTTTCCAATAGTGTTTACTCAGCCATTTAGAGCTATTGGAACAGATGGTTCGATGCTATGATTGACGGTTTGAAAGATACACAATAGTGCTCATTTCAACTAAGGAACACTTCAAGTTTTGACATCAACCAAGAATGTGTTGCCAAATATAAATGAACTTGAATCTTTGAAAACCAAGATAGGTTATTGTAGGCCTCAACAACATGGTCTTGTAGAACATAAAAATTTGATGCTACCTTGTAGGAGCTTCGAGATATGACCCTGTAAATATTGTCAATTTCATGTTGAGTGCACTTTGAGCGACACTTCGGTCCGGAGTGGTCGGAAGCTTTTGAGCGACTCTATGTGCCAAATGAGGTTGCCAACAATGTTTACCCGACCATTTGGAGCTCTTGGAATAGACAGTTCGATGCTATGACTGACGGTTTGAAAGATACGTAATGTTGCTCATTTGAACTGAGGAACACTTTGCAGGGTAATCTTTAAGAAACCCCCCCTTCAAATAGGTGTAAAAAAGTGGCAAAAGTTAGAAAAAAAAATTTGGCAAATTTTTTTTTTCTTCAAAGAAAAAATAAAATCTCAATTGGTGAATCATTGATGCTCCCTAAAACTATGTGAAACTATCTTGGCGAACTGTGTTTTTGTTTCATAACTACCAAAATATATATTGGCGAATATAAAATAGTATTTATATTATAAAAAAATATAAATTGGCGAATATAAAATAGTCTTTATATTATAAAAAATATAAATTGGTGAATATTCAAAAGATAGTGATAGGACTACGTGTCAAGTTGGGTGCTACGTGTCATTTACGGATGACCAGTTTGTGAGGACATTTTGCATAGCTTTGGCAGGCTAAAAGGAGGGTCGATGGCTAACGGTTATGAAGATACGCAATGGTCATGTTGATGGTGTGTGTGACTTCGGTTGTTATGTTGGCAGTTTAGAGTTGTAGGCCACAAAGATACGCAAAGTTCAAGTAAGTTTGTGTTTGACAATTTGGAATTTGCGTAGCTTTGGCACAGTTTGTGGTGACTGGTGACAGTGTGTGTAGTTTCGACAGGCTAAAAGGAGGGTCGATGCTGACAGTTACAAAGATACGTAATGGTCAGGTTGACAGCATGCGTGACTTCAGCGGTTATGCTAACAATTTGTAGTTGAAGGCCACAAAGATACGCAAAGGACAGGTTGACAGTGTGCGTGACTTTGGAAGTTATGATCGCAAGTAAGATATGGGTGTTTCGAGGCCATGTTGGCAGTTTGTGTAACTTAGTCGTGAAGTTACAGTGACATTGAACACTGAAGTACAATTAATGAGACTTAACGACGATAAAATTTTGATTAGATGTTAAAAAAGGTTAATTTGTACAAGATCTCAGCTATGAATCGTAAACATTCATTACCTTTCTTTTCGGAGCCAAGTCACATTATGTGAAAGTTTAATGCGGCTTCCAAGTTGTGAGTTCAAAATTTAAAATCATAGCCAGGTTATGGTGTTTCCAAGGCAACGCTGGTAGTTTGCGTAACTTGAGTGGTACATAATCCAGGCCAGGATTTTGATTAGACATTTAAAAGGATAATTTTACAAGATATGAGCTGTGATTCATCAACATTCATTATTCTTCTTTTCAACTTCGGAGCCAAGTTACACAAGATATTACAATGTCTACAATTTTTCTTTACCAATATTCATTAATTTCCTTTTCCCAGGCAAGCCACCTTACGTGAAACATTCCTTCAAAATTTATTGTGGCTGGCAAGTTCGTGATTATTTTCTTTATATACTCCTCGGTAGTGGAATTGCAGAGCATGGACGCTTTCTAAATTTCTAAATTTGGATGACAAGTTGGTGATTATTTGTATTTTCTGGGCGCTTTCACATAATGGGTCTTCCAGTAGTTGAGAGATCATCAAATGAGAACCCAAAACCTGTTATCCAACCAAATTTGGATATGGAGGAGGAGATTCAACAGGATGTCCTTAGTTATCTAATGTCTGTAGCATGGGATCAGGCTACCAGTTACATCAGTTACCAAAGTGACATGTTCGAACTTGAAGTAGAACATGGCAAGGCGGAGATGCATGCCATTTTTGATGATCATGGCTTCGACCAGGAGGCGTTCCAGGAGGAGATGAATCAGATGATCTCATTATTTGCTGGTTTGCGCATCGACTAATCTTTTTTTCTTTGTGGATCGTATGAAAAATTTTGTTACTTGTAAGTTGTAATTTGTAAATATGAAATAATTGAATGTACTTTTCATTTTGGTTTTGGAAACAGTTGGAAGCTTGTCGCTTCTCCTTCTAGGGAAACCACAACCGTTCAATGAAATTGTGAATCAGTGATTTAGTTTAAGTTACCAGTATTATGTATATAATATATTGTATACCAGTTTTTGAATTTCATAGTAATATTGTAGTCTGTAAATTTGTAATACTGTATAAAAATGAAACATTGAGAAGTCAGAAGACTCTTTTTCAAATAGTGTTACTATTTTTAGTTTTACGTAATACACGTTATTTTCTAATACTTTAAATTTCAATAGTCAATACACTAAATTCTAATACAGTAACATGTTACGCGAATCATGAAATTAAACAATAGTTTTATTATTTATAAATTGAAAAATATGTAAATTGTAATTAGTAAATCAGAATGCTAAATCAGAGTACTAAATAAATTTGAACCCACTCCAAGCTTCGAAGTTATGCCTAGTTGTTTCGTAATGTCTCAACGTTTAATTTAATATGATGGTGATTTGTTTTAAAGTTACACCTGGCTGTTTCGTAACTTCTCAACGGTTAATTTATTATGATGGTGATCGGTTCCGAAGTTACGCTTGGTTGTTTCATAACTTCTCAACGGTTAATTTATTATGATGGTGATCGGTTTTGAAGTTACGCCTGGCTGTTTCGTAACTTCTCAACGGTTAATTTATTATGATGGTGATCGGTTCTGAAGTTACATCTGGCTGTTTCGTAACTTCTCAACGATTAATTTATTATGATGGTTAGGGGTTTTGAAGTCCTGGCTAACTTCGTGCATAACTTTGTAAGGTGTTGAAAAGTGAGAGACTGAGAGTAAGTTGCATGCCATGTGGAAAGTGTGAAGTACAAGTGTCATGCAGCATGCTAGGCTGTGTCGTAACATCTCAAGGTTTCATTTTTCTAGTTAGTTTAACAGTCCTGAAGTTTTGAAAAGGTGTTGCATGACTTCGCAAGTCTCAAGTTTTCAGATTTCAAATTCAAACAGCCAAGGGCCAAGGCCCTTGATTTATAGGGAGCAATTTAGCAAAGTTGAGATAGGGACCTAGGGTTAGATGTAGTGTTAGCGTCACTTCGGCAACACGCTAATTATTTTCTCTTTAATCCCCACCAAATCTACGCTGGAAGTGACAGTTGACAGTGACACTTTTTTGAAAAAGGTAATTACTAATTTCATGTGTGTGTGGTTGATGAGATTTTAATTTTTAATAGAGTAGGTGGCCTAGTGGCTGGTAGCCTGGTTGTACTTGTGAGTTGCTTGTTACTTGTTAGTTATTAAATAGAGTTCACACTTCAGTGACTCCACAAAGCATCCATAATTTCTAGAGTTGAAGAGCAACCAGAGGGTTGAAACCTTTGGCTTTAAGTGCAGAAATAAAAGGAGCTTACTACTTAGAGTTTAGTATACTTAAAAGAATGGCAGAACAAGGATCTCATAATGTTGTTGCAGTACCGGAAAAGAGTGTCTTTGTGCATTCAATAATAAAGAGGCCAAACCTATATGTTGAAGAATGGATGAAACTGTTGCCTGGATCCTCAAATTTGCAATTAGTTAACGCTTATGAATGGAGGGACCCTTATGTGTTTTGCAGGGATGCTGACTACCCAAACACAACTGGGTATGAGCTCTTCATGTTTTTCTACAACAATAAAATTAGAGGACCTCCTGTTTCAAACCCATGGGACAGGAACTTGGGAAAGTTGATAGTACCTGAGGTATTTTTTGGATGTAGACCTCATGAAAGCGCTAATTCAAGCATACAATCCATTGACACAAGCTTTCCACAAGCATGACAAGTCTATACTCTACATGTTAGATAGAGTGACTTTTAATCAAGCTTTCGACCTTCAGGAACCTATGAGTGTGGATATTGACCTAGCAAAAGAGGAGGCCCTGTTTAATAGACAGAAAAGTTACTACCATGGAATGGTTATGAGGAGGCATATTCCTAGAGAAAAGAAAGAGGCAGGGTTGTTATCGAAGAAGGTTGCAAATTCATTTGATATTGAGCTTTACTTTCCCTATTTCTAGAATACCATCTATAGTCTACACAAAGTTATTGGACTAGATGGAGGTTCGACAATGACTCTTGACATTTTTGTCATGGCTACAGATGTTCAGGACCTGTACACCAACAAGGAGTATGATTATGTGGGGCACATAATCAATGTAATGCACACTGAGTTGATGAATACGAAGACTGATTTGAAAAACTTCAAGTTCAATCACTACTCCATGTTGATGCACCTGATCCTCTATTGCAATATTGGCTACATCAACCTAGGGTTCATCGATGAGACCGAGAATGCAGGAGGAACTATTCCAGTTCAGCTGTGGACTAGGTTATGGCATAGAACTTACCATTTCTCTAATTCCATTGCTTTTTATAGTGATTTTGTGGATCCAGTAATGAACATGTTAGGTATTGTGAGGGAAAGATTTCCTTTACTTGTAAGAAAATTGCTTAGACCCTTAGCATTTAATATTGACAATGACATTAAGCACAATTGGGGTGATATGTTTTTTATCGAGAATTTTATTGTTATAAGAGTGTATGCTTTCCCTCAACCTCCACACATACTGCCAAAATTTGTCCCAGAAGGATTGGCAATAGTAGAATTCATGTGGCAACTTATCATGATGGATAGAGAGCACTTAGGCCCTAAAAGACATAAGGGAACCTTTCTGGCAAGGAGGTTCCAAATAGGGGATTTCTCTATAGGTAAAGATGTTGTGGACCAAATCCATGAATTCTTGAGACAATTGAGATTGCCCTCTGGTAAAGCAATGATGTATGACCCTGAAGACGTCGTTAGAGTAGCATTGAGAGAAATGAGGAATCACAATTTGGCTCTAAATCAGCCTATGGTAGAGGAGGATGTTATGAGAAATGTTTATAGTAAAGTTATCTGTGAAGAGAGAACCTGTAAATGGAAAAATATTGTTAGGGTAGAGGAACAATTGAAAAAGGCAGACCCTACCTTCCCCGGTTTCTTTCCTAATCTCAAATACATTCAGAGAATTGACATGTGTATAGAGAATTATGAAGATATTATGTCTAAATTGCCAGACATCCCTGAGTAGAAGGAGGAGGATAGAATAAACACTGAGGAAGTTGAACTTGATGTGGTGTTTATGGTAGAAATAGAACAAGCTGAGCCATCCACATCTGAGCAGGGGCCATCAAAGAAACAAAAGTTGAGGAATGTACCGCAAAAGGCAAGGCAAAAGGCAATACAAATCCTGCTAGGTAATAGCCATTACTTTGCTGACTTAAGACAAAAATTTGTGACATCAATCGTAGATGAGGGAGAAAAGGCCCTAGATGAGTTAGAATTGGCTGCAGCTAGATTGGATGACAGGGTCATCCAAGCTAAAGAGTTTATAGACGATGATGAATTCATCAAGTCCAATGAGTTTAAAAGTTTTCTCTTTAGAGTTAAGCAAAATGAATTAACACTGTCTTTGAAACCAAGGGAATCACAGGAAAAAACTATTGAAATGATTGAAAAATTATAGGCCTATGATCCCAATAGTGAAACATTAACTGTAGAGGAGGCAAAAGATCTTGTAAAGAGAAGTGGCATGTTGCTGATCCCTGGATGGGACTTGGAGTACTCATTCCTAATTGACAAAATCAAGAGGCAAGATAAAGCTATAGATTATGAATCTTTTGGCCTTGATGGACTCACGAGGGGTTTTGGATTCAATATGGACACTAAGACACTAGCATAGGGTAGCCAATTAATAGGGAGGTTGCAGGACACTACAAGATTAGAGATAGAAAATCTCCTACATCATGCATCCTCCATGAATAAAGCAGTAGTTGAGAACTTGGAGAATAGGCTAGCCAGGACATTCAGAGATTATGTGGCAACTAGAAAAAAGTTTGAAGAGGAATTGAAGAAGAATTATTTCCTGGATAAGACTATGAAGGAGCTAAAAGATGAAATAAATACTCTAAAAAATCAGTCTAGGGCATTTACAGAGGTCTATGATGCAGGGGTCCAAACTGAGCATGAGGGGGGCTTAGCTCCAGAACTTGCAATAGAAAAGATAATAATGGATGTTGATCAGCCTGAGCCTGCTGATACTGGAATTGCTAAAAAGGAGACTTTGAAGAAGGTGTTATTGCACAGAGTAAATATTTTAAAAGGGAAGTCTCAAATCCTTCATAGTACTTTCATTTCTTTGCAAGGGACAAAATATTAATGTTCTAATGCCTTGTCTGTACTAACCCCATTATTTAATACTTGGGGCCCATACTTGCAATTCTTTGATAGGTTAGTTTTACTAATGGGAAAAAAATGGAGTTACCTGACCAAATAATTGATGTTAAGGAAATGATGTTATTAGTAAAGGATTTGTATGCATTTTTCATTAGCAAGTTACAAAACGTTTAGGCAAAGCTTAAGGTTTTTGCTGAAGATTCTGAAGGATATATCCATGCTATTGTGGACAAAGAGGGACACTTGAAGGAATGGCAGGAGTGGGTTGATTCTTTCAACCAAATTTTTTAATGTAGCAAGGTGGCTTCAAATTTTTATGAAGTTGTGGATAAATTGTACAAGCAGGAGATTGACATGATTAAGTTTGTTGCTGAATCTCGAGCCATAACGGATGCCAAGTGGAACAAATGCCTTGAAGACTTGGAGACAGTTAGAGAGGTAACTTGGCCATCAAAGAGGGAAATTGTGGTGTGGGAAAACATTGGAGAGATTCAAGCCTTGGTCTTGCCATATTGACATGGATGATGGAAGTAGTTGAGACAGTTCTGGTATTAGATGAAGAGCCAATAGAGGGAGGTCAGTTAATTCGAATAGGGTATCTTGTGTTTGCGGTTCACCTGCTGTGGATACACCTTTGGTGCAAGTCAAGACTGATTCTGAAGAATCCAGGCTGCCAGTTATCACTCTAACAACTATTTCCAAATTTGTTTAATTTTCCAAATGCCAATGTTAGTTTTTATTTTCTGATCATTGATCATTGACATTGATGTATAAATTTCAAGGAAGTTTTAGTTAATACAAATATACAAGGATATTTTGTAATTTTCTGATAGATCATAGAAGTCTGAGACTTCAAGTCTCTGTCCTCTCACCTTTGAGTCTATTTACTAGTACTATGATCATTGATTCTTGAATTTGAAATTTTGATGTATAAATTTCAAGGAAGTTAAATTTAATACATAGATATTTTGTAATTTTCAATTTTTCTGTCACTGTGCCTATGTAATTTTGTAAAGAGCTCATTGGCTCAAGTTAAGAATCTCAATTCTAATTAAGTAAATGCTTAGTATTAGGAAATTAGGAAATTGACAAATAATAAATTAACTAATGAGTATGAACTATGAACTATGAAAAATAAATAATAATGAATTGACAAATGACAATTTCTAAGAAATTAGGAAGCTTTGACCATGTTCTCATTAAGTAAAAATAGGATTGGAAAGGTCCTGAAACCTTATACAGAAGCATGAACAGATATAGCAATTGGAAAACTGTAATACAACTATGGTGCCCCACAAAGCAAGCCAAAGGATCAAACAAAAGATCCTACCAAAAAGAACAACCCAAGAAAGAACAACAAAGGACAATCAAGATTTACATTTTTGTCCAGCCTTGTGTGAACGTAAGTTCATGTCAAAAGGAGTAGATGATTTAGATTTCTTTCCCTTAACTGTAGTTCATCCATCCTCCATCTTACTGATAGCCTTTTGCCAAACCTCAGAAGAGCCAGAAGATCCCACAAAAGGGAAGGTGTCATCAGGAACCCCAAAAGGGGCATGACAAGCACCAAGATCGATCTCCCGACCCCTTACAGGAGAGACAAGGGAAGAAGGATGCTCATCTCCAGCAACCAACAAAATAGCAGAAGCAGAGACAGCACCACGAACATCTGAATCAGAGACAACATTGTGGGTAGCAAGACCAATAGCGCTAGAAGACAACACAAAACCAAATTCAGCATCAGCATTCTGGGAAAAGACAGCAACGGTCTCAGCCAAGGCAGGAGCAAAGGCAACAACACAATCACCAGAGACAACCGAGGCATCCACAGAGGCATCAGCCACAACTTGATCAGAAGGTGGAGAGTCATTAGCCAAACCCTCATATTTTGAGGCTTTATGAACCATATAATGATGGTCAGCAACCCCCGAACACCAAGTAGGTGATTTCTTAGGTTTGACCTTATCTGAAACACATCATGCAGCAAGATGACCAGTCTTGTGGCATTTCCAACAACAAAATAGAATACTCTCATAGTCAAGAATTTGAGTCCAAGAGCCCGAAGAAGAAGTCAAAGTGATCTTCTCAGGAAGCTTTGACCATGTTGGTACTTGGTAGTATTTTCAGTTTTCAGAATTGCTTTGAGAATTTCCTGCAATTTTCCTCCCCAAGGCCTAAATTTTGAATTTTTGATCAAAATGTTAAAACCCTAAGTGCTAGGTTGAGATATGCTCTAAAAATCCAATAAACCCTAGAAAGGCTCAGATCGGTTCTATTTCGTCGTTACTTTTTCAAGTCACTTAAAAGAACCTTTAAGCATGTGCACGTTACTAATAGACCACCGACAATGTTCCGAAGTAACGCTGGGTTGTTTCGTAACTTCTCAATGGTTAAGTGGTTAGGATGCTAATGCGTTCTAAACTTCTGAGGAACTCTCGACTAATGGCGTGTGTAACTTTAGAAATAAATAGATATTTAGTTAAAAGTGACAGTACGTAATGGTGTTGAAAGTGACAGTTAGTTGCATGCCACGTGGAAAGCGCAGAGGAATGGACTGTGACATGTGTCAATAGACGGATTAATATTTGACACTTTGTCAAGAACAGTTGGTTTATAGAGCTTCGTGAGGGTTTGTTGGCCATTAGTGTTGGCGGTTACAAAGCTGCGATGAAGCATTTGATAGAAAGGCGTAACTTCGGAAAGGTTAATCAGTTACAAGATTAAACAGTTGAGAGGTTACGAAAGGCTTTGTGCGGGACTTCGCAAGGTTATATGAGAGTGGAGAATCAGAGATGTTAAGAACTAAGAAGACCTTCGGTCCATCACCATAAGTTCGGAAGGGTTCGAAAGGCCTCTAATTTGCATGTAGTGAAATTGAGACAGGGTTAGATCAACTATTTGTGTAACTTCGCAACCAACCCAGCTTAAGTTTTGAATCTTATTCTTGAAGTTGAAACTTGAAATAACATGGCTGCAACCTGCATGACTATGAGGCATTGAGGGCCAAGGCGTTTACACTTTACACTTTACAGTGATGAAAAAGGACATTAACAATTATATGAATTCAAAATTTCAAATTACAAATTTCTTGAACATTCTACATTACAAACATCATGAATTCAAATTACAAATTACAAAAATCAAAATTCAAATTACAAAAATCATGAACAATACTTATTACTTGTAGCTAAATATGAGTCAAATTGTCAATAATAAATATTCAGAATCAAGTCCATTATCAATTTATCCAACAAGTACAGTAATAAGTATACAGTGTATAAAATTATAAATACCTATTAATCGAATGCTAATTATAAATCACTTCACTCTTCACTCAATGTCAGTGAGAAGTCTACCTCTTCTATATCCCACATGGAATCTAGCTCTTGAAATTGACTACTACTACTAGCAAGAGGTTCTTCATTCTGAGTTGGGTATTCAAAATCAAAACATTCTTCATCTTCATTCTGAGTATGGGACCAAGATCCATCCTTTGTCTCAGAACCACCATGTTTTGAACTAGTGTTCAAATCCCTCATCTTTCACGCAGGGAATTCCAAATTGCCAATACCCTATCATAAGGAAAGTCTCTAACATTGCACTGAGTTACAAACAACCTCAAGAAAGTTTCCAAATTTTTGTCTAGTTTATTTCTGATCTTTGATTTCAAAAACCCCAATGCACTGAAAACTCTTTCATCTTCCACCAACCCCAATATCATTGTTTGACATAAATCAACAAGTTTAAAATATTCTAATATTGAATCATGCAAAACTTCACTCTGCTCTATCCTTTTCCAAAGCCTAGTTATTGCACCAGGTTCAAATGGATTCTCCAAGTTTTTTAACTGCAATTTCATACATGATGCAAATTGTCTACATTGTTTTTTAAGATTAGCTGAATCTATAATTCCATCAATTGGTTGTCCATTGCAATCTGCATGTTTTGAAAACTCTCTGATCATTTCATCAATTTTTTTATGAACATATGAGCATCAAGTTGTCTATCTCCGATGTTTTTCCAAAAATGAGGAAACACACAATCCATGGCTTCAAGAATTTCTTCTCGAGGGAATCTTTCACGAATCTCACTTGAAAGTTGGTAGGAAATTGACTTCAAATTCTCACTAATAGATTTAACAAACCTATCAAAATCAGCCCTTTTAAATGGAAGTAGTCTACCTCGCTTGCCCATCTTAGATTGGTGCATTGATGTTTCATATTCTTTCACAAAAACACATAAATCATTTTTTGCATTGAATTGTAAAAAATTCTCAGCATGATTCAAATCTGAAATTATTTGCCACCTAAAAAATTTGGGCTTTGAAGTGTTATCATATCTAAGTATAAATTATCCAGGGCAATGCATGTCATTCTACGTAAATTTGAGTACTCATGGATATACATAGTCCTGTCTTGGGCTTTCTTAACAAGTTTGTTCATTAAATCCAGCATGGGGAGAAGACTGGCTAAAGTTAACAGAGTCTCTATATCACTTAACTTATGTAACAAATCAGGAGCTTTGTCTAGTGTGAGGCATTTCTCATATATTACTCCGATCATGGATTGATATTTTGTTAGAACTCTTTCTACTGGTCCATGCAAAGAGATCCATCTAGTCTCAACATCCTTGAGAAGCTTATTTCCTGGTGTTACTCCCTCTGAGAAAATCTTAAATTCTGCAAAATGTTTAGGACTTCTACATAAGTAAGAGTATATGTCGCGAACTAGATCTTCAACTTTTGACACTGTAGGAAAATCGCTTACAATTTTATATGCTAAATTCATTCAATGGGCCATGCAATCTATGCCAAGCATGTAAGGTGCAATACTAGTTTGTAATCTTGCATAGAGACCATTCCTTTGGCCTTGCATTACTGTAGCCCCATCAGCTCCAACACAAACTAACTTCTTTCCAATTGTCAAATCATCCATACCAGCAACTTCATTCAAAGCATTCTTCAGTTCAAAATATAAGTTTTCTGCTGTTGAATTGCCCCTCATTTTACGAACAAAGAGTAGATGAGCTTGGCAGACATGTTCTTTTACTGTATAGACATGCACACAGACCCAAGCAGTGTTATCTACTGCATTAACTTCATCTATGGATAATGAAATGAATCTGGACTATTTTACTTTCTCATGTAAATTTTTCTTTTCCACCTCAGAAAGACAGTTTGTCATTTCCCATCCAACGTTTGTTGACCAATGTGACCTAGGATAGTGAGGAACTTTCAAAAAAGATAATAAATTACCATATTCTGAGAAGTCTCTCATAGGATGCCCTCTGGACATAATATGAAAAACAACACTCATTTGAACAGTCTTTGTCAGGTTTGCTTCATTGGCTGCATGTTTAAACCCAGCCTTGATTGGATTTTCACTACTAGCAATTACTACCATTCTCTTGTTATGCTCTTCATATTCTATGACATACTTAACATGAAGACATTCTTCCTTTGATTTCCATCTCACTACTGATATTTCTTGTCTGTCTATGGTCTGTTTTTCATAAACCTTACCAATATGTTTTTTTATAGTGTCAAGCTTTAGCTGCAACTTCTTGTCTCTTTTAAGTTTCTAGGTACAAATCTTACACCTGTATTCTATTGGTTGTTCATCATTGCTTAGGACTGGTTCAATGAACTAGTACTTTTCTACCCAACCAACCTTAAAATTTCTTGCCATTTCCCACTCTCGCCCCATTTTTACTTCCCTTTTTCTTTTCTTCCTACCAACATCATTATTATCTTCATTGCTAGCATTTTCTTCCAACTGGTTGTGCATATCCCTTATAACATCTTCTCTCATGCCACCATTGGTATCCTAATTTGATGCATTTTGATTTTCATTTAACTCAATGACAACCCCAACTTGTGGTACTGGTACTGGTGAGCTACTGTGAATGGATTTTGCACTAGCAATTGCAGATGTTGATGGAGCAGAAACATTTCCAACTCCAAAGAAAGCCTTTATGGTAGTATCTTTAAGTTTTGGGCATTTTGATGGCCTCCCAGGCCCTTCACTTCCTTAAGGAGTCTTACCCTGCCCTCCACTGCCCTGAGGAGTCTTACCCTTGTCTAGCTTTCCAATATCTTCATTTCCCTAAGCATGGTGAGAAGTCTGAGTCTCAACCCCCCCTAATATCTGAATCCCTTTAGCAGTAGTCACCTAAGGATACTCGATCTTAGGATAGTCACCCTTGTTTGACATCTTCACCCAATGACCTGAACCTCTCACTAGTCACTAGGATTCTAGCCTCTATGAATTAAAATTAATAGCAATACTATGAAATGTGAACAAATAATTGTTTACCTTTGTCCTGTTTCCTCTGAATTCTAACTCTCTGAAATGTTGAATCCTCTATTTACTATTGCAAGATTGTTATTTGTAAATTTGGCCCTCCGGCTCCAAAAATTTGTAACGACGCACGATAAGACTACTTTTAAGTTTTCTAAATTTGATTTGAATTTATATCAATCCATGATTCCAAATTCCAAATTTCCAATGTTTATTTTTTTTAAATTCCTGGGTTTTTGGTGAAAATGTGTCGAGTACCGACCTGATCAATGCTATTTTTGGCGAAAAATTAAAAATACTTGGCGGTCAATAAAATAATTAATTAATGGGTTGGTGAAATACGTCGTGGACCAATAACATAATTAATTAATGGGTTGGCGAAATACGTCATGGACCAATAAAATAATTAATTAATGGGTGGCAAAAGAGGTTGTGGTTAAGATAACAATATAAACCATTTGGCTATTTTAAATTTTATATACAATTCATTATTACTATCGTTGGCGAATAAGAGACCATTAAAAGAACCACGTCAAATTAGTTATAGGCGAATATGATGGTCAACAACGTTAAACAAAAAATCTAATTGGCGATTCCAATAAATATGTAGCAATTACCATGTCAAGATTGGGCGAATATGGGCCAGCATATACCTGCGTGATTCACCAAAAGGAAAATATTCGCCACTAAAAATTACATTGACACTTTGAGTTTTGACATTAATCGAGAATGTGTTATCAAATATAAACAAACTTGAATCTCTAAAAATTGAGATAGGTTATTGTAGGCCTCGGCAACACGGCCATGTAGTACCTGACGGTTCAATGCTACCTCGCACGAACTCTGAGATATGACACTGTAAAGATCGATGATTTCATGCTAAGTGCACCTTGAGGGACACTTCGACTTGGAGTGGGCGGTGACGTTTGAGCGACCTTGTGTGCCAAACAAGGTTGCCACTAGTGTTTAGCCGACCATTTAGAGTTGTTGGCACAGACGGTTTGATGCTATGACCGACAGTTTGAAAGATACACAATGTTGCTCATTTCAACTAGGGAACACTTCAAGTTTTGACATCAACTGATAATGTGGTTCCAAATATAAACAAACTTGAATATTTGAAAACCAAGATAGGTTATTGTAGGCATCGGCAATAGGTTTGATGCTACCTCATATGAGCTCTGAGATATGACCCCGTAAATATTGTCGATTTCATGCTGAGTGCACCTTGAGGGACACTTTGGCTTGGAGTGGTTGACAGTGTTCGAGCGACTCTATGTGTCAAACAAGGTTGCCACTAACATTTGCCTGGCCATTCGAAGTTGTTGGCGTAGATGGTTTGATGCTACAACCGACGGTTTAAAAGATATGCAATGTTGCTCATTTCAACTTAGGAACACTTTGAGTTTTGACATCAACCGAGTATGTGGTGCCAAATATAAATGATCTTGAATCTCTGAAAATTGAGATAGGTTATTGTAGGCCTCGGCAACACGGTCCTGTAGCACCTAATGGTTCAATGGTACCTCACATGAGCTCCAAGATATGAACCCTTAAAGATCGGTGATTTCATGCTAACACTAGTAAATTTTACCCTAAATTTCGATGAGAATTGGTCAAATTTTCTACAAAAATTGGTTGAATAGATGACTAAAACTGTCGATCTTTTTTCGTTGAATTTTCTACATGGTGAATAATAGTCACAATTTCGACCAAACAAGTCATTGAATTATCCACTGAAACAATCCCTTCGAACTGGAAGAAAAAAAACCATCACCTCGTCAAAGTCAATTGGTGTGAAGGTCAAAATATCGACCTTTATGCCCTCGAATTATCCACCCTCATTCATCGAAAAGACCGTCGAATGTATAGCATTTTGGTCGAACATAGTACTGTGTAAAGGTTGAAATTGCGATCAATCCACTATTGAATGTATAGCATTTTGGTTGAAAATAGTGCTGTGTAAAGGTCAAAATTATGACCAATTCAAACTTTTATTTAAAAAAAAAATGTGGTACACCATTTTCAATATATTCCTACTTTTAGTTGAATATATTGGTTCTCAAAGCCATTTAAAATTTGTTGATATTGATATTTGATGAGGTTTGTTTGAACCATATATTTACAAACTGAAGTTCAAACAATAGTTATTTATTTATCTGGATTATTAGATGGTTTTAATGAATGACTAGTACTGGTCTGAAAATCTAAAGTATTACTAATTGCATCTATTTTGTTGTAGCTGTAATATAATCTAGTGAAACAAAATCTGATTAATATTTTGGGACTTACCTATTAGCATCAAAAAGTTTGCATTCAGGTCTTAGTTTAGTTTTCTAAACTGTGATGTCTCCATCATATCCATGAAACCAAACAAGCATAAAACACATGTTTTGGACCAGGTGAGGTAGACTTGGGACACTTTCAAGTTAGTTAGGAAGTAGAAGTATCAATTGTACATAGCATTAAATAGTTACAAATAGTTAGTCAATATTGAAGGATGTTTTATGAACCATGTAAGTAATTGGAAGCAAATATGAATAAGAATAGCATCAAGGAAATCAAAGTTGAACTAATATCATATCTATGAAAGTCATCTTATTTATAAGACTTCACAATAAATAGCAAGACAGATCATTTGATATTAAGAGAAAAGATTGTATGCCATTGTTGATAAGAGTGAAAGAGTAAGCATGGTACCATTGACAACACCACTTTGATACATGAACGGTACATTAGAAAACCAAGTGATCAACTATGTCTTAAATATAAGTGCTACTCTTCTATTCATGGGTTCAAGACTTGAATCAAAACAACTAAACCATGAATACAAAATAGTTATGAGATAACAAGCAGACGATCGTTGTGGCCTTCATTTTGATTGTTTCTCATTTATTGTCTTCTCTTCTTTTTCTATGTGTCTTGAAAGGAACATATCACATACAAAACACCTAATTAAAAGAGTTGGTATGCATCTATTTGAAAGATAGGCCATAGGAAATTTGAAATTGATAAATAATAAAAATAAGGAAGAAGATCAATCTAGTTCATTTTACTTAATGATCAACATAAAAAAGTGAACATCACACCATTTGGGGACCACCCTGAGAAGTGATAAAGCATTTCTCACTCATAGAATCCCACAAAATTGTTAATTCATGAATCAAGACTATGAACTTTCAACCTAGGATCATTTGTGTGTCATTTAAAAGTGCATTAACATTAAACCAGGCCTATGTACATCCTATGTTGATCTATTCCAATGCTTCTTTTCCTGATCTAAAATTTGATTGATCTCCATTGGTCAAGGCCTACTGGTTGATAGCATAAATTTTATGAGGGTCACTATATGCCCTTAAGTCAACACATAATGACCTGGGGAAGTATGCATGTAGAATGTGACCACCTTTTGGTAAATGCCAAGAAGGGTGAGAAAGATGTTGCTTGGCATATGATGAGTTGGTAGTAGAGATAACCATTGAGCTTGAAAAAGTTAAAATGCTTGTAAATATTAGGCCACCAAGAAGAGGTATAATTTTGTCACTTCTTCATTGTTCTTTCTTGGGATGATCTTAATTCATATGAATCTAATGCATTTTTCATTCAATCACATAACTGTCCAAGAGTTCGGCCTAGTCCAGTGTTCAAAATATTTCTAAAGATCTAAATGTTGACAAAAATATTTGTATTTATTGTTCTTTGATCATGGAGGATATAAATATGTTCATGTTTGTTTACTATATATCACAACCATGACTGTATCCTTTATTGTATCTTCTTTTACCTCATTATACTTTAGTGAGATGCCATGCTACTACCAACCCAAAAAATTAGAGATCCATCACTTCCATTGACTGCTTTTATATGTACTAAATACCATTGTCTTCACAGTATACCCTTTCACTTTGGTGACTATCTATCTCATTACTAAGACTGTCAACACATATCTATATTACCACTTTTTAGAATTAAGAACCACTAGTCTTCTTCTAATCTACCATGTTGTCTTTTAGAAATGAAAATCAATTTTGTTACTGTGGTTTGTGAGACTAACTCCCATGCATTTGATTGTAGCATCAATGCTTTGATTTATTAGTCCTCATACCCGTGTGCTTATGACATGTCTTAATCTTCATAATTGTTACTTTGACATTTACCTTAATTACTGTCTTTGTGTAAAACCACTAATTATGTCTTTAGAAGCAAGTGTTTTAATCTTATAGTCTATATTCCTACTTCTTTAATGCTCATGATAACTACCTCCAAATATTTTTTGAGCTAAATGCATTATCCCTGGTGTCCTTTAGATCTTTCACTGTCTTGGACTATCATATGATGCTCAACTAATAGCACCATTCTATGCACAATTTGATATCATTGGTATGACCACTTTGTAGTCTTTATTCATGGCTTTATCCACACCTTTCATGTCATTGTTGTACTTTTCACTATTAGATCAATGTATATTACTGCCCTAAGATTTCATCATAGTGATCGAGACTCATCTTGGATAGTTATAAATCCAAATTGTCCATGAGTTCATTGCTTAAACTGCTACATGACACATCCACTTCTACTCTTCACCATATCTACCCTTTCGACAAATTTTATATGTTATATTTTCTACTATGTTTTTGATGCATTTTGATCACTCTTATGATCTACTATGTTTTTGATGCATTTTGATCACTCTTATAATCTCCATAATCACCGATCAAAGGAGAAGTTATTGAGTTAATCGCGTGCAAAAGATAAGATGATGAAATAATGCATTAAGCACCAATTAACATAAAAGGTGTGAATCGTGATTGCCAAGAGTTAAATAATTAATTGCTAAGTGGTTTGATTTACTAAGGATTAGTGAAGAGTTGCAATCTTTCATATTCACATCCTTTTGTAGCATATTAAAGAGACATCAATATCATTCCAAATGAAATCAACTCATTCAATCAGGTTATTTTATATACATTACAATTAGCATTGCAATGTCTATAACAAGTTGCCAAATTAATTTTATAGGTTAATTAGACTTTGGTTCATTGGTGATAACTTGTTCATCAATCCACGATAGTTATAGTAAGCATTTCAATAGGTCAACCATATTGAACTATCCTTGAACAATAGCTTTGGAAGGGTGAGTTATTTGAGTATTGAAGCCATGACTTGTCATTGTTGGGTGAGTGTTTGTTGCAACACCAACTTTAAGAGTATTTCAACTTTAAAAGCAATTTTTTCTAATTCATAATCCGGTTTTGTGAGTTGATGAGGTTTAAATCTGCAGGTCTTGTCTACTGCTTGTTCATTAAGGTAGTGTCTTATCTTTTGTGCTTGTGGAGAAGGGAATTTACCACCCTCAAGATTGAAATCTCAAAGATGAATTGGCCCAACACCACCTCACTTCTACTAGCACTTTGGTGAGCTAAGGCAATCAATGACATTAATAGACTAAATATAATTTAAGACTTACGGGAAATGCAATGTGGAATAAAGAAACTAAATTAACTAAGCTATGCTAACTAAATTGTATGCAGTGGAGTGCAGATTTGTTGGAAGAACCACAAAAGTTGGTTGTTTGCTGATGGAGACTAAGCCCAAATTGAGACACTAGTCATTATGAAAGCGATTTGATCCATGGAAGTGGAGATTTGGTGATGGAATGTGTATGGGGGGGTCATTTATGAAGTATTTGTGCTATTGTTATAATTTGGGAGTGAGTTTAGAGGTCCTATTGAACAGGCCCTAGATTAGTGACCCTAGAACCAAGGGTTTGGTGGCAAATGAGTTGGGTGAAGGGTAGAATCTTGTAAGTTTGGAATCCATTATTTCTCAACCTCTAGAAAGACTATTTTAGTATTTGGAGTCATGGGAGCAAGTGGAGTTAGGGGTTGCTTTGTAAAAGTGGAGAATTAGGCCTAGTGAGGATAGGCTAGGGGTATTGGATCTTGGGTATGGTCCAAAGGAGCATAGGCTAAAACTTTAAGAGGATTTAAAGATCCCAAAAGGGTATTAGAATCATGTATTAGTTTCCTTAGTTGTTTGGGGAAAGTTGGAGGAAAAGTCAAATTAATGACTGGTGAGGGCTACTAGCTTCAAGGACTGATTGTGTGTGTTGGATAGAAGATGAGTGGTCTAGACTTAATGGGTTGATGAAACATGGTAGATAGGCTATATGGAGGTGTTTCATAAAGTTAGAACAAAGGTTGGGGCTTTGGGTGAAGATATGGTGTCTAGGAGGAACTAGGTACACTTGGGAGACAAGTCATGGAGGGACATTGAGGTAAAGAAGTTATTGCAAAGTGGAATGGATTTGCTGTCTGATATGATGAAGATGGATACCACACACCACCTCTGCATCAGAATGTTTCTTTACACTATAATTAAAAAAAAACTATTTCAAATCATGCATATTGAATCCTTTAATTGACTAGTATACATGGAAGCCTAATAATATTTAATTGATGATAGCTATTAAAATATGTTAAATGGCGATGAAATAATCAAATCCAAATAATAAAGAAGATAATTTCTGCAAGATGATAAATAAATGTCTTTAGAAGAGTAAAGAAACATTGAATATTTTAGTTGATTAGTTACTCAAAATAGTACACAACTCACCAGCATACTTTGTACAACAGTAAGATTCAAGTGAGCCAAATTATTCATAATCTTCAAAATACCAGTTGCCACTTCTTCAAAATTGACAGGAAGCATATACATTGCCTGTAGCTTCAAATCAAATAATTAGAGTAACCCTAGTCGCTTCAATAGGTGAACAAAAATTGTCTATTTGCAAAAAGGGTGATAATCAAACACAATATATACATGTATTAGTAGCAATTAATTGAGCATCATAAGCAAAACATTGGTAATTATAAATCACATATGTTGTAATCATTAGAATTGAACACAATAAATATGTAATCATTACAATTGAAAGCAATAAATCATATCAATCATTTCATTGATCATTTCAACTATGTCATTGATCATCATCATCATCATCATCATCATCATCATCATCATCATCATTGCCATCATCATTACCATCATCATCATCGCCATGATCACCATCATCATCATCATCATCATCATCATCATCATCATCATCATCATCATCACCATCACCATCATCATCATCACCATCATCTTGATCTTCATTATCTGCTTCTTCATCATCTTCAATATCTTCTTCCATAACATTATACTTTATCAGCCTTTCTCTTGGATCATGTTTAATAACAAATGACCAACCCTGTTTATGTGGAACTTCTGAGTAAAACACTTGCTCACATTGGCTTGGAAGAACATAGGGCTCATCTCCAACTAGCTCAAATGACCTTGTATTAATCATTGTAAATCCATTATCATGTTGAATAACAGTTCTATCTGGATCATTTTGATTCAGTCGTAGCCTATACCATTTGACGATGAATAGAACTACTTTGAAGAAGTTAAAGTCGCACTCAATTATATCATCCAAGATGCCATGGTATTGATTTTGAGATTGTTGAGGATGTATGTCATTTCTAGATGATATATTGGTGATCTTGAAAACTATAGTTATCCCAGAATCACAAGTTTTCTTTGTGTCATCCAACTTTTTTATGCGAAATTTGTGGCCATGATAGTACATAGCTTTGTGGTGCTTGACCTGTAATTTTTCAAGCGTGTGTAAATTATTTGCATCATGAGTTGATACGAAACATATGAGTCATGATCAAAAATAAATTTGTACGTACCTCTCCACCTCTTAAACCATGTGCTAGATCAATTACCATTGACGTAACATTGGAATCTCCATTATGATGAGCTTCTCTAACCAATGAAGCAACACCTTCCCATGTTAATGAGCAACCATTTTGTTGACATTGTTCAATCCATACTGTCATCCAATCAAGATTGTTCACAATATACAAATGTATTGCATCTCACTCTCTACCAATTGTATAAAAAAAAAATACACCAATTATAAATAACTTATATTGAAGATTTATAAGAATTAATTAACTACAATAACATCTTAGATTTACCTCTCACTTTCCTCAATCTACCTTTGTCCATCAAGTACTCCTCTTCGAATTTGTTAATAGATTTGGGATCCCAAATATGATCTACATGGATCTTTGCTGCAAACTTAGAAAGATATTCACTAATGTACACTATGGTTTGGTATACCATATATCCCTCCACCATATAACCCTCAGGATGTGCTCTCTGTCGAATCAAGCCTTTGAAAAATTTTAAGTGCCTCTCAACCATCCACATTGACCTAGTTGGTACAGGTCCACACAATTCAATCTCCTCAACTTGATGTATGAGGTAGTGTTCTTGTGCGTTGAAAAAAATTGAAGGTAGACACTTTTGCATTTTACACATAAGAAGAGGAATTTTTCTCTTTCAATAGTTTATATCTTCTTTATTGATTTCTTTAGATGACAACCACCTCATGTATTTTCCAAGATCATATATAACTTGTTTGACACTATTGGCGAAGTGGTGTGGGAGAGATAGAGGTAGAACGTACTGCAATATTTGTAAAATGATCTTGTCAATATTTTATAAAAGAATGCAATGAAAACTACATGTAGTATACAAATATATAGTGAATACAAAATAACATGAATTACCTTAATAAATGTATGTCAATCGTGTGTTTTCATCCCTGGCCCAAATTCACTTTTTTTTTTAATATGAGATCATTTATGTTCGCAACAAATCCTGTGGGAAATCCTGTGCAACAAACTGGACATGCAAATTTTCCCTTTGTCTGAAGACCTACAAGATCATGTATAATTGGATTAAATGTGTTAACTTTGTGTTAGCACTATAACATATCAAAAAAGAGGTGTTAAGAAGAGAACATACCATAAAAATATGTTAGCCTAGGGGCATCATGTATTGTCCATACAAGTATTGCATGGAATTGAAATTGTCTTTGTCCTATTGGTTTAGAGATGTCATACATAGTGACCCCATTCCATAACACCATCAACTCGTCGATAAGGGGCTCAATATATACATTGATATCTTTAACTTGGTACTTACCTAGTTGAATGAACAAAAATATTACATAATTATTATGACTATTTTGATGGATTATTAATAATAAATTAATTTAGATGACCATTAAATCAAAAAATACCTGAAATAATCAGTGCCAACATTACGTGCTCTCTCTTTATGGACAACCAAGGAGAAATGTTATTGTTGATAACAAAAATAGGCCACACCGAGTAAGTAGATCTCATCTCTCCAAACGGATTGACACCATCCGCTGCCAATGAAAGCTTGAGATTACAAAGTTCTTGTTTAAAGTGTGGTCATTTTTCCTCTATTTCCTTAAATGCCAAACCATCCACAGACATTCGCATAAGGTCATCTCGACTTCTATTGTGTGCATGGTAATCCATAAATTGTACCAAGCTATTGCACTTGAATAATCATTGCAAACGTGGAATAATGAGAATATGTCGAAGAACCTTGTGAGGCACCTTTTTTGTTATTCGATCTGATTGATATCTACTAATATGACAAATAGGGCATTCTGTTGCAAATTCATGCTATTTATGATATATAATATGATCATTCGGACATGCATGTATTGTTTGATACTCCATTCCAATATCTTTCATAATGAAAAATAATTCTTGGTATGAGTGAGGTAGAATGTTTGATGGTGGTAACAAACACTCACCTATCAACCTACGACCAAAAATATAATTTGTTAATTTAAAGAATATTAATTGCTACATGATTCACCCAATGTTAATTGTAAGAGAATTACAACTAAAATAATGAAAAAAGATGACATACCTTAACATACGTGTCATTGCTATGTTGGATAAACCATTCATAACTTTCAAGTTCACCAACAACAATACAACAGCAAGAAGAGTTATTTCAGAGCCTTCATATAGGGGCTCGTGTGCCTTCTCAAGTATAGGTACATCAAGCTTTGCATCAACATCATCATCTTGATCATCTTGATCATCGTGATCTTCTTGATCATCGTGGTCTTCTTCCATGGTATCATTACCTTCTACTTCTATATTCACACCTCCATGTTCCCTCATTTGGAAATCCACATTCTCTGGATTGTCATGGTCCATAACATAAAACTCAGGGACGTTGACCTATATGAAAATAATGACCTTATTTTAACCATGACCATGATGTCATCATCAAATCATGTCTTATGTATTTTATAAATTATTAAAATACATACCAATGGACGAAATTCATTTCCCCCTTCAATGTGACCATGTTGCCTACAATGTTCCTCAGCTGTTTTGATTAGATATCTTCGAGTCTTTAAGCCCTTACAAATTTTGCAAGGACAATAACATTTTCCATCACCTTTTCTTTTTAAGTTAGACCATAGTTTAACAATTGTCTCCCTATTTTTTTGTGCGTTGATATCATCAGACATGGTCTTTCTTGAATGGAATGACTCGTTGGTGGAAGAAGGATGATTTGTTTGCAACCTACAGATACAAATCGTTACTGAACAACTATTTTCTCAACTATAATTTTCTCAATGCAAAGGGACATTTATCATACCAAATCAAAGTTTAGAAATGGACGGTTCTGATGCTTTGCCATTACAATAGCATTAGAGGGTTTATATATAGAAAAACAATTGTAAAGAGTAGATTTAAATAAATAAAATTAGGTAAATAACTAGGGAAACTGAATAACATTGTAGGACTCCTTACCTCCCTATATAGGCTGCTCTTAAGTAATGAAAAGACAAAGAAACCTCTCCTAATCATATGAATACAAGCATGGATTTTTTTATTTCATTGTTAACTTGAGCACCCTATTTCAAATAGAACATTATCATAAAATCTTGTAGGCCTTAATTTTTTGTATTTTTTTAATGACATTAACATGGTAACTTTCCAAAGTTAAGCACCTCCAATAATACTCCCAAGACCATTCTTGTGGCTTTGAATTTGGTTTTGGACTTGGATTTGAATTTGGTTTTGGTTAAAAGAATTAGCCAGTAACTTGGCATTTAAAAAAATACTGAATTAAAAATTTGATCTAAAGCTATTTCCTCTTTCATTTCCATTGTATTCTTTATTTAAAGTGCTCAGTATGTTTGACTAAGTTCCATATGTCCTGTTATAGCTGTATTGGGACAGTCATCACACTATTCCCCTAAGCACACTATGGCTTTTCCTTCTCATCCACAAGAAACTCTAACATCATTCTAAACTCTTCTATACTCTGCCCATATCCATTCCAATCCATTGATACAATCCATTCATACTTCTACACAAGCAAATTAATTCACCAAAATGCTGTCATTCTGGGATAGTCATACCATGTCCATAAAACTATACCAATAGTTGAAATAAAAGGAATGATTCATATGTTTCAAGGTAATAATGCAGTAATTGGGGAAGAACATCTAAGTTATTTCATCAATACTACACATGAATATGAGACAGACAATGAGGATGCCATGATAAAATTGTTTGTGAATTCCTTAAAAGAAAGTGTCAAAGAATGGTACAAAAATATCCTAGACAGTAGTATTATTTCTTCATATTCATATTTCTTCTAAATAGTGTGATGACTGTCCCAACTAGAGAACCACAACTTTATATTATAGGTTCTTCACGACACCTTTCAACTTGTCCAATTATGTAAACTGGCTTGCCTGGGGTAGCTGTATCTAGTTGTGAGATTTTCATATCTTATCTCTTAACATATTTACTAGAAGCCCTCATATTTCTCTTAGTAAGAATAGTTGTGGCATAGGATACTTCAACTGTTTGTGGACCCTTGGATTTGGACTTGGATTTGAATTTGGTTTTGGTTAAAAGAATTAGCCAATAACTTGGCATTTAAAAAAATACTGAATTAAAAATTTGATTCAAAGCTATTTCCTCTTTCTTTTCCATTGTATTCTTTATTTAAAGTGCTCAATATGTTTGACTAAGTTCCATATGTCCTGTTATAGCTGTATTGGGACAGTCATCACACTATTCCCCTAAGCACACTATGGCTTTGCCTTCTCATCCACAAGAAACTCTAACATCATTCTAAACTCTTCTATACTATGCCCATATCCATTCCAATCCATTCATACTTCTACACAAACAAATTAACTCACCAAAATGTTGTCATTCTGGGACAATCATACCATGTCCATAAAACTGTACCAATAGTTGAATAAAAGGAATGATTCATATGTTTCAAGGTAATAATGCAGTAATTGGGGAAGAACATCCAAGTTATTTCATCAATACTACACATGAATATGAGACAGACAATGAGGATGCCATGATAAAATTGTTTGTGAATTCCTTAAAAGAAAATGCCAAAGAATGGTACAAAAATATCCTAGATAGTAGTACTATTTCTTCATATTCATATTTCTTCTAAATAGTGTGATGACTGTCCCAACTAGAGATTCACAACTTTATATTATAGGTTCTTCATGGCACCTTTCAACTTGTCCAATTATGCAAACTGGCTTGCCTGGGGCAGCTGTATCTAGTTGTGAGATTTTCATATCTGATCTCTTAACATATTTACTAGAAGCCCTTGTATTTCTCTCAGTAAGAATAGTTGTGGCATAGGATACTTCAACTGTTTGTGGACCCTTGGATTTGGACTTGGATTTGAATTTGGTTTTGGTTAAAAGAATTAGCCAGTAACTTGGCATTTAAAAAAAATACTGAATTAAAAATTTGATTTAAAGTTATTTCCTCTTTCTTTTCCATTGTATTCTTTATTTAAAGTGCTCAATATGTTTGACTAAGTTCCATATGTCCTGTTATAGTTGTATTGGGACCGTCATCACACTATTCCCCTAAGCACACTATGGCTTTGCCTTCTCATCCACAAGAAACTCTAACATCATTCTAAACTCTTCTATACTCTACCCATATCCATTCCAATCCATTGATCCAATCCATTCATACTTCTACACAAACAAATTAACTCACCAAAATGCTGTCATTCTAGGACAGTCATACCATGTCCATAAAACTGTACCAATAGTTGAAATAAAAGGAATCATTCATATGTTTCAAGGTAATAATGGAGTAATTGGGGAAGAACATCTAAGTTATTTCATCAATACTACACATGAATATGAGACAGACAATGAGGATGCCATGATAAAATTGTTTGTGAATTCCTTAAAAGAAAGTGCCAAAGAATGGCACAAAAATATCCTAGACAGTAGTACTATTTCTTGGGAGGAGTTTATGAGTGTTTTTAGATTACAATATGGGGATCCGATCGATATCAAGTTTGCTATACATGAACTTACCACTATCAAAAAGGGCATCTATGAGACAATAGTTGATTTAAACAATAAATTTGTCACTACAATGAGAAAGTTACCACAACACATCAAACATAAGGTGCATTTGATTGAAAGATTGGTCATTGTTTACAAGACAAAGGGTCCACAAACAGTTGAAGGATCCTATGCCACAACTATTCTTACTGAGAGAAATATGAGGGCTTCTAGTAAATATGTTAAGAGATTAGATATGAAAATCTCACAACTAGATACAGCTGCCCCAGGTAAGCCAGTTTGCATAATTGGACAAGTTGAAAGGTGTCGTGAAGAACCTATAATATAAAGTTGTGATTCTCTAGTTGGGACAATCATCACACTATTTAGAAGAAATATGAAGAAATAGTACTACTATCTAGGATATTTTTGTACCATTCTTTGGCACTTTCTTTTAATCATGGCATCCTCATTGTCTGTCTCATATTCATGTGTAGTATTGATGAAATAACTTAGATGTTCTTCCCCAATTACTACATTATTACCTTGAAACATATGAATCATTCCTTTTATTTCACCGGGGATTGTGTTTGGGTAATTATAAATTTCGAAGAAATCCAATTCATGTCTATATATTTCTGCTCCTACAGGGTGTTTGAACTTTGAAAGAAACAAACCTTTGAGCTCGTATTCAAACTTGATGTCCAGGGTTTGGCACATTGCCAAACCATTGATTTCACTAGTGAGTACTGAACTGCTACTGGCAATAGTTTTATGGAACTTGATCATTGTTATGGTTCCCGTGTTGTTGTTGATTTCTATTTTATTATTTTTTATTTTCTCTCCCTTCAATAGAATGCATTGGCTGTCTATTTTATCAAGAATCTTGTATATGCTCTTGTGACCTAGCAAGTGAAACATGATATGTGTGTTTGTGTTTAAGCATGCCAAAAATTCTCTTACGTGCGTCCCTTAAATCTGCAAATGCATTGGTTATACCAGATCTACAATGTCATGCTGCATCCTAAACAATGATATGTGCATTTGTGTTTAAGCATGCCAAAAATTCTCTTACGTGCATCCCTTAAATTTGCAAATGCCTTCAATCTACAAATGCATTGGTTATACCAGATGTACAATGTCATGCTGCATCCTAAACCCTAGTCGTAGCCTTCATAATTCTCGGTCATAGCATTTACAAACCCTAGTCAAACCGTAGTCACCACTAAGAATGCTCATTGATTCAATCGCCTACCAGCATATTACTAACAAAGATGACAAGAAAATGACAATCTAGTACATAATGAAATATAGAAAACACAGAAGATACCTCAAACTCCACAGAAGATAAATGATGAAATGTGCTATTAACCTTCAGTGCAGGGCTCTTCATGACCTGGAATAAGCTCTGCTCCTAATTCGCGCATTGCAACGGTAAAAATGAAAATGAGAATTGAAATGTTTTTTTAATTAATATGCCCGTGCTGGTCGAAATTTCAACCGAAATGGTATTGGTGGAAATTTCGACCAACACAGGCATGGTTTAAAAAAAAATAAAAATTTTTCCTTCTATACCCCGACCAACCTAAACCATTTTCATTAATGGTCGATAATTTTCGTAGAAAAATGATGTCAAATGTACTAGTGTAAGTGCACCTTGAGGGACACTTCGGCCCAGGGTGCTTGACAACGTTCGAGCAACTCTATGTGCCAAATGAGGTTTCCTTGTATGTCATGATATGTGTTGGGTCAATGTGTGGACCCAACTAAAATTTTTTTTATCTGAAATAATTTTTTCTATGGAACCACTAATAGAATGCATTTTGAACCCCAATAGACAAAACAATTTTCCCTCTATTTTTATCCATGATCATTACTTCCAGGCCCCAAAACTGAAAGAAATGCCTCTGAAATTATCTTGGAAAATTAATCAAATCTGATTTTGAGGAGTATGCATTGAATAAATAAGTTCATTGAATCCTAGTGAGTACACGTGCCAAGGAGATTTGTCTCCTTCAACTTCCTCTACAAGTTATTAATTATAAAAAATGGCTATTTCGAAACAAACCCAAAAGTACACATTTAAACCTCAATACATCCTCTTTTGTTTTTCTTTTTAAAAAATTATCAAACTAAATAAAGAAGCTCCACAATCATGCATTGGATACAATTGCATGAGTAAATAATACAAATTAATCCTTGTCATTCACCCCCAAACTGGTTTCAAAATGCAGACCTCTAAAGTAGGTTACCTGATAAGGTTAATCTTGTGCAAACAACAAAATATAATCATCTATTTGTGAGACAATAAAAATATCAGATGAGGTGATGAGGCTCTAAAATTTTGTACAAGAGTTTTGTTAGTATAAGAAAATCGTATGGACCAGTTGGTTAGATGTGAAGGTTATCCAGATGTGAAATATGAATTTCCATATAAGGTCAATTTGATGAATTTTGCAGTGTGTAAACATTACACTAAATGAATTGAAAATCAAGTGGCCTTGGGAAAATTATCAAACAAAGCCTTGAGATCCTGTAAATGGACATAGAGGTTCTTTATTATTAGGAAAATCGCAAGGAACAATTGGTTTGAGAGGAAACACATTAGGAATTGAGTTATTAACCTTCAAAGGGAGCCACTTATGCACATTAGTTAGTGTGCAAAATAATGATTTTCTAAGGGCACTAAATATGGCCATATTAAATACTAATCATAGAAGTCCACAACTTAGCAAATATACTTGTTATAATCACTTTTGACTTATCAATGGTAATTTTAAATTTTGTAAAAGATTTGAAGTCCCAACACCTTTTACACTTTTCAAGGAACTAATGTAATCAAAATATAATATATTTAGGATATGTAATCATAACCTTTATTTATTGATAAAGTACTTTTTTACAAATGCACTGAAGAACTTTTCTATGAAGAGCCCCAAGATATGGCTATTTTTTATTTTTCAATGTATTGTTTTCACTTCTCTCCTCTCAATTCTAATAAGTGGTCTATTAGGTTAAGAAGGATTATACCATTGTATTGTTGGGGTTACTATAAATCCTCCTACATACAACTATGAAGTTATAAAGGAATGGAGAGACCAACTCTAAAGTTGCTAAGTACTTTAAAAGGTCCTTTTTTGGCTTTTCTTTCTCTGTAATGCAATACATATTCTCCTAAGGGACACCATTATGGTGAGGGATGAACCCATTGAGAAGATTCAGTTAGAATGAAGGGAATTGGAAAGAATTAGAAGGGTGGAATAAGGTAGGAGAGAGAGAGATGGAAAAAGGGAAGTGAGGGCTAGAAAAAGGGAACAAAATAATTTCATTGTCTCCATTTTTTGTAGGATTATTCTTTTCTTGAGACATGGACAACAAATTTTCTCTCACAATAATAGGTTGAATGGTAAGACCATTGCACAAATCCTAAAGCTACAATTATGTTGACATTCAGCTATGCAGTGAGAAAATTTTCCACTATCTAGGACATTGAGCTATCCAGTGTGTCATGTACCTTGAGGACATTGAGATATCCAATGACCTATCCCCAAGTCCATAATATCTATAGCAGATTGGTATCAGTTACGTCATTACATCAAATATAAAAATGGCATGTCATGTATACATAATACATAAGTATGCACGTTCTTTGCTCTAAGAGTCTATGAATTAACTATTCAAAATGATGTATCATGTACCATGTAACACTATAATTCATTATTAATATTTAAATAATGGTTGTGGTTTAACAACTTTATTGTTACTGAACTTTGTTATTCATTTGTAGTAAATAATTATTTTTACTATGCACATTTGTGTAATTTTTGAAGTTTTTCTTTAACCTACAAAAACCCTTATTTATAATTATCAATATTAAATTAATAAATTTAAATTCTAACCCTTTTCTTAAAAAGACATAAATAAAACTGAAAATGGTCACCATAAAATTAGTTAAATTACACAGGTACGTGGAGAAAAGTGACAATTGAAATAAACACTTAAGAAGTTTGATGTGCATTATGATAAAATACACCATAAACTTGGGATACAAATAAAAAAATATGATCAGTAAAGGGAGCATTTTTAATTTATAATAACCATTTTACATTGTGAATTCATGTGTCCAAAACCATCACAAGCTACACTAATTTTTTTTTTATCTACTACAACCTAGATGACAATTGATTTCAAAGAGAAGAGATTTCCACAATCCTTGATAATCACCATTAAGGATTTCTAGATTTGATTGTGTTGTAAATTTTTTGCATCAATGTTTCGAATTCACACTCTGTGATTCATTATCCTTTTGCTCTCTTATGCTCATGATGATCATGATGATAAATTAAGGAGTGTGATTCAAAATGTTGATGCAAAAAATTAACAACACAATCAAATCTAGAAACAGTTAATGGTGACTATTGATTTGTCAAATAAACATACAAAAAATATTCTAACTACCCCAACTCATACATTTTTTCATACAAAAAGAAAAAGGGTCCACCCACCCTTCTATTTCCCATGGCTCTCACCGCCCACACTCTTGGATAGTCCTTGATGGTATTTAAACTAATTTATGTAGCTACACATCATACTTTCTTATTACACAAATCACTCCAGATGAAAAACATATGTAAGGGGATGAATTGCACCTTGTGTAACCAATCACCACTTGGGGCCACAACTCCCCCTTCCCCTCTCCCCCCCTAACCTTGCAATAGTGATGAAATATGCTTGAACCCCACACCACTCCTATCAAATGTACTCGTTCTTAATTTAGTGTGTGTATTCCTTGGTGCCCAACTCAAGGTACCAAGCCAAAAATAGAGATGCAATATCTACATTTTTTCTATATATACTTTTCATTTATAGAAATTCATCCCCCAGAATAATGGACACCTTGTCAAGGAAGTCAACGTCTCTGAATTAAAGATGTTCTTCAACCTTTCCTCAAATACATTTCCCCATAATAAAATTATATGCTTTTATTTTTACGAGAATAAATTATCTGACATTTTCAGTCTCCTTCTATGTCTTAAAAAATTAAGTAGAAGATGTGGAAAGATATTGTGTTTTTCTTCCAATTTAGAGCACAAATAGTGACGTATTTAAACTTACTCTAGACACTCTCTCCACCTCACAAAATTAATTCTATGGAGTCTATCTTATTGTAATGTCCATTTAGGCCACCATGTCTGTCAAATATAAAAGGATCTTTCCATTCCTTTTCCCTTACCAACATCTTGATTCTTGAATTAACTCTTTTGCCAACTTGGAGTTGGAGTATTTTTTGGAAGGAGAAGTTTCTTTTTTGTGTGATTTATGAAAAAATGGTTTTAGAACATTAACACAAAAAACTAGTGGATGAATCAAGAAATGTTAAGGTGACACTTGCCTTGATTGTGATGAATTTGTGAAGGAAATAGGTTGTGTCTAACATTGTCCCTAGAATTGAACATATGTCATAAATATTTATTCATTTTATGGTGCATATGAGTTCATTACAGTCGAGCATTTCACCTTATTGAACTTGGCTGGCTCACCAGTAATTTTGAAAATTTGTGAAACCTTTGTGAGTGGCTCAATCAAATGTTATTTTTCATGTTGGCACAATAGCACCATATGACAATTAATATTTTACATGGTAGCATGAAGGTATCATTTATTCTAAGGTGGGTAATGACTAGCCAATAGTGTGTTTTCACTAGAGGCTTGTTTCACACAAATGAAAAATTGTATAATTGCAAATCAATAAATATAGTAGTCAAATCAAATAAAACTCTCAAGTCTACATCAATTAAATAACATCCACATCAACTAATTTCACAATATCACTACTTTGAAGGTGGTATTGATGTTGCGAGTTCTTCCATAATGTTGTGATATGAAATTTTTCCACGAACAAATAGAAAGTTGACTCCTATATGAATTAATTATTTTGATTGATATTTGATGTGGTTAACTTTATATCATTTATGCCAACTTGTGCAAATTAGTGGTCCTCATCACTATCTTTCTATGGCTTAAAGTTTACACATCTCAAATTTAATACCTTTCAGTTATATCAAATGAATTAATGCAAGAAAATATTTTGTTCTTCATTACCCTCGTTTGAGCTTAATGGTTTTTGGCTTTAAAGTCTTAGGATTTCATTTTCCAAATAAAGTAAAAATAGATATAATTTCCTATTTGTATCTGACAAACAACTAGTCATAGAGACACCCCTAAGGTTGACAACAAATTTAAGGAAAATGTCATTTTTAAGAAGAATATCATACATGCATCTTAGGCACCATTTTGCAATTGAGATAAGATTTTTTATAACAACAATAAAATGAAACTGTAGGGATGATTTTATGGTTTTTTAAAACAAGATATAGAGTTATCACAGATGTGTCATCTTTGTTTGTAGTGTCTCTCCTTGAATTGGGAGAGGACAAGGATAGATTGTTACAACTAAGTGAGTCAGTGATAAAAGATGACTTCTTAGCCTAGATGATGTAGAGGAGGAAACCTGGGTTGGATTTGGGGTTCCTTTACAACAGGATATTGAAATATATCTTGAGACCCACTATGCATTTTTATTGATTCTTTGGATGTTCTTGACAAACTACCTTGACTATGCATCACAACAAAGTGTGTAAGATGTGTTGCTTCGTAAAGAGACTACTTATGCTTGAGTCTATCAACATTATATTGTGGATTGAGGAACTCATGTCTCAAGTTGTTGCACAAGGACATCTTTGAGATGTCTTAATGTTCTCTATGTGTTTCTTTCTCACTGGCTTTTGGTCAATTCTCTCTCTCCTAGTCTGTTAGCAATTTTTTGTCAATTGTCAATTTTTGACAATTTTGTCATTTATGAAAATTTGAATCTATTCGCTATAAGTAATATCCCAAGAGTCAAGATCACTCTTTAGTTTGTAAATATTGAGCAAATATAATAAATTCTAGACATTTTAATTATCATTTTGATAATTTGTTTATTTTTTAACCTCTGTAAACATAAATATAATCTTTCAAATACATGGAGTTAATTAATTATTCACCTAATTGCACTTTACTTAAGCTTACTTAGGATAATGCGACATAGTAGTTTGCATTTGAGACACTTATGAGTTTGCACATTTCATTTCCCATGGTTTAGGAAAAAATTATACTTTAGGTGGTGATAGTGCACTTATCACTTATCACATTCCACTTTATGTGTTGTCTCCACCTTTAGTGCACTTATCACTTATCATCCTCCACATGTTGCACATACTTCGTTACACAATAGAGGATGATCCACCTTTGGTGGACATGTGCTTCCACCTAGCGTGGGAGATAATTTATCTCTTTCCTGTCTCTTAGTCATTATGCCTTGCCTATGTAAGAAGGAACATCTAGATTACACTCATTGATTGTAGCTTAGTTAGCTTGATTATTGCATCATTAATGAGAATAGAGCTCATTATTGTCTATATTGTCTATCTTACATTTGTTCTATTCATTAGCCTCTAGATCTTGGGTTGTTGCTATTGGAAAACTCTTATATGGTATCAGAGCTATTGGAGTTCTATTACATATTTGGTTTAGAGAGATCTTGCTTCATTTGAAGGAGAGATTATTTATAGATCCATGGAGAAATGTTTTTGGGAGTGTCTTGGGCCAGATCTAACCTCACCATTGCATCTAGGAGTCTCTTTTGATAAATGATCACTATAAATTCACCTATATTAAGTGTAAGGTATTTTTAGGGAAACAAAAATTAGCAAACCAAGCCATAGGACCTAATTTGCTAGCAACGGTATTATTTTTTAAAAATTATTATTATTTTGTGACTTGATTATTTTTGCAGTCTACATTTTCAAACATAGTTTTGTTTGAAACTTTATCATTCGCTATTTTGTCAGAATTTTATTTCAAAGTGTTTTATTTCTTGCATATTTCTTTTCCAAAAAAATTAGATTAGAGGTATCGCCTCCTCTATCCCTATTTTGTCAGATATTTTATAGGCGATTGTATTAAGATCCATCTAGTAGATACATATCTATAACATCAAGTTCAAGTAAAGGAAAACCTAGTAACTATGCAAATCTCCACGAGCATCACACACATCTCACCAATACTGACAATTATTGGAATATGTTTTCATTCTGCGCAAGCGTTAATAAAAACAAAGTGTAGTTTCCAATCTCGGTGAATGTGGGAATAAACCCACATTTCATCACCCATCTTGCCACCACCATCAAAGGAAGATCCGCTACACAACAACATTGCCTGCATAGGTGACTCCCCTATGCTAAGCACAAGAAATGCATTTGCAGTTCCCACACATCATGTGGTACCAATGCAACCCATCCATATGGACAAATTGGTGTAGCACACATGACAAAATGAGATCCAAGTCATAACTATTCAAGATACCACATAGACAATCCATATGGGTTCCACTGAGTGTATGGAGGTGATATCATCCTATATAGACATCAGACCCAGTCAGCAAAACTATCAAGTAATATTTTTACACGTGATAATAAAATTAAATTTGGCGTCTATTTTCTTGTCATTTTCTAAGGTTTCTAATTTTCTTTGACTGCCTCCTAGCCATCAAATTTAACTTAGTAAGTTTTTTCATCATCAATTTTGAAATTTTTTGGACCCCTCACTATTTGAGTTTTTGGATTCACAGTCAATATTTGAAGGCTCATAACTTGCTCATTTTGATTCATTTTTTTTAGTTTTTTTTTTACTTGAGGTAGAAAATTGTGAACTTTGTAGTGGTGGTGTTATTTTCTGACTTTGGTAGACAAATTTTCACAAGTCTCAATTTTTGGTGACCGTACCTATCCAATCCTCAATTTTGCAACTTCTAGGGCTTTGTTCAGGCTCATACAAACACATTTTGAGGTCCTATTTTTTTTTAAGTGCATAATTATTTTCTCCCCCTCCCACTCTCCCTGACCCCCCCCTCTATCTCCCCTATCCCCCTCTCCTCTCCCCCTCCCCTCCCCTCTCCCTCTCTTAGTCTCTCTTTCTCAACCACCCCTCCCCTTCCCCCTCCCGCTCCCCTCTCTCCTTCTCAACCCCCTCCTCCCTCTCTACCCCTACTTTTTCCCTCTCCCTCTCTTCCTTCTCTCTCTCCCTACCCCCTCACTCCCCCTCACCCTCCCCCTCACCCTCCCCCTCGCCCTCCCTCACTCTCTTTCCCTCTTCCTCTCAGCTCCCTCTACTCCCCCCACTCTCTCTCCCCCTCACCCTCTCTCTGCCCCTCCCTCTCTACCTCTCCGCCCCCTCCTCCTCCTTCCCATCCCCCCATCTCCCCCTCCCCTTCTCCCTCTCTCTCTCTCAACCACCCCTCCCCCTCGCCCCCCTTTCTATCTCCCCCCTCACTCTCTCAGTCTCATCCCCCCTCCTCCCTCTCTACCCCTACTATGCCCCTAATCTCCATCTCTACCCCTATTCTTCCCCCACTCTCCCTCATCCCCCCTCTCTCCCCCTCACCCTCCCCCTCTCTTTCCCTCTTCCTCTCTACTTCCTCTCCACCTCCCCCCACTCTTGCTCTCCTCATCCTCACCCTCCCCCTCTCCCTCTCCCTCTCTCCCCCTCACCCTCACCCTCCCCCTCCCTTTCCCTCTTCCTCTCTTTCCATTTTCCTCTCTACTCCCTCTCCACCTCCCCCCTCCCTCTCCCTCTCCTCATCCCCTCTCCCTCTCCCTCCCCCTCCCCCTCTCTCTCTCCCTCATCCCCCCTCATTTTCCCTCTTCCTCTCTACTTCCTCTCCTCCTCCCCTGAATCTTTCTCTCCTCATCCTCACCCCCCCCTCTTTCTCTCTTCCTATCTCCCTCTTCCTCTCCCTCTCTCCCCCTCACCCTCCCCCTCCCTTTCCCTCTTCCTCTCTCCCTCTCTTTCCCTTTTCCTCTCTACTCCCTCTCCACCACCCCCCCTCCCTCTCCCTCCCCTCCCGCCCCCCTCCCTCTCCCTCTCCCTCTCCCTCTCCCTCTCCCTCTCCCTCTCCCTCTCCCTCTCCCTCTCCCTCCCCCTCTCCCTCTCCACCTCCCTCCTCCCTCTCCCTCTCCCTCTCCCTCTCCTCATCTCCTCCCCTCTCTCTCTCTCTCTCTCTCTCTCTCTCTCTCTCTCTCTCTCTCTCTCTCTCTCCTCTCTCTCTCCCCCTACTTTTCCCCTCTCCCTCTCTGCCTTCTCTCTCTCCCTACTCCCTCACTCCCCCTCCCCCTCCCCCACTCTATTTCCCTCTTCCTCTCAGCTCCCTCTACTCCCCCCACTCTCGCTCCCCCCCTCACCCTCTCTCTCCCCCTCCATCTCTCCCTCTCAATGCCCTCCTCCTCCTTCTTCCCCTCCCCCCATCTCCCCCTCCCCCTCCCCCTAGCCCTTGCCCCTCCCCCTTTGTTCCTCTCTATCCCTCTCCATCTCCCCCTCCCCCTCCCTCTCCCCCTCCCCCTCTCCCCCTCCCACTCCTGCTCTCACTCTCCCTGACCCCCCCTCCATCTCCCCCTCTCCCCCTCCCACTCCTGCTCTCACTCTCCCTGACCCCCCCTCTATCTCCCCTATCCCCCTCTCCTCTCCCTCTCCCCTCCCCTCTACCTCTCTTCATCTCTCTTTCTCAACCACCCCTCACCTTCCCCCTCCCCCTCTCAACCCCCTCCTCTTCCCTTACTTTTCCCCTCTCCCTCTCTGCCTTCTCTCTCTCCCTACCCTCTCACTCCCCCTCACCATCACCCTCCCCCACTCTCTTTCCCTCTTCCTCTCAGCTCCCTCTACTCCCCCCACTCTCGCTCTCCCCCTCACCCTCTCTCTCCCCCTCCCTCTCTACCTCTCAGCACCCTCCTCCTCCTTCCCATCCCCCATCTCCCCCTCCCACTCTCCCTCTCTCTCTCTCTCTCTCAATTGCCCCTCCCCCTTGCCCTACCTTTCTATCTCCCCCCTCCTCCCTCTCTACCCCTACTATGCCCCTAATCTCCATCTCTGCCCCTATTCTTCCCCCACTTTCCCTCATCCCCCCTCTCTCACCCCCCCCTCTCTTTCCCTCTTCCTCTCTACTTCCTCTCCACCTCCCCCCACTCTTGCTCCCCTCTCCCTCACCCTCTCTTCACCCTCCCCCTCTCTTTTCCTCTTCCTCTCTCACTCTCCCTCTTCCTCTCTCCCCCTCACCCTCCCCCTCCCTTTCCCTCTTCCTCTCTTTCCCTTTTCCTCTCTACTCCCTCTCCACCTCCCCTCCTCCCTCTCCCACTCCCACTCCCTCTCCCTCTCCTTCTCCCTCTCTTTCCCTCCCCCTCTCCCTCTCCCTCTCCCTCTCCCTCTCCCTCATCCCCCCTCTCTCCCCCTCACCCTCCCCCTCTCTTTCCCTCTTCGTCTCTCCCTCTTCGTCTCCCTCTCTACCCATCACCCTCCCCCTCCCTTTCCCTCTTCCTCTCCTCCTCTCTACTCCCTCTCTTTCCTTCTTCCTCTCTACTTCCTCTCCACCTCCCCCCACTCTTTCTCTCCTCATCCTCACCCTCCCCCTCCCCCTCCCCCTCTCTTTCCCTCTTCCTCTCCTCCTCTTCCTCTCCCTCTCTCCCCCTCACCATCCCCCTCCCTTTCCCTCTTCCTCTCCCCCTCTCTTTACCTTTTCCTCTCTACTCCCTCTCCACCTCCCCCCTCACTCCCCACATCCCCCTCCCCCTCTCCCCCTCCCTCTCCACCTCCCCCTCCCTCTGCCCCCCTCTCTCTCTCTCTCTCTGTCTCTGTCTCTCTCTGTCTCTCTCTGTCTCTCTGTCTCTCTCTCTCCCCTCCCCCTCCCTCTCCCCCCTCCCCCCACTCCCCCCCTCTCTCTCTCTCTGTCTCTCTATCTCTCCCTCCAAATTATCCATTAATAAAATTTTAAAATTTATTTGTTTATCTTATAATCATTTAAAATGATAATTTTTTGCAAAATATCAATGCTTTTAGTCATTTTTTAAATTATTTTATGTACAATCATACTTATGAAAATCAAATTTGTCAAAACTTATACTCATCCAAATTTATTATTATATTGTTAAACCACATCTAGACTCTTACAAAGTAAATGCTAAATTCAATTTTGGAGTTAATTCTCACAAATGAAATCCCATAATTTATCCAAACATACCAAATATAAACATGTTTAATAAAAAAATATTTCAAACAACACAAAGTGAATCCCAAAGTTCAAACAAAGTTATCACACTCTTCACACAAAGTGAATTGGAGGGTTCAAATATAGATACACCAAAATGGCTATCAAAGTTCAAACATAGTTCAGATGTTGTTCATTCATTTCCCACACAATTTGTTCAAACACACACTTCACATCCATACAAAGTAAATGTTAAAGTTTAAATATATAAAAAGTTAGTTCAAACATACCAAAATAAAAACACAAAGAGGTTTAAAAAAAGTTACTACATTTAGAACATGTCCAAGTACATACAAAAAAAATGATTGCTAAAGCTCAAACACACAACATAGGTAGATTCCAATGCTAATGCATTCTTAATATAAGATAAGCATAAAAATTCAAACTTACACATATGCTAAAGTATAAATATAAGCATAAAAATTCAAACTTAAACATATGGTAAAGTATAAATATAATAGGATTGTTTTCAAACATAATTTTGTTTAAATAATCACTTAAAACATGTGTAATACACAAAGATAGCTCGACTTCTTTCATAGCTCTTTTATTAAAAAAAGAGTTTTCCTAGCATACGTTTTAATTGCAGAGTTCAAAGAGTCATGAAGGATGAGTTTTTCAGCAACATAATTCACTACTACAATGGCATATGAACAAAATTCCTCAAAGAAATTGACCCATATAGTGGGAGCATGAACTGTTTGACATAATGCTTAAAGAAATTTGTGACCAGAGCCAAAGCACACGAACTGTCTGATACAATGCTTTAGAGAAATCAGTGACCACAGATAAAGCACACAAACTGTTTGATACAATGCTTGAAAGAAATCTCTGTCGATAGCCAAAGCACGCGAACTGTCTGATAAAATGCCTTAAGAAATTTGTAACGTAGCTAAAGCACGTGAACTGTTTGACAAAATTTCACCAATAAATAGTTTGTTGAGACGGATGGAGAAAATAAAGGATGATAATATCCACATTGAATCTAAAGAGGAGAGTTTACAGGTGAACGAGCTCTGTAATTTTTTCAAAGCTGGTGCTTCTATCATGGTTGTTAAAATGGAAAATCTTGTTCGAATGATGGTATTTTTTTATAATCAAAGAAGATATTCATGTATTTGTAACATTGTGAAATAACCTCATGGGTTACTAAATTAGATGCTATGAAGTACATGATTTTGTTCGACTATTCACACAATTTTTGGTGTAATTTAAATGTTGAGAGTGATAGGTTTAAGGATTTGAAGGGTGTTCTAGAGTCATCGGAACTTGTCATTGATAAATTGAAAATATTTAAAAGAAAATTTACCAGAGCATGAGATTGTAATAGATCCATGGTGTTTAGAAAAAATTTCTACTAAGCATGACTTAGGAAGCTCTTCATTTGGGGTAGGCGAAGCTATGCGCTTATTAATAGGAGAAATATCCATGGTGGTGGGACACCAACAACTACCACAAGTAAAATAACCAAAATAATGCATATACAGATTATGTCATTATATGAATTTAATATACAGATTATTCATCATTGAACACTTGATCAGTTTGTCTAACTCAAAAAATGCGATACTAAATGATTAGTAAACCAATTTGGGGATGGGTATTTGTTACATACCTAACCATATTACTTGAAGCTCCTAGTCGTTGTTTCTTGCATTTCTCCCATCTCCCTGCAATAACAATATCTTTAAAGAATCGGTCCATGAAATGCCTCTACAAGATATCCAAGATTGCCAGCATCCAATCTCACCATCCTTTTCTCCTTCTAAAATTATCATGTTGTACTTTATCCAAAATCAATCGTCATCGATAACTCTCTAGGAAAATCAAGAATGGGAAAATCATTATTCAAAAAATTCAGCCGAGCATTCAATCTCATCGATAACCAAAAATTCACACTAGCATTCAATGTCATCAAATTGATTCTGCAAAGTGTCTAAATCAACGCTCATATATAATTGTTTTTCCATCAACAGTAGAATTGTTTTTTTTCTTCAACGGTAGAATTGTATTTTTCCTCAACGGTAGAATTGTTTTTTTTCCTCAACGGTAGAATGTTTCTAAATTAAGGTATGTTATCAGAGCAGGGAAATAGTCTCTGCTAATCAACACCCATCGTTAAAGTTATTCACTCATTTATTTAAATTTAAAACTAGTCAATCAGTATAATATTTTTTACAATAAGTAAAATTGTAATATTGTTATGAGGATTCAATTGTGTAGTTTTTGAGTCAAACTTATTTACCTATAATCTTAAATAAATTATTTACATCATACTTTAGAATAAATATTAATTATAAGAAAATTAATTAAAATTAAAAATTGGTCAATAAAACTTAAAATTTTTGCCTCTATATTGAAACAAAATTCTATTTTGCCTTCTTTTACTTCGATAGATTAGGAGTTGCAAGTTACCAAATTTAAAGATGATGTTTTATCTCCTTTCGTAGTGGACCATAGAGTTTTAGAGGTTGTAGTCACTTCTTCCCCAGCGATTGTGAGGGTTTAGGAGGTGTTTGATGCTTCTTCTCCAAAAAGTGTTTGGGCGGCTCAAGAGTTTGATGTTATTTTTTTATTCCCCTAATGTCATCCACACCTGAATTTAGAGGTTCTCTTCAAGTTGGAGGATTGTGGTATGGATTTTGTTTACTCTTTAGAGCATGGTGAGAAGGTGGGGAGTCTTATTATGCTTGTTTCTTTTGTCACTATGAATTCTGACATGGATGGTTTGGGCTTTGAGGAAGTGTGGATCTAAATATATGTTATCAATTCTCTTTCGGATGAGTCTAGTGTGTGGTTGAGGTGCTTTCTTATTGAGAGATTATGTGGAAATTGTCCCAATATTGATGTTATTAGAAAACAGATCCTTTGAGTTACGAAACCTTGAGGCTTGGTTCAAGTTTATGCTATGTTGAATTGTTTTTCTTATTTCTCTCTTTCTTATTAGAAGGACTGTTACATAGGATTCTTCTTGATGGACCATGGATTATGAGTTTGAATTGTCTTAGCCTTCAAACAATGGTCTCCTAGTATTAACCAATGGAAGGAAATATTTTGATTTTCTATTTGGATTTATTTGCCTAAATTTTCCTTAGAATTCTAGAATGAAAATATTTTTAGGAATTTGCCAATTCTTTTGGGCAATATCATGCTAATGATAAGATTACTTTATATATGAAGTTCTTTTTTTCTATATTTTTTACTCTAAAGGAAAAAAATCAAGTTCTCCCTACAGGTTAGTGTGAGATTATGGAGGTCCAAAAGTTGGCGATATGAAAAAAGAAGAAGATGTTTTTCATCTGCCTCAAAACGTGAAGAATCCATGTTGACTCTTTGCTAGGCCTGGGTGTTAATACACCTAGCCAAAGAAAACACCTAAGCTAACTCAGTCATGGCCCCTTTCTATAAAATTTCACAGTAGATTGAGTCTTTAAGTACAATCTGACCCCTTTATATAAAATTTTAGACTCGGGTGATTGTTGGCTTTTTGCAAAGTGTGTGGATTTGGAGAGGGCAATTGACGCGATCTACAACTCACTCACAGTTTGACAATGTTGTGTTGAAGTCTAGGTCATTAGTTTGGGTTATGTTTTGTTGAGTTGTAAAACATTAGATTACTTTGTTGCAATGGGATATATCCCTTTGATATATATATATATATATATATATATATATATATATATATATATATATATATAGACACACACACACAAATATTTATTTCGGTATAAGTAATTTAGAAACCACTCACATTAGATTGGTAATGTTTAACTCTATTTTTTTAGGATAATTTTTAGATTTATAAAATGTCATTTTAAATATGAAGAAATTAAAGCTAAATAACTTACCATCCCACAATTTATGAATTTACAATGTATATAATTCATTAGAGGCAATTATACAAAAGGCATCCAAATTTTATATTCGAGTTACGTATAAATCCATCATGATTATGGAGTAATTGATCAAAACATATTTTATTAATTAAAATTGCTAACTGGGAAATATATATATTATTAATGTTGAATATAAGTTTGGAATTACTTTCCTCTTCCTCATTTACTATTTGAACTATTTTCTACAAAACACTTTTTCAAGCACTTGGCTAATTTATTTCTAACTAAGATAGGATGATTGGCATTCCTCTTCTTTTAGAACTAAACTTATAAATTACAATGGATCCATCAAATGAAAAGGTTTGAACATTGTTTATAATCATATAAAATCTTAAAAAAACTGTATAAAATCTTAACTTCATTTTTAAATTTGACATAAAAGTGTTAACTCATTGAGAATTCTCATACCCTCCATTAAATCTAAATCATTACTTTTCATTAATTACGTCAAGAAGCATATTATAATCACATATGAATATAAAGATATCTATCATTAAAAACTCAAGCCATTAAATTTGATATGCTTGTGATAGTTTGATAGGATATCAATGTTTCTAAATTTGAAAATGTTTTAGAATGGTTTTCTTTTTTTAAATAAGGCTTACGAGATTCTAGGCCTTGGTTCTTGCATAGCTGGTATCATCCACCGAGAACAGAGGTGATAAGGTGTTCCCATTGTTTACAATCCACTTGGCTACTGGGGTTAGAAGGAGGTGAAAACTGTCGAGCCGGAGTGATGCACGCACACACACACACACACACTCTTAGTGAATGACTAGATATGAATATTTCCAATTTTTAAATTACTTTAGAATGAATGTTTAGAATAATTTCTATTTTTTATAAGAATGTACTTGTTATTTTATGATCAAAGTAAAACTAATTAACAAAAGCTAGAAGAAAGTTGCTTTAACTTTGTATTTTATTTGATTGCATTTTATTAAACTAGAAAACATCGACCCATTAATAAGTTTCCTCTACTTTAAGAAAGATAAACTTTTTGTTTTATTCACCATGGAGAGATGATTTTTTAGCATAGAATTCAAATACATTTTCTTCATTTTTAAATTCTATTTAGGATGAGAACAATTGTAGGCAATGAATTGAGGCTGCAAAGCCATCTCCTTGTCTTACCTTATAAGGCATTGAAATAATTATGGAGTGTTTTTCTTTCTTTTTATTTAGTGATAGTGTTTCATATTATTGTCATAGTTTTGATAGCACAGGTGTTGACATATACGATTTTCATTCTAGTGATGGGGATTTTTTCAAAATTTGAGCTTGGTAATACATTGGACAATTTAAAAACAAATTGGAATCCTACGAAGAGGGTGCCAAACTCTTGAGTTGATATGAATATTGTAGTGTCTTTTATAGTTGCATTATGTCATTGTTTTATTTTGATCCGAGATAGAATTTATTTATGATTTATCTTATGAATTTTCCTATATTATTTTTTTGTATTGAAATTCATGTGATGCATCTAGTTATAATTATATTCTTTTAATCATGTAGATGTCATTGTTGATGTGGATAGTAGTTTATGTATGTGATTGTAGTGATCATATATGCATGATGAGTCCTTGAGGATGTGATATGATGTTATATGATGATGTTTGGATTATACTATGAGGATATTTTTGTTATATATTGACCTAATGTGGTAACATGTTGATTAGGGATAACTTTAAGAAGCCCCTGAAATGTAGCAAAATATTAATAGATTTTTTATTTTTCATAGAGTCACATGTAATTATATTGAATTTTTTTTTTTTTTTTTATGGAAACGCAATATTAATGTGGTTGGTGATTCATTTACAATTATCACCTAAAATTTGTGGAAAATGTTGATAAATAATGTTATTCCGTGTACTAGAGAAAAATGTTATTATTGGCAATTTTGCCTTGTATTTGAGTAAATGTAATATTATTTGGTAATTTAGGTGCTTTTTAAGATGATTTTTTTGGTGAAATAAATATTCTATTAATGTTGGGTATGTACAGGATCATGGTATGCTAGAAAGTGGCAATGTGAAAAAATGAACTTTTCACTCATCCAAAAGCACACTAAAAAGTTTGTTCACTTTTTAGTAGACCTCGATGTCAGTACATCTTGCCAAGCCAAAAGCCAAAGCACGGGCCTAATCAGATATATGATAATATCGTATATCTGATTTTATATTGGATATATGATTTTCAATAGTAAATTGTATTTCTAGCCCATGACCGCGTTCAACATTTTCATTGTGAAACATTGAACACAACCCAAAGGATTTCGCATATTAGAAATAATTTGATATCCGATTTTCTCAAGATCAAAAGGGAAGTTAAATTTTTTAAGTTTTTATTATTTTTTGTTTTTTAATTAAAATTTGTAGTTTTTTTAATATAAAAACTAGGGTTTAAATGAGATTCTTTATTATTTTTTAAATTGATTATAATTATCCATTTTGGTTTTAATTGTAATCAGACATGGACTCAAACCAATCAGAAAACCCTCCCAATGGTCTCGCAAATAATCCAGAACCACCTCCAAACAATCCCCCACCTTCAGAAGGCCAACCAGTCTCAAACCCTCGACATTTTGATGCCAATATCCCCACATTGCACCACATGTTTTCCACGTTAAACTCCATTAATGAAAACATGGAGAAACTTACAGAGAACATATTGTTGCACTTCTTTGGTGCGATTCCATGCACACCCAGTTTGACGACGGGCTTGGCTATAATCAAGTTATGAACCTAACTATAACAAAATATGATATATGTAATATCTTTGTGGATCCCAAAACTGGTTTAAAAGTGGACCCTAAAAAACCCAAGTTGTCAATTAAATGGTGCACAAATGATGCAATACGTGACAACTTTTGGGACCGCTGGTGGATGGTTTTTGATAGACCACCCCACAACAATTTGGATGTCCCATTCTATTTCATGCAAAAATTGTATGCTAAATTTGTGCTCGGTCACAAGGTAAATTAATGGAGCATGAGACCAAACCAGGGTGTAGGATTAGGTGTTCCTCAGGACAGGCCATGGGCACACTGGGTAAAATCCCACACATATGTCCCCCCTCCCAAGATTTCACCACCTCCTACAGTGTAACATCTTGATATTATTGTTGAGGCTGACTCACAGACTATTCGAGCCATTCACACCTTGAGTGATCTACTGGTTACGCAGAGTGTGACATTGTTCCCTCCTCATGCTGATGCTTCTGGCCCTTCCACATCCTCCACGAGCTCACATGTTTGTGTGATCCACACTTACATTATGTGCAAGAATTTGTGCTTGGGTCCCCTGAATGATAATGATGCATATAACTGCATCTTCAAGGTGAACGACACACTACAGGTACTAAAGCACCTCATGAAGATGTGCATCAGGGGCATATAGAGCCATGGACCCCTACTATTATGGTAAGGGTAAACAATTCTCTTGTTACATTGTATTTAATTTTAAACGTTCATATTTTTAGTAGAATTTTCTTATAATGATTACCCACTTATGTTTTTTTATGTGTTCCATTTATGTTTAGTTGATGATAGAGGAGGAGATAGCACGGGTGGAGGGTTCCACGCTTTCATCCATTTCATTTTGGCCTTAACACTTCCACAATACATACGTTTTAATATATGTACTCATTGGTTTCATTCTATTATAATAGTATATACATGTGTTTTCTAGTTTTTATGATCATCTTATTTATTACATACTGATGTAGGTGTCACCAGTTGCCACTAGGGGGCAATGTGAGGGTGTTTAGGCATTTGGTGTTGACAAGGGGAAGGTAATTAAGTATTTTAGATTATTTGTGCATACATGTATACTTGTCAGTTGTACGTACTCATTTTTAATTTACATGGTTTATTTGACAGAGGGTGATGTATGATGATTTCATGAGACCCTTTTGCCACGATAGAGTCATACACATCTCAATTCACGGTGATAGCCCCATGGTATGTATATTTCTAGAGTTATTTGTGTGTATTTTACTATCAAGTATATATAATATGATCAATTCATGATTGTATAAAGTATCTGTTTGACTTTTGTAGGTCACCCCTAGTTTGAGGGAGGTACAATGCCAAGGGTTTGTATCACTGATGACTCAACTGACATTTCCTGAAGAAAGTTCAACACATGTAAGTTTTAATGTTAATTCAATTATTTTGTAAACATATATTTTCTACCAAGGATTTAACTTTAAATAGTATAACTCGTAGATTAATCTCATGTTCGCAAACATATACAGGTTGGAGTCAACATTGGTGGCATTGTCCCTTTGCTACCAAGGACGTATATTAGGTCTCATGTCTGCGTGAGGAGATAGAGAGGCTAGGTACATGAGAGTTCAATTTTAATTTTTTTTATTTATTATTGTTGACTATGATTTTAAATTTTAAATTTTTATTTGTAGAAACCATATAAATTAAGTAATCTAACTTGGGGTTTCACTTTTGTGTTTGAATGCAGGATCCATCAGAGCCAAAGAGTACTTCAAAGAGGCTGCATTTTGATGATCCACTAGTAGAATAGGATGTCCTAGAAACATTTGTAGTTGAACTTATTATTTTTAGATGACATATGACACATTTTGAGATGGTGTATGCCAAATTGTGTCTAGATATGTTGATTTTGTAAATATGTACAAAATTATTGTTCATTTGATATATATGAAACTTGATATTCAATCCAATTTCTTAATTGTGTGTAAATTTGTTCATTGTTAGTATGTAAATATGCTTGTGTGTATGTACTCATGTGTAGGATTTATGCCTTAAGTATATTCATGTATATTCAAGTACATTGTTCATAACCTAAATTCATGTGTATGGGCTAAGTGCATGACTTAAGTGAATTCATGTGTATGCTTTATAATCTATGTGCTATATGTATACTTCATGACTTAAGAAAATTTATGTGTACGCTTTATGTGCTACATGTGTTCACATGTGTAATTCATCATTTAAGTGAATTCAAAATTTATGTGCTACATTGTATTCATGTGTATTTGATGCTCTCAACCAAGCATATCCTTCAAAGTTCACTTCACAAATCTGGTGATCACCTTGTCAAATCAACTCTTATGCAATGTATCATGTTAGAACTCCATTATACATGTCAAAGAAACATCATTCCATGAGAATCAATAAGCACGTTCACAAAATAATGCTTCTACATCAAGATTTTGTCAAACTGTTATTGAGAAAACAATGACCTATCATTCTAGGTACCAAACCCTCCTTTCTAGGGTCTCTAGGCCAAGGCTTGTTCAAAAAGACTCTTGCAAATCTCTCTAGATCCCCCCAATGGATCTAACACATCCCTATGGACCCCAATAGCATATATCCATCACAAAATATACTCATCCTTTAGATTATATGCTTGCAATAATTATTGGTGTTGCTTCATGCAACTTAAATCAACATTTACCACCATTTGTGGTCTCTCCACCACTATATATCTTGCATATCTTTGCAACCAAACACTATTGTACAACACACTAGTTAATTCATTGCCTTCAAATGCCAATGAAATGATGCAATACAGACATGGAAGTGATAACAAGACAATAGACAATCAATTTACTCCATTTCCAATCACAAACATATTCCACAACGCATTCAAATGCCCTGGTTTAATGATTGTACCCATGGGTTAGTGAACTAGTTGGTAATAATATAATTTTTTTTATTGATTTGGAACCATTTATATTGGTTCTCTATCACACCAATCTACATACTAAACCATACTCACGTGGATCTCCTCTAATAGATCCCCAAACACTCTAAAACTGATAGCAACTAACTCTAAAACTGTCTACAATAGTCACAAACCAACCCTTAAGGCTTATTTTGCCAATAAGGCACTATTACACAATTTTAGCACATTTAGTGCATTTACATCATTTTAATGGCTCTATTGGCCACATCACAATCAATGTTGACCTTCAAGGTCTTAATCAATGTTGCACAATGATCATCAAAACATTACAAACATGTTTAAAACACATTTAAATGACCATCCTAGGTCTCTATACATTTGTCAATTACCCATTATGGTCATGTCCCCATCTCCCTTGGAGAAGAAACATCATTTCATTGTGGGCACAAATTGATGCTTCTATCATGTCTGGTTGGGTAGGTTTACCCTAGGAATGGTCCCACTTTGCCTCTTCACACACCAGAATGCTCACCGACATACCTAATGGTGCTTAGTGCACCTTGGGGATACTTTGGTTTGGCATGGTCGTGAACATTCTAGTGACTTTGTGTTCAAAATGAGGTTGTCACTAGTGTTTACCTGCCCAATGAGAGATAATGGCATAGACTATTTGGTGCCAGGACAAACAGTTTTGAAGAAACCCAGTGGTGCAATTTTCAACTGACCCTCACTAAAAGTTTTGACATCAAGCAAGATTGACATGCCAATTTCAAAAAAATTCAAATCTCCTATAATGGAGAGAGGTTATTGTCCGAGATATGAGATACAAGCCTCAAAAGATCGCTACCCAATCATGCTTAGTGCACCTTGGGGACACTTTGGTCTAGCATGGTCACAAACGTTCTAGGGACTCCGTAGTTGAAATGAGGTTTTCACTAGCATTTACCCACCCAACCGAAGCTAATGGCGCAGACCGTTTGGTGCCAGGATGAATGGTTTGGAATAAACCTAGTGGTGCAACTTTCAACTAACCCTCACTGCAAGTTTTGGCATCAAGCAAAATTGGTGTGCCAAATCAAACAAAATCTCCCATAATGGAGAGAGGTTATTGTAGGCCTTAGAAACATGGTCTTGTAGCATCTCACAATTCATCAATACCTCTCACGGGGTCTGAGATACAAGCCTCGAAAGATCGTTGGCCAATCGTGCTTAGTGCACCTTAGGGACACTTTGGTCTAGCATGATCGCGAATGTTCTAGTGACTCTGTGGTCGAAATGAGTTGTCACTACCATTCACCCACCCAACCAGAGCTAATGGCGTAGACCGTTTAGTACCAAGATGCAATCCTTCAACACTATCCCTTCAACCTAGGGAATCACCATTTCCTTTGGACACATTTGACCAATTTTGACTCAATGACTCCAACTATCATTTGACAATACAAATGTACATGGAATTAAGATAATACAAATGTAAGGATACAAAATTAAGACAATACAAATATAAGGATACAAAATTCATAGTAAGGAATCACAATTTTTGCACTTTACATGGCATTAAGAGGATACAAATGTAAGGATAGAAAATTAAATATGTATTTATAATCAGAAAAGTGTCTTTACACATCTTGAATTGTTGATCCAACCGTTGAGACTTGTGACTATGCCTTGCATACTTGTAAAAAAGATTATTTTTTAAATCTGAAATAAAATCAGCTACATTGCATTCTTTTGTAACCAACTCACATCTAGAGCCTTCACCTCCACTTTTCAATGTATATTTAATAGTTTCATATACCTTTTGTGGATGATTGTCTTTCCAAAATCATGTTCCCAGCCCTCATGAAAACATTCAACAAACTTCAACAAACTTTACTAGCCCATCACACTCTGAGAACTTCTCATTTAATAAATATTTTCTATAAAAGAAACATTCATCATCTCTAGGACATAAAAAATGATCTAGCAAATCTCTTGATGATTTTGGAAGAGTACTTACATCACACTCCTACAACATTTCACTAGTATGCAAAGTAGAATGAAGGGATCATAACAGTTCATGGTGCATTGAAAAATCCACATGATATTTGCAACAACAAGTATTTTGAATCATAAGAGGCACGCAAAAAAAAGGCTTGAGGGATTCAAAAGCTCTTTGTGATATTTTCAATGTTGGATGTGTCTCACAACATTTTTTGAACAACATTGTTTGACTCACCTCCAAATAATGTTTGGGATGCAGGGTGCGGTCTCAAATGTCTATTCTCAACTTCAAGACATCCTTCACATTTGGTGACACTCTTGAGTTAGATTGTCAAAATAGTTGAATTTGATCCTTCACACCATCGATAAGCTTCTTATCACAACGTGAAAGTCTCCCACCATAAGCTAATGTATCATTATGAAGAGGATCATCAAGTCTTTCTCTTCTTGCAAGTGATCTATCCAAAGTTTTATGATTTAGGTTCAAGTCAACTCAAGTTTGTCTCATCAAACAAGCCTTTCTCAAATTATGACTTACTAAGGAGGTTGTAATAACCCTCCTAGTGGCTCTTTTATCTTTTTCCTTGGTAGTCTTCCCAATGGAGTTGAGAGAACTAAAAATATTTATCACAATAATAGCATTCCTCTCCTTTTTCTTATTCACACTAATCTTCAATTTGAGTAGTATATGTCTCATCTTCTGCATCTTTAACAATTGCACAAACATTTGACATTGCTTGACCAATGTCTTATGGCTAAAAAATTGATCAAAATTTTTTGAAACCCACAACCAAACGGTTCTTTATGATCTCTTTCCATCAAAATTGTTCATTATGTCCTCGTCAATTTCAAGTAACTAATTTGTTGTTCTTGAAGGTCTCAAATTTGAAGTTTGTCTTTCTTCTTCCCAAGGGACTTCATTTCTTATATAATTTGGAGATGTGTTAAGTTGATTTAGTTCTTGTAAACCATTATCATTGTCAATTCCTTCATATTCAATCAGTGCATTTTCATTGTCAATGTCCACACTTCCATTGTCCACATCTATATGTTCATTTATAAGACCTACGTTTTCATCTTCAATCCCTACATTCTCATTTTCAATATTATTATCATAAATCATTTCAAACTCATGTTCTTCTTCACTTGAAACAACATTTAAGGGTGGGCCTATGCCCATATCTTCATTAATATTTAACTTACCTTGTCTCTTGTTCTGATGGGTAACCCTATCCATTTCTTTATACACTTCAATCTCTTCATTTATGAGTTTTCTCTTCCGTTTATGCTTTCAATGACTACTACTCCCCATGGTGAGACCAAAAAGGTGATGCAAAAACCTTTGATAATAGAGAAATTCCAAGATAACCCATCTTTACAATGTGTTTGTCATTTTGAACAAACACATTGTAAGGGTGCACAAAGTTTGTAGTTCTCTCTTCTGGAACAACTATTGGTGGGATGGATGCAAGTGCCAAGGCCTGGACTGGTTCCATAGCTTGAATAGTTATGACTTGGATCTCATTTTGTCATGTGTGCTACACCAATTTGTCCATATGGATGGGTTGCATTGGTGCCACATGATGTGTGGGACCCGCGAATGCATTTCTTGTGCTTAGCATAGGGGAGTCACCTATGCGGGAAATGTTGTTGGGTAGTGGATCTTCCTTTGATGGTGGTGGCAAGATGGGTGATGAAATGTGGGTTTATTCCCACATTCACCGAGATTGGAAACTACACTTTGTTTTTATCAACACTTGCACAGAATGAAAGCATATTCCAATAATCGTCAGTATTGGTGAGATGTGAGTGATGCCCATGGAGATTTGCATAGTTACTAGGTTTTCCTTTACAAACTTGATGTTATAGATATGTATCTACTAGATGGATCTTAATACAATCGCCTATAAAATATTTGACAAAATAGGGATAAAGGCCATACCTCTAATCCAATTTATTTGGAAAAGAAATTTGCAAGAAATAAAACACTTTGAAATAAAATTCTAACAAAATAGCGAATGATAAAGTTTCAAACAAAAATATGTTTGAAAATTTAGACCACAAAAATAATCAAATCACAAAATAATAATAATATTTAAAAAATCATACCGTTGCTAGCAAATTAGGTCCTATGGCTTGGTTTGCTAATTTGTATTTCTCTAAAAACACCTTCACTTAATATGGTGAATTTATAGTGATGATTTATCAAAAGAGACTCCTAGATGCAATGGTGAGGTTAGATCTGGCCCAAGACACTCCCAAAAACATTTCTCCATGGATCTATAAATAATCTCTCCTTCAAATGAAGCACGATCTCTCCAAACCAAATATGTAATGGAACTCCAATAGCTCTTATACCATATAAGAGTTTTCCAATAGCAACAACCCAAGTTCTAGAGGCTAATGAATAGAACAAATGTAAGAGGGCAATATAGACAATAATGAACTCTATTCTCATTAATGATGCAATAATCAAGCTAACTTAGCTACAATCAATGAGTGCAATGTAGATGTTCCTTCTTACATAGGCAAGGCATAATGAATAAGAGACAAGAAAGAGATAAATTATCTCCCACGCTAGGTGGAAGCACATGCCCACCAAAGGATCATCCTCTATTGTGTAATGAAGTATGTGCAAAATGTGGAGGATGATTAGTGATAAGTGCACTAAAGGTGTAGATAACACATAAAGTGGAATGTTATACCAATATCACCACCAAAAGTATAATTTTTTCCTACACCATGGGCAACGAAATGTGCAAATTCCTAAGTGTATCAAATGCAAACTACTATGTCACATTATCCTAAGTAAGCTTAAGTAAAGTACAATTAGGTGAATAATTAATTAACTTCATGTATTTGAAAGATTATATTTATGTTTATAAAGGTTCAAAAATAAACAAATTATCAAAATGATAGTTAAAATGTCTAGAATTTATTATATTTGCTCAATATCTACAAACTAAAGAGCCGTTGTGACTCTTGGGATATTACTTATAGCGAATAGATTCAAATTTTCATAAATGACAAAATTGTCAAAAATAGACAATTGAAAAAAAATTGCTGACAGACTAGGAGAGAGAGAATTGACCAAAAGCCAATGAGAAAGAAGCACATAGAGAACATTAAGGCATCTCAAATATGTCCTTGTGCAACAACTTGAGACATGAGTTCCTCAATCCACAATTTAATGTTGACAGACTCAAGCATAAGTAGTCTCTTTAGGAAGCAACACGTCTTACACACTTTGTTGTGATGCATAGTCAAGGTAGTTTGTCAAGAACATCCAAAGAATCAATAAAAATGCATTGGATAGTGGGTCTCAAGATATATTTCAATATCTTGTTGAAAAGAAACCCCAAATCCAACCTAGGTTTCCTCCTCTACATCATCTAGGCTAATAAGTCATCTTTTATCATTGACTCACTTAGTTGTAACAATGTATCCTTCTCCTCTCCCAATTCAAGGAGAGACACTAAAAAGAAAGATGACACGTAGAAGTTGTGATAACTCTGTATCAGGTTTAAAAAAACTATAAAATCATCCCTACGATTCCATTTTATTGTTGTTATAAAAAAACTTATCTCAATTGCAAAATGGTGCCTAAGACACATGTATGATATTCTTCTTAAAAATGGCATTTTCCTTAAATTCATTGTCAACGTTATGGGTGTGTTTATGACTAAGTTGTTTGTCAAATACAAATAGGAAATTGTATCTATTTTCACTTTATTTGGAAAATGAAATCCTAAGACTTTAAAGCCAAAAACCATTAAGCTCACACGAGGGTAATGAAGAACAAAATGTTTTCTTGCATTAATTCATTTGATATAACTGAAAGATATTAAATTTGAGATGTGTAAACTTTAAGCCATAGAAAGATAGCGATGAGGACCACTAATTTTCACAAGTTGGCATAAATGATATGAAGTTAACCACATCAAATATCAATCAAAATAATTAATTCATATAGGAGTCAAGTTTGTATGTATTCGTGGAAGGATTTCATATCACAACATTATGAAAGAACTCGCAACATCAATACCACCTTCAAAGTAGTGATATTGTGAAACTAATTGATGTGGATGCTATTTAATTGATGTAGACTTGAGAGTGTTACTTGATTTGACTACTACATTTATTGACTTGCAATTATAAAATTTTACATTTGTGTGAAACAAGCCTCTATTGAAAACACACTATTGGCTAGTCATTAGCCACCTTAGAATAAATGACACCTTCATGCTACCATGTAAAATATTATTTGTCATATGGTGCTATTGTGCCAACATGAAAAATAACATTTGATTGAGCCACTCACAAAGGTTTCACAAATTTTCAAAATTAGTGGTGAGCCGACCAAGTTCAATAAGGTAAAATGCTCGACTATAATGAAGACATATGCACCATAAAATGAATAAATATTTATGACATATGTTCAATTCTAGGGAGAATGTTAGACACAACCTATTTCCTTCACAAATTCATCACAATCAAGGCAAGTGTCACCTTTACATTTCTTGATTCATCCACTAGTTTTATGTGTTAATATTCTAAAACCATTTTTTCATAAATCACAAAAAAAAGAAACTTCTCCTTCCAAAATATACTCCAACTCCAAGTTGGCAGAAGAGTTAATTCAAGAATCAAGAGGTTGGTAAGGGAAAATGAATGGAAAGATCCTTTTCTATTTCATAGACGTGGTGGCCTAAATAGACATTACAATAAGATAGACTCCATAGAATTAATTTTGTGAGGTGGAGAGTGTGTCTAGAGTAAGTTTAGATACGTCACCATTTGTGCTCTAAATTGGAAGAAAAACACAATATCTTTCAACATCTTCTACTTCATTTTTTAAGACATAGAAGGAGCTTGAAAATATAGGATAATTTCTTCCCGTACAAATAAAAGCATATAGTTTTAGTATGGGGAAAAGTATTTGAGGAAAGGTTGAAGAACATCTTCAATTCAGAGACGTTGACTTCATTAACACAGTGTCCATTATTCTGGGGGATGAATTTCTATAAAAGAAAAGTATATATAGAAAAAATGTAGATATTGCATCTTTGTTTTTGGCTTGGTGCCTTGAGTTGGGCACCAAGGAATACACACACTAAATTATGAACTAGTACATTTGAGAGGAGTGGTGTGGGGTTCAAGCATATTTCATCACTATTGCAAGGTTGGAGGGGGTAAGGGGAGGGGGGGTTGTGGCCCCAAGTGGTGATTGGTTACACATGGTGGAATTCATCCCCTTACATATGTTTTTCATCTGGAGTGATTTGTGTAATAAGAAAGTATGATGTGTAGCTACATACATTAGTTTAAATGTCATCAAGGACTATCCAAGAGTGTGGGAGGTGAGAGCCATGGGAAATAGAAGGGTGGCTAGACCGTTTTTATTTTTTTTGTATGAAAAAATGTATGAGTTGGGGTAGTTAGAATTTGTTTTTGTATATTTTTTTGAAAAATCAATAATCACCATTAAGTGTTTCTAGATTTGATTGTGTTGTTAGTTTTTTGCATCAACATTTTGAATCACACTCCTTAATTCATCATCATGATCATCATGAGCATAAGAAAGCAAAAGGATAATGAATCGTAGAGTGTGAATTCGAAACATTGATGCAAAAAAATTATAACACAATCAAATCCAAAAACGCTTAATGTTGATTATCATGGATTGTGGAAATCTCTTCTCTTTGAAATCAATTGTCATCTAGGTTGTAGTAGACAAAAATTATTTTTTTAGTGTAGCCTGTCATGGTTTTGGACACATGAATTCAGAATGTAAAATGGTTATTATAAATAAAAAATGCTCCCTTTAACGATCATATTTTTTATAATTAATAACTTGAAGAGGAAGTTGAAGGAGACAAATCTCCTTGGCACATGTACTCACTAGGATTCAATGAACTTATTTATTCAATGGATACTCCTCAAAATCATATTTGATTAATTTTCCAAGATAATTTCAAAGGCATTTCTTTCAGTTTTGGGGCCTCGAAGTAATGATCATGGATAAAAATAGAGGGAAAATTGTTTTGTCTATTGGGGTTCAGAATGCATTTTATTAGTGGTTCCATAGAATGAAGTATTTCAGATAAAAAAAAATTAGTTGGGTCCACACATTGACCCAACACAAATCATGACATACAAGGACATTTCTTTCAAAGTTCTAATATTTAGTTAATTTTATAATAATATGCATAAATATAGTGAGGAAATAAGTTGGTTTTCATATTTGTTTTGAGAAAGATTTTGCAATTGTAGATGGGTAAAAAATGACTCAATCATCCTTACAAATTAAGCGAGTTTCAATTAGCAAAATATTCCTAGAACCATGTGGGCCCCATATTTCCTTACATGACAAAATGACTTTCATTTATTAAATTGGAGGAACAAAAGTTGGTGGGTACCCTTATTTGTTCCCAACATTGATAATTCCTCATCGAATGTAAAAAGATGTTTTGAAAATGATTAGATAGAGAGATAAAATGTCTCCTCAACAAAGAAATGTCTCATTGAACATAAAGTCATTCACAAGACTTAATAATCACCAAGACTTAACAAAGGCTCTTTGGTGAGGTATTTGTTGGAAAGTTGGCTATACTGATGTATATGACTTAATATAGTGTTTTCATTATGGCAACAAAGTCATATAGAAGTTTGGACTGAGCGCACTTGATGTAAAGATCAGAAATCGGTTAAGTGCTGAAGACTGGACAGTATACAGAGTCCTAAAGCTCAGAGCATCAGCACACGTGCGTACGACCGAGTTATGGTGTGTGCCTTGGAATTTAAGTTGGTTAGACTATATTCATGCTTAGTCTATGAGCGCATGATCAGATATGGAAGTATGAGGAAGATACAGACAGATAAAGTTACACAGCCAGTGAGTGCCAGTGAAGAACAGAGTAAGCAGTCGACTATTATCATTTTGAGTTGTGGTTATATTCTATTGATGTAAAGGCTATGCGTCTATTGTAATTAGGTCGTCGATATGTATATATGTTTGTTTGTAAACATGCTTGAGCCAATTCATTTGGAAACGTTGTATGTAATAGGTTTAAGGGCCGACCTAGTTGTTTAATTTGTATGCGCATATAAATATGAGATACGCCCATTGTAATTGGTATGGAAGTTGATATAGAATTGTAATAAGAAGAGTAGAAGTGTGCGAAGAGACTATATGATGTATTAGAGCTTTGCAAGGGGTCAAAGCATCAGTGCATCAAAGGAGCTGATCTAACAAACAGTGTCACAGTGACAGTTCATCCAACATATATAGTGTGTATCTGAGATTAGAAGGTTGTAGCCTTCACCACTTGAGCAATGAACTTTAGGATAGTGCATCCACTCCCCTAACAGGGACTATTGTAAAAGACTCCTAATAGGGTCCGACCCTTAACAAGGTCTACTATACTTAATACATTGTAAAGAAACTCCTAACAGGGTTAAGGATCTTCTAACAAGGATCACTAAACACTAGCACAAAATATTAGTGGGTGTCAATTCCCACCAGCATTTTTACCTATTTGGGTTTCCCCGTAACCATATTGGTGTTATGTGTTGATTTCATGTTTCATGTTTATGTGGATGTTCATTTCAGTACTTAAGCATTTAAGTTCAGTTTAGAGATAAAGAAAAAAGATAAATACACAGTGAACACTGATTCACCCCCCCCCCCCCCCTCTCAGTGTTCCCATTCCTAACAATTGGTATCAGAGCTCTAGTCCTCAACAAAGAAGTTTAACCACTTGAAGAGATCATAGACAAAGCAAAAATGAAACATCTGAAAAGAAATCTGGAAGCTGCTCTTGAAGACCTGGACAAATCTGAAAGAGAAACTGAAGAACTAAGGGAAAAACTCAGTGATGCTCAACTATTCATCAAAAGGCTAAGGAAAGATTTGAAAGAATGCTCTACTAGTGATCTAGGGACAATGGTCAAGAAGCTGAATGAAGAAAATAAATCCTTAGAAGAACAACTTGAAGAATTTGATGATAAGCTGACTAACAATCAGGAAGTCTATGACGAACAGGTCAAAGAGAACCTTCAACTAAATGAAGAATTAAGGCAAGAAAACATGGAAATCTTAGAACTAAGAAACAACAAGGAAAGCTTGGAATTTGAATTGAAAGAGGCTAAGAATCACATTGATAAATTACACACCAATTCTGATTTAATAGAATCTCAATTTTATGCAAGAAGAGCCAAAGGAGATACTAGCTGCATTGGATACAATGAAGCACAAAATCTGATTGAAAACATGCGAGCAAGATTGAATGCACAAAAAGACTCTACTGATACTAAGAAGACTAAAGATCAAACCAAAGATAATGGTGAACCACCTAAGAATGAGCGCAAGCCTGTAGACCACACTTGTATGCTTGTAACAAGAATGGACACATAGCAAGGAACTATACAGAGGTAAGACCTTTTAATGGTTACTATTATTCATGCAATAAATTTGGTCATACAGCTATGAATTTCAAGACAAGCCAAAAGAGTAGGACTCGTAATCAAAGAAATTAGAATCAATCAAATGTAAGAAGCTCTCAGAATATTACATGTTAGATATGTACCTATAATGGTCACTCAGCTAAACAATGTAAGATGGTGACTCATGTCAATCCATCGAGGAATATAAGGCCTCTAGTCATTTGTCACTCTTGTAACAAAGCTAGACACATCTCAAAGTTTTGTAGATCAAGGACGCAAGGTCAGGAAAGCCCCAAAAATCCTGAAGAATCAGTTTTGGATCCTGAAGGAGAAGTCAATTTTGTGAAAGCTTCAGAGGATGCGAGCTTGATTTAGTCAGAAACAAAGAAGGATAAGGTTGATGAGTATGTATTGGATGCATCCACAGTGGACACACCCTCTACATCTAGATGAATGGCCCTCAGGGTCATAGGGGGAGCTAATTTAACTCTAGACCCCTACATGGCTGGTATACTCACTCTAAGAGTATGCGCCTTTGGACTTAAGCTTTTGGAGACTAGAGAAACCTTCGTGCAAGAGCGCACTAGTTGATTCTCTGCAGAATGAAAGATAGAAATTTCCAAGTGATAGCCAGGTTTACGCGACAAGCATTAATGGCATAAATTCTATTTTAAAGTACATAGAAGTTAGAAGATCTCTCATTGCATTTGAATTGAGATTGATTGAAGAGTGGAAGAATCTTAGCAGTTGATTGAGAGGGATTGTAGTTTGATTCATCAAGTGATTTGTTGTGGATTTGATCGGTTGTGGAAACCCTAGTTCGTCGCGCCGATTCATAATCCCTTGGAAACCTTTGTGAAAGTGATATTCAAGTAAGTGATGGCTACTCCTATAGTATTTGATGTTGTAGAGAAGAAATAATATGTGTTTAAGAGACATCCATTTAAGTCTACACTAAATGACCTAGAAGGGGCATTCTCCCGCATGCCTATGGGCGTTATGCATGTCGAGGACATTAGGAAATACATCTACTGTAAGAAAGAACTAGTAGGATTGGACAAACTATGTTAATATTTTACCGGTTACTGAGAGGGGGGGTGAATCAGTAAAACTAATCACCACTATCTAAAAACTTGCAAACGGATCTTGGAATAAAAATATAAAAAGTTAACAATTGTTTACTAGCATAAGAAGAACCACTCAAATCAACACAAGTGTTTATACATGGAAACCCTCAGTTAGAAGGAAAAAACCACGGTGAGACAGAGCTCACAACTTCACTATTGTAGATTGAAGGTGCCCTGTTAGGAGCTTACAAAGCACTGATCATAGTGCTACTCGATTAAGGGATTTTTACAAAGATCAGTTAAGATCTGAACCCTGTTAAAAGTTGCCTGGTTACAGGACTTTGAACATCAACAAAGATGTTACCTTGTTAGGATATTTTTACAAAGAATCGATTAGGTTCACCCTGATAGAGGGATTTTAATAAGTTTTCATACCTTGTAAAAGTAATGATCTAGTATGACACTCACTGTCTGATTAGATCATATCTATTGATCTCTTCTTTAGTTTTCCTGGCTGTTGATCTCTCCAAGTTTCTTCACCTCTATGCCTTTAGCACTCTTTTGAAGAATATCTTTCCTTTTGCACTCTTTTTGACAAAAACAAACTTTTCATCTTATGACATGTATATATATTAAAAGAGTTCATCGCAATGAAACCCTTAACTCATAGAACCGCCAGGCCGCAAACTCTGCAATGAATCATGCAATCAGCAACAAAACGCGAGTAATGATCTAGAGTTCACCATGTAAGACATCCACAAAGGATAAAGCTAACTCTTGTTAAAAAGCTAAATCCCATATAGTCCAGCTTCTAACTAAAACTGATCCTCTTAATCCGGTGCAGATCTTTAGCTTGTCTTGGACCGAGACCGGTGCGATCTTGTATCTAGTTCAACTTATACATGCACTCAGAAACTGGTGCGTGTTGTTTAGATTAGTCTACCATTGAGTGCACTTCTTTTCATCTACTGGTGCATACTCGATATGTTTCTCGGCAATCAGTGTTGTGAATGACCGGTGACTCCTTACTGATACAATGTGTTTGTAGAAGAACACTAATGAAAACTCAAATTCCTAACAATCTTCCCCTTTGTCATTGGTGGAAAAACTTGTACACAAACTTCACAATACCTTGTATTGGTAGAACAACACTTCCCCTATTCCGAACTTCCCCTGACTGAATGCTCTAGTTTATTGTGTTGATCCTGCAGATTTTGCATTGACACTTATTTTACTCTTCTTCCCCTTTTTGCCTCTATAAGACAAAGGGTAACATTTTTCTTCACATTTGAAGCTTTGTGAAGATATCCTTATATATTGTTTTGGTTGAATGAATGAATGGGGTCCATTGACCAGTTATATATTCTGAATTCTTTTGAGCTGCAGTCAGAGAAATAATGATATTCTCCATGTCTTCCATAGTTTTGTACACTGGTTCACTGATGATAGCTTATGTAGAGGATGCAGTTTAATTCATAATGTCAAATGTTGGTGCCAAGAACATTTGAAATCCAATAATATCTTGAATCCTCTTATTTTTCTCTTCAGCAATTTTCCTCTGTGTGAGAGTTAGATTGGACACTTCTCTATTGTAGGTTGTTGTGGTTTTGTTCTTTATATCAAATTGAGAGGATAATGCTTTGATCTCTTTTGTTATCTCGGCAGAATTCTCTGAAAAATCTTGCAAAAATACTTTGAAGTTTGATGTTCTACTCATCAAGCTTCTTTCCTCTTGAAGCTGTTGTTGGAGGATTCTTAGGTTGGTTGTCACATTTACTTTGATATCATCAACCTGTTTGTGGAGTATTTCTACTCCTTTCTTTTTGTAGTGGTCGGCTGCCATTATTTCTAGATCTGTTAGATCCTCACCAATTGCTTGCGCCAAAACTTCTAGCTGATCTATGACTGGTTCATGTTCATCTATGTTAGCATTAGGGACAAAATTGTACAGGATGTTCTTTACATTGGTCAAGACCATATCTTGTTTTCTTTTGGTCAATTCTTTTAGTTTCTTTGTTGACATCTTGCTGATGTCTACCACTGTATTTGTAATCCTACTTCTTTTTGCTTCCTTTTTGAAGAGGAGCTTGGAATGTCTCTGTGTTCTTGCTAGCCTTTCTCTAGCTTCGGTCTTAGTTTCTCTATGTGGACAGGGATCTCTTCTTCTTGCCCCTTATTGTCTTCCATTACTTGATGAGCTCTACTTTCAGGTTGGACTTCTTCCGATGGCTTACTACCTTCAACATTTTATTGTTGTTCTCCCAGTGGGTCTTCTTTTTGCTGTTGCTCCTCAGTTTTATGGAGTTCCCCTATGGGTATATCAATTTCTGCTTCTTGTTCAACATTTTTTTGTTCATTAGTTAGGAACTCCTTTGTTTGAATTGTTTCCTTTTTGGCAGAAGATCCTTCACCATTTATGTGTCTCTCCTTTGGTGTTTGCACTGGTCTATTTTGATCCTAACGACCATATTTCTCCAATGCCTTGAAGTCATAATTGTTCCAATAGTCTAGAGTTTCTTTGTAGAATTTATTCTCATATCCATTCAATATCTCTGTGACTCTTTCTAATGTTTTTAGGTTCATGGATGCTTCTTCTAGTAGAAGCTTTATTCTTTCTTCACTAAATCCAGGCCAGACCTTAAGTAGTGTGTCCCTAGTGATTCTGGTGTTCATCCCTAGACCGGTTTTCCATTTTGATTGTAGCCTGTTGTTTAGTTCCGGTGGGAACTTGGACCTATAGTCCCTTGGAGTCCTATGATAGTCCATGAAGGTCTCTACAATCTTGACAATCATCTTTTGTTTGTCCTCTTCGTTTAGTACACTATACCATTTGGCTGCATTGTCCACTTCTGCAAAGTCCATAACCTTAGTTATTAAATCATCAACATGCATAGGTTGAAAGTTACCTTTTCTTGGTGAGATGAGAACCATTGGATTCGTTGCCTATCCCTTGGTTAAATCCACTAGTACCGATGCTTCTTCTCCAAGTACTCCTTTCCCTTTACCGATGTCAAGTGTCAGTTTAGCTGATGTTCTTTGTGTTGCTTCTTGTTCTGCTTGTTGCTAGATCTGAAGAAGTTTGGTCCATAGTGCGACTTCTTCATTATGTGCCATCTCAATTTCTCCAATAAGCATGAGGCCTATCCTCCTTGTGTTTGCAAAAGTTTTCTGATGAAGTTCAGCTTGTTCTGTTGCCTCTTCTAGAGAAAGGTGATTTTGAACCTCTAGAAGAGCCCATATTCTCTCCTCCTTTTCTCTTTCTTCTGAGGCTTTCCACCGGGCCTCAATATTTTGTAGAAGTTGTACCGATAGAGTAGTGTGCAGTCCACCAGGATGAAGATTGAATTTGTGGAGGCAAAATGCTACTGCTTCCTCAATTTTGTCTTTGTCTTCATCACTGCTCAATTCATATCTTCTTCTTACAGAGCCTAAATTTCCAACCTTCTTCAGTCCTTCCATAATTTCATCAATTGTGGGCTTGGCTCATCTAGGTGGGTCCTCCTTTGCTATTTTTCTGGTCTTCTTCTTCCTAATCAGAGGAACTGTGTCTTTGGGGTCTGTTTCTTCTTGTTCTTCCTCTTGGATGCTAGGTGTCAGTTCTTCTTTCTTCCTTTGGCCTTTGGGTTGTTCAGTCATTGGTTTCTTCCTTGGTGGGGGCATCCTTTTGTAGACAATTTTGATCGGTGCCCTTTTTGACAAATTTTGAAGAATTTCAATGTACGTGCCGAACCGATTGGCACCAAGATCCAAATTTACATCATTTAATGCATCAGCATATGCCTTAGCAACTTTGGCTGAGATCTCATAACCCATCTCAGGAGCATATGCATCTCTTGGTTCAACTACTTGAATAATGCAGTTGTCGGTGGTGACCAGAAAACATACCTCATCCTTGTAATGTTCAACAATTGCTAATGAAACTATTTCCCTCTCGTGCATCTCTAGTTGAAAGGCTTCAAAATGTTTAGTCATATCATTGCTTAACCAGTCTCCTTGTCTATTTTTCATTTTAGTGATTTGATGCATGATCGGTTTATCAGTTCTCCAATTCACTTTTTCAAAACCTAGAAAGAAATCCAAGTAGAAAAAGTATAGGCACATCAGAAGGGTTCCATACTTTATAGATTTCATCTTCACAACTCCAATCTTATTCATATTTTCAAAACTTTGGTTTTGAAGCATTGTACAAATGTCGTATTGGACATTTTTGTGCATGATGCGATGTGCAACATGAATTGCGCCACCTGGTACATTGTTTAAGTTGCTTGACTGACAAACTTTATATCTGATAACAGCAAACATGAAACATACTCCTTCATCTTCAATGTCATTTATAGTCATGATTCGACCATCGGACTTCGACTTGGTCAGCTTGTTGATGATAGTATTGGAGATAGTGTACAGGGTTATCACTTCCCCTTTGTCACTATACCCGGTCACTCTATGGAGATCCTCTTTGGTGATCTCGTGACATGCGCCTATGTTGAGCCAAAACCCAGGTTCATGAAGACAGCTCAACACTAGTCTAACTTGGTCCTCCCAGAAGATTGCAGGGTAGCACACACCATTTATTAGACCAAAAGATACCAGATTGGCGTATTTGTCAAGAAGTTTCCCTTCTTCACATAACGACACATACTCTCCTTGAATAAAGGTTTCTCTGAGTTCTTCCTATCTAGCGTGAATGAACGTTGTAACATCCTCGGTCAAGAGGACTCCTTTTGGTATGGAAGAGAGAGCACCAACCATGTCATTTTCTCTATTCTAAATAGGCAAGATGTCATATGCTGGTCTATTCACTTGATCTCCTTTGATCAACTTCATGGTAGCGAAAGATGAAGCCATTCTTGCTAATCAATAATTTGTAGAAAGTTACTTGGATTGATTTGCAGATAGTGATTTCTCAGTGATCAAAGCGTGAAAATAATACTTGGCACAAGAATTCATAAATCACAAAGTAAGCAAAGTGAAAACTTAGGAGTAATTTTTCTTTCTTTTATAGGGTTAGGTTATAACGGTAATTACCAAATGGTAACTATTTGTTAAATGACTATAGTAATAAATGCCTTACCTACTTTTTCTTTCCATTTTTCCAACCGGTTGATTGTAAACTTGCCTTACTGGTTAATCTTGTAGACTGAGTGAGTCCGAATCTCACCAGTCATATCGGGAATGGTAGTGGATCTATCGGTTCCCTCTAAACCCTCATGGTTTAGTTTGCTAAAGAAATATTGCCATCAACTGATGGTGATCTTTCCTCTATCTTCTGTTCAGTGGAGATCTTTGATTCTTTTACGAACCAAATCTGTTTGACTATTTTCTTAGTCTTTTCTTCCTTGTTGATATTCTCTTCAGATTTAACCGGTTCCTTCTCCTTGCCAGATGACCGGTTTTTGCACTCTTTGGCTTTGTGTCCCACTTTGTTGTAGTGATAGAAGATTACTCTAGTTTCTTTCCATGAGTTCATTCTTTTTGTGTCAATTGACTTGTTGCGAGAGCCATTGTAATTGTGTAATCCACTGTTCACACAGTTCACTGTACTCAGGTCCTTGTTTCTCTTGGTGAGTGCCGGTTTTGGGGATCTAGATGCCATTGTCTTGGATCTGCATTTTTGTGCTTTGTGTCCAAATTTATTGCATGCATAGCAGTACCCTCTGAAGCTTACCTTGCTGCTACTGGACACAGCTATGGGATTGGACCAGCACTCACTGGTCTTGTGGCCCTTTTTACAACAATTCTTGTAGTAGCTATTGTTGGTCCTTACCGGTGCATTCCTGTAGTTATTAGTCTTATGACCCAATTTCCCATAGTGTTTGCAAGATGTGTTAGGGAAATTGTTACCTTTTTGCATCAGCAATTTCATCTTATCCTTCTTGATTGATTCTACCCTAGAGGGCTCACCATTCTTTTTGGCATTTTCACCGGTGAATCCAAGACCAGTCTGATCTTTGTGTCTTCTTTAAGCTTTGATTTTCTCATCAAGCTTAATTGAACTTTCATTGTATCTTCTCAGTATTTCATTTGTTTCTTCAAGTTCATTCATCTGCTCCCTTAGTTGATGCAATTCTTGAGACAATCTATTGCATGCTTCATTCATGTCATGCTAGCCTTTCTGCATGTGGGCATTTTCTTGGGTGACACTCTGCATGTCTTCTTGAAGTTGTAGAATGATAAGTTCATTTGCCTCTACGGCCTTCACTACCCGGTCCCTTGCTTTCTTAGAGGCTGACAGAGACTTGACTGCTGAATTTCTTTCATCTTCAGCCTTTCTCTTTTTCTCGATTAGTTCAGTCATCCTCAAGGCATTGTCTTCTTGGTCTCTTTTGAGATTAGAGATCTCATCGGTCAGGATCTGATTCTTTTCCATGAGTTTAGATACTACCTCCTTAGCTTCGTTAGATCCAATCTGCCCGAAGAGTTCATCGATGGTTTCATTGCTCTCATTCAGTTGTAGCGCTAGCTCCTTTCTTTTCACAAGTGATCTCCTCAATCTATTTTCTAGAGAGGTGATGATGTCATTGGCTTCCTCTAGCTTCTTTTGATACCAGTAAGCCTCCATGATCTTTCTCTCTAGCTGTTAGGCTTTGAAGTAGAGAGAACTTGGCTCTAATACCAATTGTTAATATTTTACCGGTTATTGAGAGGGGGGGGTGAATCAATAAAACTAATCACCACTATCTAAAAATTTGCAAACAGATCTTGGAATAAAAAGCAGAAATTTAACAATTGTTTACTAGCATAAGTAGAACCACTTAGATCAACACAAGTGTTTATACGTGGAAACCCTCGGTTAGAAGGAAAAAACCACGGTGAGACAGAGCTCACAACTTCACTTCTGTAGAATGAAGATGCCTTGTTAGGAGCTTACAAAGCACTGATCATAGTGCTACCCAGTTAAGGGATTTTTACAGAGATCGGTTAAGATCTAAACCCTGTTAAAAGTTGCCTAGTTATAGGACTTTGAACATCAACAAAGATGTTACCTTGTTAGGGGATTTTTACAAAGAACCAATTAGGTTCACCCTGATAGAGGGATTTTAATAAGCTTTCATACCTTGTAAAAGGAATGATCTAGTATGACACTCACTGTCTGATTATATCATATTTGTTGATCTCTTCTTCAGTTTTCCTGGCCGTTGATCTCTCTAAGTTTCTTCACCTCTATGCCTTTAGCACTCTTTTGAATAATATCTTTCCTTTTGCACTCTTTTCGACAGAAGAAAACTTTTCATCTTATGACTTGTATATATATATATTAAAAGAGTTCATCGCAATGAAACCCTTAACTCATAGAACCACCAAGCTACAAACTCCGTAATGAATCATGCAATCAGCAAAAAAACATGAGTAATGATCTGGAGTTCACCATGTAAGACATCCAGAAAGGATAAAGCTAACTCTTGTTAAAAAGCTAACTCCCATATAGTCTGGCTTCTAATTGAAACTGATCCTCTTAATCCGGTGTGGATCTTTAGCTTGTCTTGGACCAAGACCGGTGCGATCTTGTATCTGGTTCAACTTATACATGCACTCAGAAACTGGTGCGTGTTGTTTATATTAGTCTACCAGTGAGTGCACTTCTTTTCATCTACCAGTGCATACTCGGTATGTTTCTCGACAACCGGTGTTGTGAATGACTGGTGACTCCTTACCGATACAACGTGTTTGTAGAAGAACACTAATGACAAATCAAATTCCTAACAGACTAAGGGCACACATCGAAACCATGTTAAAAAAAGACAAAACCTTCTTGGATGAGTATGCGCGGTGGGATAATCACCCTATAGTGGAGTATGCTACGACATATGAGTTCTATGAATCAGAATGGATCAATATTCTTTTGAGTAGGATTCACGATGACCTATTTTGAAAAGGTGAAGTGCCAGTCAGAATTACTAGTGACCGAATTCATGAAATGGTAGGGCTCTCAATGACAGGCGTCATTCTTCCACTGGGTAAAGTTGTGAGGAAGATTGTTGAACAAACTTGCAAGTCAAGGAGTGATAGGCGTGGAATGACCATAGAGACTATTGAGCAAATGACATCAAATTGATGTCTATGATACTTGGATATAGGTTTTAACACACCAGTAGGGTGAACAGTGTGTCTACGGCTATAATTCTTGTAGTCATAAAAATTGTTAAAGAAAATGGAGAGTTCAACCTATGTGAAATCTTGCGCACACAACTGATTGATAACATTAAGGCAATCAAGCATGATAAGACCAAAATATTCAGATTTGGGTCTTTGATCATATATATGTACTTTCATATTGTTGGAAAAGTATCTGATTTATATCTAGATAAATCCATTCCCACATGCCTCAGATATCTTTCAAGGCATCTACAGAGAGAACTCTAAGAGACTACATGACTGTAGAGTTGAAGACATTTAGGGTCAAAATGCAGATGAGGTACAAGATACCAGAGAACATTATTGAGAAATACAAGGATACCATTTGTTTTATGGTTGATGTTGATGTTTGAAGCATCGATCAGATAAATAATACTGACTATATGATTATTATGATACACACACACACACACACATATATATATATACAGATACATATACATATACATATACATATATTCTCATAATAACCAAATAGTTAAAGTGATAAAATAAATTAAATAATTATGAATAGACATGTCCCATGAAGGGACATGTCTCTCAATGTGTTTTCCCAATATAAAAGAGAGATCACTGCTCTTGGAAAACATATATTGAAGAGGCAATGTTAATACATTTGCAGCGATCCTGATAAATCAACATGGTATCAGAGCCAGGTTTCAAATTTCTTCAATTTTGGAGTGTTACTAGATTTATTCCAGTACTTCGCATGCCATCCTAGATGAAAATTAACTTATTAAGATTAGTTTTGGTTGAAAAAAAAATTCTCACGGGGATTGAAGTTTTAATATATCGAGAAATGTTATGGCAATAAAAGAGCATAAATCTTGAATTTGTTTGGCAGGTGATTATCATACGGTAGTTTCAAAACAAGGTTATTCCTGCTGAGCATGAGAGAACCTTCCAGTTGATTGAACATGGATGGAGACTTTTGTGTAATTGTCATGGAAAATAATCTGTTTACCTAATTGCCCAAATATATTTCCCTGTGCATTCATCATAGACCGTGTGGGTTCTAAACTTCTATAAAAGGCACTTAGCAAACCATGGAAGTCTCTGTTCCTTCATTGTTGTAGATTCCCTCTACCGTGATCATCATTACTCTGTGCTTGCCGTGGAGAAAATAGTTGCTACGTGTTCTCTTGCTGTTGCTATTTACATTCTAAGTGCAGATGTATTAGGTTGGGCATAAGTATCACACATTTGTGCATGACTAAAGTCGTTTGTAATCTGGTGGCATTGGTTTATAACTGCAAACTTCTTTACAATATACCTGGAAGCGGTAATACGAAAGTGGGACAATCACGGGACCCGACGTGACAAGGTAAAAGAAGGTATAAATTAATATTATACTAGGAGTGTGTTCCTCACTATACAATGTTTATAATTATTTATTAATTCATTTATATGGATAGATATAAATGTACATATATGGTGATTATATATATATATATATATATATATATATATATATATATATATATATATATATTCAAGGTATATATTTAAATTAGATCTTTATCTATGTTACATTGAAATGATTTTATATCATTATGCATAATTATTCTCGAGTATTATGCCAGTCCCTCTCTTATTCTTTTATTTAAATACGTACTATAAGAGCTATTTGCCTTGATCTTTTCCAAGGATTCTCTTGCAGGTCAAGAAGTTGATAAACTTGAGCTTCAGAGGGAGCAGATAGTTTAGTCAACTTGTGACAATCTTGATCATATTGATTGAGAGGGAGTTCACTATTGAAGGTGAAACACTTCTGAGGTAAACTTGATATAATTGATAATTATACTAATGAATCATGAATATTTAAATGGGCTTGCCCCCTGTGTAAATCATGAGGAAGTGACGACTTCCAAATGATTATCACTTGTATTTGAAAAATTTATTGGAAGGTGACGATCTTACAATAACTTGATCTTCTATTGTGATAAACATCTTGTGATGGATGAAACAGATCATAATAGATGATTTAAATGTTCTTATGGTGAGTGCACATTACCTATGAACATCTGTTGAGTACTTGGTGGACATCATGTGACTTGATGTCAGTAGGCCATTACTCTGAGCACTTGGTGAATATCATGTGACTTGATATTCTGCAGGCCAATGCTCCTAATATCATGAGATGATATCTTTACAATTTTGTTGAGTACTTGGTGGACATCATGTGACTTGATGTCGGTAGGCCATTACTCTGAGCACTTGGTGAATATCATGCAACTTGATATTCTGCAGGCCAATGCTCCTGATATCATGAGATGATATCTTTGTAAACTTTTGAGTACTTGGTGGACATCATGTGACTTCATGTTGGTAGGCCATTACTCTGAGTATTTGGAGAATATCATGTGACTTGATATTCTATGAAAAATACTCCCAATATCATGAGATGATATTTATAAATCTATGAGTTATGGTGAATATCATGAGACTTGATATTCCTAGTCAGTCCATATCTCTGACATCACAATAATGTGATATCAAAATAAAATTTTCACAATTAACATTGTGTTTCTCTTTTAGATTGATGGTTTTGTTTATCTTCCCTAGCTAAGAGGGAGTGTTGATGTTCGTAGCATCGGTCAGATAAATAATACTGACTATATGATTATTATGACACACACACACACATATAGAATAATAACCAAATAGTTAAAGTGATAAAATAAATTAAATAATTATGAATAGACATGTCCCATGAAGGGACATGTCTCTCAATGTGTTTTCCCAATATAAAAGAGAGATCACTACTCTTGGAAAACATATACCGAAGAGACAATGTTAATACATTTGCAGCAATCCTGATAAATCAACAGTTGAGACAGACATAACATGCACGGAGGCAGTGGAACCAAGAACAAAGTGGATTCATCCACTTGGATATGAAGTAGATGAAATTTTTTTAGAGGATTATGCTCAAGTCCTATTAGCAACACCTAAAGATCATAATGAGCCAATATGGGGAACCTATGAAGAGAAAACTAGAGAAGTTGATGCGGTATTAAACAACACAACAACAAAAAGAAAGGTTGCTAAAGTGACCTCAAAAATCTTGAGAATGCATGGAGTGTCTCAAGCAGACCTAGACAAAGCAAGGGAACAAAAGATTGCTTTTGAACTAAAAAGCTTAGATGCAGCAAAGGTAGAATCAAATGATCCCAAGTTAAAGAAGGTAAAGATAGAAAAATCTGATGAATAGAAGGGTAAAGCTGATGATACTCCTTCTGCGCCCAAAGTAACCATTGACCTTACTAGTCCTAAGTATAAGGCAATGCCAAAGAGGAAGAAAGAGATCAACACTAGTCACCCATCCTCAAGAGTCACAAGGAATAGAAAGAACTCACAAGCACCTCCTGAAGTAAGTTTCAAACCTAGTCTGAGTGTGCTAAGTGCAAGAATAATTGATGAGGGAAGAATTGATCAAGTAGGGAAGTTTTATGAAAAGTATAGTGAAATAGACAAATCTAAGATACATGTCATGATAGTCAAACAAATGCTGAAGTTCAAGAAGACAGTCTTGGAACTTAAGACTATGATCCTTGATAATGTATGGAACATCCTAGAATTCCAAAAGAGACATGCTATTGAAGAAGACCTGTGGATAAGGGAAAATATTCTAGATGATACCCTTCCTATATGTTCTCTAGAGGAGAAATCTTTATTGTTAGACTTAGTGAAGCCACATCTCAAAACAAAGTCAATGACTTTGCACATTATGGACAAGAACTATGATCTTGTTGCTGAGGAAAAAGAGAAGGCATTTGAGAAAGTATTCATGAATAGGCACATGTATCCAACTACTGCACCCATAGCACAAGTACCCATAAAGGAAGTCAAGGTGGTAGAGCCCACCAATGCATCAGTGACAGGTCCTCAGGATTCAATGCCTGCAGTAGAAACTCAAATAGAGGCACATAAGTCTGCACCCATGACAAATGATGGAATATGGATGAAGTGACTGAGAGGGGGGGGGGTGAATCAGTCAACCATAAAAACACTTCACTATTAATTCTTTCGAGATCCCCTAGGATATCTTAATAATGTTATCTGTTTTAGCACTCGGTAAATAGATTGCAGTATCTTTGAAGATGCAGAAAGTATAAGCAATATTATCTTTAGATATTCATCAGCACATGTATATGATTGAGAAAGCAATTAAGAACACAAGAGACACAAGATTTAACGTGGAAACCCAATATGGGAAAAACCACCAATGTATCTAGATACTGATTTTCACTTTTCTGAAGTGATGCCCGGTTAGAAGCCAACCCGGTAAAAGGTTACAAAACACACTGTTAGGTGTGACCTTGTTAGAGGATTTAAAACACCCTGCAAGGAGTGGCCTGGTAAGAGGTCTTGAAAACAATTCAATGGAATTGTCACCTTGTTAGAGGATTTACAATATGGTTGTTAAGCCAACTCGGTTAAGAGATTTAGAGTTCACTGTTACAATGATAAGAAGGTAACAATGAAAAAGTGACCTGTATAATAATGCAACTGTCTTGCTGATTACAGATCTTTGTTCTGCATAATTCTGATCCTTTCTGATCGAATAAATCTCTGCTGTTACTCAAGGATATCTGAACATCCTTCACAAATTCGCATATACCTTTCCTTCTTTTCTTCTGTAGATTTTCTGCTGTATCTCCTATATTTTTCACATTTGACCTTTTATTTATATGATTTTGGATTTGTCAAATCGACATTATAACAGTATAACAGTCGGCTGAATTAAGCAAACTCTATTTGCAAAAGTCCTTCAAGGGCCGACAGTGCTCGGTGACCATAACTTTCTATAATCTTTCGGAGACCGAGGGAATTCGGTAAACACCAACAATCCTTTACCTTTTGATAACCGACTGAACTCGGTAAACACTAAACTTTCTTCGATGACCGACTGAACTCGGTAAACACTAACTTTTCTTCGACAACCGAGTGAACTCGGTAAACACTAAACTTTCTTCGATGACCGACTGAACTCGGTAAACACTAACTTTTCTTCGACAACCGAGTGAACTCGGTAAACACTAAACTTTCTTCGATGACCGACTGAACTCGGTAAACACTAACTTTTCTTCGACAACCGAGTGAACTCGGTAAACACTAAACTTTCTTCGATAACCGAGTGGACTCGGTAAGCACTAATATTCCTGTCTGGCAGACCGACTGAGCTCGGTAGAAACTGATTGCTGCGGACTATGACATAGTGTGACATCAAAGACAATACATAATTGAGTAGTAATTTCCTTCAGACAATTATTTCCAACAATCTCCCTCTTTGGCATTGATGGCAACACAATATGTCATAGCATAAGAAATTTGAAAGAGTTAGCTCGGTTTAGATTCAAATCTCCCTCTGTCAGCAAACTTCCTATATCCTGAAAATTCTTCCTTCTGACTAATTTAAAATTTCTTGAAGTAATAGCAAAGACATAGCAAACACTCCCTCTTTGACAACACATGCCAAAGACAATTCTCATATTACCGGTGAAGGTTAATGTACCTCAAGTACTGATTCATATGCAATGATTCCTTTATATGCTGCATCAACAAGTTGATTTTCAATCATGTTCTGGTTGATGCATCACTAAAACTGTATTTAGTGAGCCTCGGATAGGGGAATGACCCCTAACTTACCTCTTAGATACATAAATGCATCCTTAGGTAATGGTTTGGTGAAAATGTCTGCAATCTGTTCTTTTGTATGAATATATTCTAATCTGATTTCTTTGTCCTGTACCAATTCTCTGACAAAGTGATATTTAATAGCAATGTGCTTGGTTTTGGAATATATCACTGGATTCTTAGAGATGTTTATTGCACTGGTATTGTCACAAAATATAACAACTGGTTCTTTGATTTCAACCTTCATACCTTCTAATAGCTGTTTAAACCAAACAATATTTGAACAGTTTACTGCAGCAGCAACATATTCTGCTTCAGCTGTGGATTGAGATGTGCAATTCTGCTTTTTACTAGTCCAGGATACCAGTCTTTTTCCAAGAAAAAATGCTCCACCACTTGTACTTTTTCTGTCATCAATGTTTCCTGCCCAATCAACATCAGTAAACACTTTCAAATCTAGATTGCCTCCAAATTTATACCACAAACCATATTCTTCAGTTCCTTTTAAGTATCTTAAGATTCTTTTGATTGCCATCATGTGATTTTCCTTAGGTTTTGCTGAGAATCTAGCTACTATACCGACTGCTAAGGCAATATCAGGTCTTGTATGTACTACATACTGCAATTTTCCAATCATAGATCGGTATAGGGTCTGATCAACTTCTTTTGAATCATCATTTTTGGTAAGTTTCAGTCCAGTACACATGGGTGTACCAACTGGTTTTGAATCTTCCATACCAAACTTCTTAAGTATCTCCTTAATGTATTTGGATTGAGTAATGTATATACCATTCTTGCTTTGCTGAATTTGAAGACCAACAAAGAATTTTATTAAACCAAACATAGACATTTCAAATTCTCTGTTCATTTGCTCTGAAAATTCTTTGCACTGATCCTCATTCCCTGTAAATATAGTATCATCCACAAATATTTCTGCCAATACAATTTTGTCATCCGGTCCTTCTTTAATATACAGATTACTGTTATCATTAGCTCTTTTGAAATTAATCTGGATCAAATAGTTATGAAGTCTTTCATACCATGCTCTAGGAGCTTGTTTTAAACCATACAATGCTTTGTGTAACCTGCAGACCATATCCCTTTTATCTGGATCAACAAAACCTTTAGGTTGTTCAATGTAGACTTCTTCATCAAGAATTCCATTGAGAAATGCAGATTTTATATCCATCTGATATACCTTAAATCCTTTGTGTGCTGCATAAGCAAGTAGAGTTCTTACACCTTCTAATCTTGCAACAGGAGCAAAAGTTTCTCCATAATCTATACCTTCTTCTTGAGAATAACCTTTACATACCAGTCTAGCTTTGTTTCTAGATACTTGACCATCTTCATTCAGTTTATTTCTGAATACCCATTTTGTTCCAATTACATTCTTATCTTTAGGTCTAGGTACAAGAGTCCAAGTTTTGTTCTTTTGTATTTGTTCTAATTCTTCATTCATTGCTTCAATCCAACTTTCATTCTCTAATGCATCTTTGATATTTCTAGGTTCAAAATCAGTAAGTAGACATGTACCTTTTAGCTTGCTTCTTGTCATAGTACCATTTGATTTGTTTCCAATGATTTGATCTGGTGTATGATGTCTTCTGACATATTTGGCTAATATAGGTTCCTTGCCTCTTGAAAGATTCATGCTGTTGTCTTCTAGGATCTCTTCTTCAGGTTGCTCGGGCTCGGTAGATATTTGCTCGGTAACTTTAGGCTGAGACTCGGTCTGAATTTCTTCCTGTGACTCGGTTTGAACTTCTTCCTGTGACTCAGTTTGTGACTCGGTAACTATGCTTGGCTCGGTAGATATAGCTTCCTTATTGATAGTTGTGTCTGCCAATGTTTCAGGTTCAATGTAAATGAATCTTCTGTAGTTCTCAGGTTCCCTTTTGCTTTCTTCCTCAGTCTTTTCTGCAAACTCATCAAATTTTACATGTATACTTTCTATGACTTTGTGAGTAGATAAGTTCAGACATTTGTATGCCTTGCTTTTGCTAGAATATCCTAGGAATATTCCTTCATCACTTTTCACATCAAATTTATTTCTTCTGGATTCTTTTAAGATATAACACTTGCTACCAAATATTTTCATGTAACTTACATTAGGTTTATAGCCATACCATAATTCATAAGGAGTTTTGAATGTGTCTTTCTTCAGTTGTACTCGGTTCAAGGTATGAACTGCAGTGCTGATAGCTTCCTTCCAGTACTTTATAGCAATGTTCTTTTCTATCATTAGAGTCCTTGCACAATCCATAATAGATTTGTTTCTTCTTTCTGCTATTCCATTCTACTCAGGAGTTCTAGGAGCTGATACCTGTCTTTTGATTCCTCTTTCAATGCAGAAGTTGTTAAAATCATGGGAGATGAATTCACCACCTCTGTCTGATCTTAAGCATTTCAATATTTTCCCTGTTTCTTTTTCTACTCTTGCTAAGTACCATTTGAACTTTTCAAATGCCTCTGATTTTTCTCTTAAATACATAACAGTCATCATTCTAGAATAATCATCAACGAAAAGAATAAAGAATTTATCTCCAGTATAGCTTTGTATTCCAATAGGTCCACATAAATCAGTATGCACAATTTCCAAAATTTCTTTAGACTGATAGTTCTTACTCTTGAAACTAGTTTTACTCATTTTGCCAATCTGACAATTCTTACATAGACCAGTGTCAGGTTTCTTCAAAGTAGGAATGCCTCTAACCTTCTTGAATTTGCTTATTTTTATCATGATATCAAAATTCACATGACATAACCTTTTGTGCCATAGCCAACTTTCTTCTATTTGAGCAATAAAGCATGAATATTCATTGAGATCAAGATAAAATAAGTTACCTTTTGTTTGTTTGCCTGATCCAATGAGTTTTCCTTTTCCATCCAGCAGTCTTGCTTGACCATTCATGAATTCAACTTTGAAACCAGTGTTGATTAGCTGTGCTACACTTAAAAGATTATGTTTTAGTCCTTCAACCCAGTAAGCATTATCACATATGAGTTCTTTGGTTAATGAGATTCTTCCTTTTCCTTTTATACAACAAGGTTCATTGTTTCCAAATCTTACATTACCATTATCACAGTCTTCTAGATATTCAAATTTTGTCTTGTCACCAGTCATGTGGTGTGAACATCCGCTGTCTATTATCCATATATCATCTTTGCTTATATGAGAAATAAGTGCCATCTTATCTTCATCATCATCGGATTCATCTTTTATAGCAATAAAGACAATTTCTTCTTCACTATCATCAGAATCCTTAGCCATAAAACACGATTTCTTACCTTTATCCTTGTATGATTTGAAATTCTTTTTGCCATAGTACTTGTGACTTCTCTTTTCTTCTTTGACTTGCTTGTTTGGGCACCTAGCTACAATATGTCCAATTTCTTCACATGAAAAATAGATTAAAGGAGTTTTACCTTTATATTTACCTTTCCCTCTAGAGTACTTCTTTGCAAGTAATGCTTCTACAATTTCAAGATCACTATCAGAACTTTCTTCTGATTCTTCTTCACTTTATGACTGAACTTCTTTAATTTTCTTGTTCTTCTTTAGTGAAACCTTGGCCTCAAATGCTGATTCAATATTTTTGGAACTAGGAACATAGTTATCATAGTTGTCTAATTCAAAAGCTGTCAATCTTCCAACTAAAGCATCCAAAGTTATATTGTGGTTTGTTTCACATCTTCTTTCTTGAATAGCTGATACTCTTATTGCATAGATAGGGAGTAGTGTTTTGAGTACCTTACTTATAACAGTCTCATCTGAGATTGTTCCTCCAGAAGCTCTAATTGCACTTACACTTGCTTTGATTCTTTCAACATATTTTGTAATGTTTTCATCTTCCTTCATATTCATCTTGTCAAACTGTCCTCTTAGGCTTTCTGCTTTGGCTCTTTTCACATTTGCATCACCACCATATATTTTCTTCAGTGCCACCCACATTTCATATGTAGTAGTGCAGTCTTTAATATCATCAAATTCTTCATAGCTGAGAGCAGATGCAATGTCTATCATCATGGTGTTGTGAGTCTTTTTATCTGCAATGTCTTCAACAGTTAATGCGCCATTAGGAATTGTGTATTCTTCATCAATGTATTTGCATCCTGAATCACCAATGGAAGCCAGATGAAGTCGCATGAGACCTTGCCATGCTAAAAAGTTATCTCTGTTAAGCTTTGGAATTTCCCTCTTGTAAGACATCCTGATCTTTAGCTTAGGTCCTTGAAACCCTTCCTGCAAGCACCAAACGCTCTGATACCAATTGATGGAATATGGATGAAGTGACTGAGAGGGGGGGAGTGAATCAGTCAACCATAAAAACACTTCACTATTAATTCTTTCGAGATCCCCTAGGATATCTTAATAATGTTATCTGTTTTAGCACTCGGTAAATAGATTGCAGTATCTTTGAAGATGCAGAAAGTATAAGCAATATTATCTTTAGATATTCATCAGCACATGTATATGATTGAGAAAGCAATTAAGAACACAAGAGACACAAGATTTAACGTGGAAACCCAATATGGGAAAAACCACCAATGTATCTAGATACTGATTTTCACTTTTCTGAAGTGATGCCCGGTTAGAAGCCAACCCGGTAAAAGGTTACAAAACACACTGTTAGGTGTGACCTTGTTAGAGGATTTAAAACACCCTGCAAGGAGTGGCCTGGTAAGAGGTCTTGAAAACAATTCAATGGAATTGTCACCTTGTTAGAGGATTTACAATATGGTTGTTAAGCCAACTCGGTTAAGAGATTTAGAGTTCACTGTTACAATGATAAGAAGGTAACAATGAAAAAGTGACCTGTATAATAATGCAACTGTCTTGCTGATTACAGATCTTTGTTCTGCATAATTCTGATCCTTTCTGATCGAATAAATCTCTACTGTTCCTCAAGGATATCTGAACATCCATCACAAATTCGCATATACCTTTCCTTCTTTTCTTCTGTAGATTTTCTGCTGTATCTCCTATATTTTTCACATTTGACCTTTTATTTATATGGTTTTGGATTTGTCAAATCGACATTATAACAGTATAACAGTCGGCTGAATTAAGCAAACTCTATTTGCAAAAGTCCTTCAAGGGCCAACAGTGCTCGGTGACCATAACTTTCTATAATCTTTCAGAGACCGAGGGAATTCGGTAAACACCAACAATCCTTTATCTTTTGATAACCGACTGAACTCGGTAAACACTAAACTTTCTTCGATGACCGACTGAACTCGGTAAACACTAACTTTTCTTGACAACCGAGTGAACTCGGTAAACACTAAACTTTCTTCGATGACCGACTGAACTCGGTAAACACTAACTTTTCTTCGACAACCGAGTGAACTCGGTAAACACTAAACTTTCTTCGATGATCGACTGAACTCGGTAAACACTAACTTTTCTTCGACAACCGAGTGAACTCGGTAAACACTAAACTTTCTTCGATAACCGAGTGGACTCGGTAAGCACTAATATTCCTATCTGGCAGACCGACTGAGCTCGGTAGAAACTGATTGCTGCGGACTATGACATAGTGTGACATCAAAGACAATACATAATTGAGTAGTAATTTCCTTCAGACAATTATTTCCAACAGACAAAGTCACTAAAGGATAGCACCTTTATCATTGACAATGTAGAGATAGCCATGGCAACCACTGACACTGAATTGGATAAGTTTGAAGAAGCTTTTGTGAGCACACAAGAAGCTGAAATTTTATGCAAAAACACACTTCCCACTCATCAAGAAGAAGTATTGATTGAAGATATAATGGATGAAAAAGAAGAAAAGATGGAAGAGAAGAAAGAACAAGGAAAAGAAAAAGAAGAAGAAAAGAAAGAGATAGGAAAAGAAGTATAGAGAAATGAACCATCAATTGAACTACTCAAGGTAAAACAAGAAGTGATGGATAGCACTCCCATCACTCCTTCAACAACATTGTTGTCAAGTTTGACACCTGACACAACTAGTTTGGACTCATGGGGAGAAGAAGACTTGATTAAGTTCAACATCCTAGCTATGGAGAAGGCCAAGGAGAAACAAGTGATGACGAATCCCCTCCTTATAGAGTCAGTGAACATTCTAAACAGTTTGTTACCTGCAGACAAGAAAGTGTCCAAAGTACACTCAGTTGATGATGTTAGTTCAGTGATTTCACAGTTCAAGGGAAACTTCACTAGCTTGGAAGAATCTGCATCCTTAGTTGCAGAGGAGAAATGATGAAGGGTGCTCCCCTTAATACCACAAACACATAACAGAAATAGAGAAACAACAACAATAATATGCAAGAATAGAAAATTGGCTTCTTATTATCTCCACAAATGTGGAATTACAAACTTTCAGAATTACAATATGCAAAGCCACATGGGCATTCCCTTACAATATTCTGTAGGACAAAGCCTCGAATTAATACCCAGATGTACTACCTAGAACTGCCCTAGACAACACTACGGGCCTTCTTTATATAGGCAATTTCCACCGCCCGAGAAGGTTCTAGAAATTTAGCCCTTAGGGCCGACCAAACTTAGAATTATTTTATTTTACAATTTATTACATCAAAGTCAGCTCAAAATGAGTTTTGAAACCCAAACATAAATTTTGAAGAAAAATTATTTTTTGCCATTTCAAGTGACCCAACTTCCGAAGACCATAAGTCATCACTTGTTGACCCGATTGGCTATTATAACCCCATTTTGGAAATGCCACGAAGCGCTCTACAAGCTTGATTGGCACAACGTGCCCATCACCCAAATTTTTGACCTCATCCGGGGCCTCTAAAGCCTTCAAAACTGAGTTTGAAGTTTCTGTACCCTGCTGCCAATACCAAAAATCTTCAATATCTTCAAAACTAGACCTGATCTAACCATGAAACTTTGCTGGCAGGCTGATATGACTGAGATGAACCTCTATATGTGAAATCAGAACATTCCGAGATCGTAAGACCAACTTACTAAAAATAGAAAGTTTCCATAAATAGTAGCTCTACACAAGATAGCCCTTATTGAATACAAAAATAAAAATATTTTTGGGTGATGCAAGATTGCTCTTACACCCAGGATGCTCCTGCATCAGACACCCAGGGTAATTTGAGAAGTGACCTTGTCACGACTCAGGTGTGCAGAGGAAAATCAAGACGGTTAACCTCCTCCTTTGTTAGCCATGATGAATCTTCAACAGGTCATCCTTTTTATTTGACCAAATACTCTTCATATGTCCTGTTCCTTGTGCTTCTACCAACACGACTGTCTAGTATGTCTTCAATCTCCTTGATACCAGAGCTGGTTGCTGAAATACTCCACTGTGCTGCTGCAACCTCATCTTCAACACCTCCTTCATGATACTCTGTCAAATCTGAAATGTTAAACACTGGTGAAATATTCAGCTCAGTAGGTAATTCTACCTCATATGCATTTCCTGAATCATGCTTCTTCAGTACCTTACATGGCCCAAACTTCTTCATTTTCAACTTGTTATATGTACCAACCGGAAATTGCTCCTTCCGCAAATGAACCATGACTTCATCTCCAACTTGAAATTCTTTATGCCTCTTTTTCTCATCTGCCTTAGCCTTATACTGTGCATTCATCTTGGTAATATGCTTCCTCACCTCCTCATGGATGTTCTTCAAATGTTCTACAAAATCCTCAGCTTCAGCACTACTTATTTCTCCTTTATCTATCTTTCTTAATTCAGATGCATTTCTTGGACTATTTCTATATATAATTTGGAATGGTGATTTACCAGTGCTCCTATTGATAGAATTATTGTATGCAAATTCTGCCTGTGGTAAAATCAAATCCCATCCTGTTGGCTTATCTCCAACCAAACATCTCAGCAAATTTCTCAAACTCCTATTCACCACCTCTGTCTGTTCATCAATCTGTGGATGATGTGATGAACTGAACTTCAAATCTGTCTTCAACTTCTTCCACAATGTCCGCCAGAAATATCCAACAAACTTAGTATCTCGATCTGAAACTATGGTCTTTGGCAAACCATGTAGTCTCACCACTTCTCTGAAAAAAAATTCTGCTACATGAACATAATCATTAGTCTTCTTACAGGGAATGAAATGTTTCATCTTCAAAAATCTATCAACTACTACAAAAATTGAATCATGTCCCCATTGTGTCCTCAGTAAACCAAGAACAAAGTCCATACTAATATCCTCCCAAAGCTTCTCTGGTACAAGTAACGGCTGATACAACCCTATATTCTGCTTCACTCCTTTCACCATCTGGCATACTCTGCAACTATGTACAAACTTCTTCACATCTTGCTGCAATTGTGGCCAATAATAATTCTCACCAACCAAAGCAAGAGTTTTATCACGACCAAAATGTCCAGCCAATCCTCCACTATGCTTCTTTTTTATGAGATTCTTCCTCATAGAACTTTTTGGAATGCACAACTGACTCCCTCTGAATAGTATATCATCCTGGATGATGAAATCTAGCCATTTCATCCTATCTAGAGTAACCAGCTCTTTACAAGCTTTCCAAGCTCCACCAAAATCAAGATCCTCTGAATACAAATTCTTGAGTTCCTTGAACCCAACCACTTCAATCTGCATCTCTGTCAGCAATAGTTGGCTTCTGCTAAGAGCATCTGCAACCCTATTAGACTTTCCACTCTTGTGTTTCAAAACAAATGTATAACTCTGCAAAAACTCAACCCATTTCAAATGCCTCTGATTCAACTTTCCTTGACTATTCAAATATTGCAAAGCTTGATGATCAGTATACAAAATAAACTCCTTAGGAAGCAGATAATGTCTCCACTTCTTTAATACCTGAACTATAGCATAAAATTTCTGATCATAAACATAATACTTCCTCTTGGCATCATTTAACTTCTCACTAAAATATGCAACAAGTTTACCTTCTTGGCTCATAACAGCTCCTATTGCAGTACCACTAGCATCACAATATACTTGAAACACCTTATTAAAATTTGGAAGTGCTAAAATAGGTTGTTCTGTAACTTTTTATTTCAACAATTGAAAACTCTTTTCTGTTTCATTAGTCCACTTAAACTCTTTTCTATCCCCTCTCATTGTTTCAGTCAAGGGACCACAAATACTGTTAAATTTTTTGATAAACTTTCTGTAAAAACTAGCTAGACCATGAAAAGATCTTACCTCAGTAGCACTCCTTGGAGTAGGCCATTAAAGGATAGCCTGTACCTTCTCTGGGTCCATTTTTAGACCTTCTGCTGAAACTACAAATCCCAAATACACTAACTCTTTCTTCACAAAACTATACTTCTTCAAGTTAATCAATAATTTCTCATCTCTCAGCTTCTCAAACACCATACAAATATGCATCATATGTTCCTCCAATGTCTTGTTAAAGATCAAAATATCATCTAGGTAAACAATGACAAACTTACCTAGAAATTCTTTTAGAACCTCGTTCATGAGCCGCATGAAAGTGTTCGGTGCATTGGTTAGCCCAAAAGGCATGACTAACCACTCATACAGTCCTTCCTTTATCTTGAAGGCAGTCTTCCATTCATCTCCTTCTCTGATCCGAATCTGATAATATCCACTCTTCAGATCTATCTTTGAGAAATACACAGCTCCACTCAAACAGTCCATAATATCATCCATTCGTGGCAATGGAAACCTATACTTGATTGTGATCTTATTTATTGCTCTGGAATCTGTACACATCCTCTATTCTCTATTCTTCTTTGGTGCTAATACTGCTGGTAAAGCACATGGACTCAGGCTCTCCCAAATCAATCTCTTCTATAACAACTCATGTACTTGTCTATTCAACTCTTCACTTTCTGCTGGTGTCATTCTGTGTGCTGCCTTGTTTGGCAAACTGGCTCCTAGAATCAAATCCATTTGATGACTGATCTTCCTTACGGGTGGTAATCCATTAGGTACATTATCGAATACAATATCCTGAAACTCATTCAACAAATATGTAACTTCTATAGGTACATCCTCTACTTCTTATTTACTAGCTTTTGGAATTAAAACAAAACACACATGCTCATGCCTCATACCATCTAGGAATTTTCTTCCATCAACAAAAGTTATTCTTCCATTACCATATACCTTTTCTTCGGTCTCCTTCAATGGCTTTAGCTTATGTCGCACTCCATCCTTTGTGTTAGGGAATATGTATTCACATGTCCATCATGTACAACACATCTGTCAAACTACCACGGTCTACCCAACAACATATGACATGCATCCATGGATATTATATCACATAGTACCTCATCTTGGTACCCGCTGATCTTGAACTTTACCAGAAACTGTTCACTGACCATGACCTTGTGGTCATCCTACACCCAGGCAATCCGATATGTATGTGGGTGTTTCTGTCTCTTGAGCTTCAACTTTGTCACCATCTCTTCTGACACCAAATTGTCAGTGCTTCCACTATCGATAATCACATCATAGCATTTACCCTCACATTTGCATCTAGTGCGAAACAGGCTCCTCCTTTGTTCAGGTTCATTCTCACCACTCAGCAGGACTCTTCTGTTAATTAGCATTTCTCCTCTTTCAGCATCTTCAAAATTTGATGATCTGGCATCTTTATCTACATGTGCAACTCTAGCCTAGCCTTCATTCCTCCTATCTGTCCTTCCTTGGCATTGAGTACATTCAAATGCCCTATGACCTTCTTCTCCATAGTGAAAACATGTTCCACGAAAGCCTCCTCTTTCTGAACCTTGTCCTCTTCCTATTCCTCTCTGATCTCTATTATTCTGATCTTGGAAATGATTAAAATTATTTCCTATCTGATTCTGGTTGCTACTGGCCTCATCCTTCTTTTTCGGATCTTTATTTCGGCCACCATATGACCATCCACCAGATCTTCCACCACGACCTCTTCCATTTTGTCTACTCTCAAACTTCTTGTTCAACTTTTCCTCTACTTTTAGGGCAAACTGGTATGCCTCCTTAATACTATTCATTCGAACCAGATTCAACTCCTCCTGAATACTTGGCCTTAACCCATTAAGGTATCGGGCAACTTTCTCCTTATCAGCTTCCGCATGGCCTATTCTGATGAGGAGTTGATAGAACTCCTCTATATACTCCTGAATAGATCTTCCTACTTGCTTCAAACTTTGCATTTTCTTTAGTAGGTCAAGCTCATAATCAACAGGAATGAATTGTCTCTTCAATTTATCCACCATTCGATCCGATCTTGTGATTTTATCTTTCCCTCTTTTATTTCACTCCAATTGAATCTCTTGCCACCAGATCTTCGCATGACCTTTCAGTCTGGCCTTCACAAATTTGACCCTATCAGGATCCTCAACATCTTCATACTCAAAATATTTCTCACATTCATTGATCCAGTCGATCAATTCCTCTGGGTTAAGATTTTCAAAAAATGTAGGAACCTCAATCTTAGGTCTTTTTCCAATCTTGGAAATCGCTCGAAAAAGTCTTTCTTCCTCCTGATTCACAACTTCAACTTCTCATTGTTGATATTCTTCTTCGGCTTCATCCTCGCTTTCATCTCTGACATTAAGATTCATTCCTCTGTGAATCTCTTCTTGCAATGCTCACACTTGTCTCTGTAGCTCTCTAACCTCAGGTGTCATAGCATCAGCTCTTCCGCCACGTTCTCTTTGTGGAGGTATTTTCACGATGCGCACTGAAACCCTAACCACGGTCCTGGTGCAAATTGCCTCACAGTCAGCGATCTATTTACACACTCAGGAACTCTTGCTCTGATACCACTTGATGAAGGGTGTTCCCCTTAATACCACAAACACATAACAGAAATAGAGAAACAACAACAATAATATGCAAGAACAGAAAATTGGCTTCTTATTATCTCCACAAATGTGGAATTACAAACTTTCAGAATTACAATATGCAAAGCCACATGGGCATTCCCTTACAATATTCTGTAGGACAAAGCCTTGAATCAATACCCAGATCTACTACCCAGAACTGCCCTAGACAACACTACGGGCCTTCTTTATATAGGCAATTTCCACCACCCGAGAAGGTTCTAGAAATTTAGCCCTTAGGGCCGACCAAACTTAGAATTATTTTATTTTACAATTTATTACATCAAAGTCGGCTCAAAATAAGTTTTGAAACCCAAACAAAAATTTTGAAGAAAAATTATTTTCTGCCATTTCAGGTGACCCAACTTCCGAAGACCATAAGTCATCACCCGTTGACCCAATTGGCTATTATAACCCCATTCTGGAAACACCACAAAGCGCTCTATAGGCATGACCCATGCAAAGTGCCCGTCACCCAAATTTTTGACCTCATCCGAGGCCTCTAAAGCCTTCAAAATTGAGTTCAAAATTTCTGTACCCTACTGCCAATACCGAAAATCTTCAATATCTTCAAAACTAGACCTGATCTAGCCATGAAACTTTGCTGGCAGGCTGATATGACTGAGATGAACCTCTATATGTGAAATCAGAACATTCCGAAATCGTAAGACCAAATTACTGAAAATAGCAAGTTTCCATAAATAGTAGCTCTGCACAAGATAGCCCTTATTGAATACAAAAATAGAAATATTTTTGGGTGATGCAAGATTGCTCTTACACCCAAGATGCTCTTGCATCAAGAAATATATGAAGAAAAAGCTCAATGAATTGGTTAGCAACTATGCACTTGACCTAAGCTCACTAAAGGCTGGTCAAGTATCCCTGAAGGAATTTGCAGCAAAGGGAAGAAAAATCATTGCTGAATGCATGAACCAAGACATGTTAACTGGTGATCTCTACAAGAAGATTCAAGAGGCTGAAGCTATGATAGATAGCATCAAGAAATCAGTGGAAGATCCATCTATTGATGTGAACATGTGCAACAATGTCTACCAAGGACAGATTGATAAAATTGAGAAAGCAGAAAAAGAGATGACCAAGATAAGGGCTAGGCAGACTCAGCTAAGGAATGCTCTTGCACCCTCATTAGACATCCTCAATCAGAACATCAAAGAGATTGATGCCACCATGGTGACATATGATCAAGGTCCTAGCACTAATTTGGAGAAGATGGAGAAGCTTCAGTATTCTTTATGCGCCCATCTACAGATTGTAAATTCACTGATCACAATTTGGAAGAAGGAGATCCAAAATCTGCAGATTGCATATCCAGATGTACTATCACAGTAAGTTTTTGTAGATTCAGTTTTGACACACCTTTGTCATTAATGTCAAAGGGGGAGTATGTGTAGAATATGGAGTATAGATATGTATAAGGAGTTATAAGATAGAAATATATGTATACGGAGACAAAAAAAATTTGTATTAAGGATAGTTAGCAACTTGGCCATATTCCTTTGTTGCCATCAATGACAAAGCGGGAGATTGTTGGCAAGTTGGCTATACTAATGTATATGACTTAATATAGTGTTGTCATTATTGCAACAAAGTCATATAGAAGTTTGGAGTAAGCACACATGATGTAAAGATCAGAAATCGGTTAAGTGTTGAAGATTGGATAGTATACAGAGGTCCTGAAGCTTAGAGCATCAGTGCACATGCTTACAACTGAGTTATAGTGTGCGCCCTAGAAGTTAAGTTGGTTAGACTATATTCATGCTTAGTCTATGAGCGCATGATCAGATATGCAAGAATGAGGAAGATACAGATGAAGTTACACAGCGAGTGAGTGCCAGTGAAGAACAGAGTAAGCAGCTGATTGTTATCATTTTGAGTTGTGGTTATATTCTATTGATGTAAAGGCTATGTGCGTAGTGTAATTAGGTTACTGACATGTATATATGTTTTTTTGTAAACACACTTGAGCCAATTCATTTGGAAGCGTTGTATGTAATAGGTTTAAGGGCCGACCTAGTTGTTTATTTTGTATGCACATATAAATATGAGATGCGCCCATTGTAATTGGTATGGAAGTTCATATAGAATTGTAATAAGAAGAGCATAACTGTGCGAAGAGACTATAAGATGTATTAGAGCTTTGCAAGGGGTCAAAGCATCAGTGCATCAAAGGAACTGATCTAACAAACAGTGTCACAGTGACAGTTCATCCAACATATATAGTGTGTATCTGAGATCAGAAGGTTGTAGCCTTCACCACTTGAGCAATGAACTCTAGGATAGTGCATCCACTCCCCTAACAGGGACTATTGTAAAAGACTCCTAATAGGGTCCGACCCTTAACAAGGTCTACTATACTTAATACATTGTAAAGAAACTCCTAACAGCGTTAAGGATCTTCTAACAAGGATCACTAAACACTAGCACAGAATATTAGTGGGTGTCAATTCCCACCAGCATTTTTACCTATTTGGGTTTTCCCGTAACCATATTGGTGTTATGTGTTGATTTCATGTTTCATGTTTATGTGGATGTTCATTTCAGTACTTAAGCATTTAAGTTCAGTTTAAAGATTAAGAAAAAAGATAAATACACAGTGAACACTGATTCACCCCCCCCCCTCCCCCCCTCTTAGTGTTCCCATTCCTAATAGTATCATGTCTCACTAATGAGAGCCTGAAATAGTATATGGATGTCATGCCAAAATGGTTTTTGATCAGAAATGCCTTGACCTACAATGAAAGTGGATCTACTAAAAGGGTTTGAAAACTCTCGAGTAATGTGCAGATATAACAGCTAGAAGTCACAAACTTTTCTAGTGTCTTCCTTGATTGTTGTGATATGGAAGATTTTAAACAATGTACAGACATCCACCTGAGCACGATAAAAGAGTTTTTTAGAAAAGGGATTTGAATCCATAAAAAACTTGAGGATATAAGATGTTTTATTTATGTTGTGACATACATGTAGAATAAATGAAAAGTCATCTAGATTGGAATAAGGATTTTGAAGTAAGGTACGGGCATGCATATTCATGAAAGAATAAGGAACAAATTTTTCTCAATACCCTAGTGGATACCCCATAAAACTCTTGTCTTGAAAAATTAGTTTAAAGGAAAATTCCCAATGGACATAGTGCCATATGGGGTTCAATGACTTTGAAATTTTATAGTAAATGAAATTGTTGAAAAGGATTTTGAATAATACAAATACAATCAACATGTGCAAAACTGATATGATAACCTTTTCCATTGTTTCTCTACCTATGTATGGTTGAGAACTTTGTGATGGGTAAAAACATTCTTCAAAATATATAATGAATCGATTGGTAGGGCAAATTTTTTTTTAAAAAGCACCTCAAAGATCACATGAAATGTAATGAAATGCACAATGTGCATTGAATAGATTTGTTGAAAAACCTTCAACTTTCAAGCCAATGTAGTTGGAAGTAGTAAAGACAAATTCCACAACACACACCAGTACCTTCCTGTGTGCACCAATGTGAAGATTTTGGAACAAAAAAAAAGAATTTATCAAGGCACCATAGATTTTTATCAAATTTTATAGTTACTAGTGTCTTATCAAGGTTGCAAACAATTAGATACTTTTCAAATATTATTCAAGATGGGAATCTCATCAGCTGGAAAGATTTATGGAAGAAGTTTGACATTCCTAAATCCCAATAGAGAACATGATCCATGCTTAGAGATGCTTGTAGTAAGTTGAACATCCCTAAGATATGTGAGATCAAAGATGATAGCATCTCTTTCCTAAAATGACAAGATGATACCCTCCTCCATAACACCCAGGAGAAACTTATATATAGATTCCTCATTGATTGCCATGATGTCATTGACCACATTAACTCCTATTGGAAACTCAAACTGCAACCTTCTATCTGGACTAGATATTTGATGGGATATATGGCATAGAAAAATTGAACCTAAAAAATCTTGTTTGTTGTGGCATCTTTTCCTACATATATTACATGTTAAAAATCCTATTAGAGAATATAGAATTTGTTCTTTTTGTAGGTCTTTTAAATCCATACATCATGTTTTCTTGGATTATTTGTTTCCAAGGAAGTGTGGGATCTCTTTGGATTTCATTTACATGATAACTTCAGTTTCATCCACGTTCTTTATGGGAAATTATTGAGCTTAAAAAAAGTAGTATTTTTTGGTCTATATTATCTACAGATATATTATGCACTATTTGTAAATTGAGAAATGATGATTACTTTAATGGCAAGCCAAGGAACCTTATTGAGTCTCCTAGGAGACTCATATTTCACAATGTTGCAATGCAGGTCACTATCATACTAAAATCAAGGAGAATAAGTTTGTAGACCTGATCAATGATAGAGAAACAAAGATGCTAAAGAAGGAAATAGCATATGGTTGCACCACTAACAGAATGTGGACAAAGAGAATTCCATTTGAGAAGGCATTGAACAAATTTCATAAAGAGCTAACTAAGAATAAAGACAAAGAAAAATAGGAACTTGAAGAACCAGTCCAGGCCTTGGCACTTGCATCCATCCCACCAATAGTTGTTCCACAAGAGAGAACAAAAAACTTTGTGCACCCTTACAATGTGTTTGTTCAAAATGAAAAAATTCTGAAATGGATGGAAGGTCCTAATGGTTGGACCACTTGGGTAGATAGAGGGGGTATTGAACTATGAGTTTAGTTTTTGGGCCATTATTTATTATGATATAGTCACTCACTATTGTTTTGTATATTCTGCATAACTTATTCTCTGTTGGCTACTCCTTAGACTAAGAGTCTAGTTATTTTATATAGGCATATCCAGAAACCAGTTCTATTTGTTCCTTGATGTTATATAAATTATAATCAATAGAGAAAAATATTCATTCTAAATAATTTACAAATGAGAAATGTTCATATCTTGTCATTTAATCTTTAAAAAACATAAAATAATTAAATTCACTAAGTTTCTAAATTCATACATATACATACATACATACATATACATATATACATATGTATATGTTCAAAAAAATCATTCTAAAATCTTTAAAAATTTAGACACATTCATATCATATGAAACTGTCACAAACATATCAATTTTAATGGCTTGAGATTTTATCGATAGACATATGTACATCCATATGTGAGTATAATATACCTCCCAATGTAATTAACGCAAAGTAATGATTTTAGATTTAATAGAGTGTAAAAGAATCCTCAATGAGTTAACATTTTAGACATCTCCCACCAATCAAAGTGATCACAGGGGTGGGAGAGTCAATCCTCTTAAGGAGACTTCAATCCCAATCACTGACTGTGACCCCAAACCCAGTCTCTATCAAGAACACCAGTTAATTACTCTGCCTTATTAACAAATAAAATATTGAAACAATTGCATGGAAAGGTAAATAAAAACCAAGGCAATGTCCTCACATCATGATCCAATCCTTACACATCACCAAAACATGTTTGAAAACATTGCTAAGGCTTACTATACCCACGGTATAGTACACAGTTTGCACAGAATGTTTGTTTATTCAATGAACACCATTTGAAAAATGGTTCTTTACACACACCAACTCCACATACCTGTCTCCAAACTCATGGATCCACCATGAAATAGACTCAATCTCCAAAACAAACTGACAACAACCATATAACTAAATCTAAAACTATCTAATAACAGTCACAAACCGACTGTTGCAATCAAAATATGATCAAAATTTATTGTCAAGTTGACAACATATGTTGTCAACTTGACAACATGAACCTAATAATCGTCCTAGGACTTTGATAAATGTTTAAAGACAACCTTCTTAAACCACACTAGTCCTTTAAACTGTTATGTGCCTTATAGGCCATGATTGCATTAAAATGCAATTTTACAACTTTTAGCATCTTTTGCACACTTAAGTGTAATTACATATTTTAATGGCATAAATGGCCATATCAAAACCCTAGATGACCTTATAGGTTATTAACTTTCACATAATTCCTTTGATCACCCTAGTATCTTTAGTCACCCTGGTATGCATCCATGGTTCGGGCTCTGTCCTTGGTGCTCCTGCACCAGAGTTAGTCTCAACTCAAGGGTCAAATAGAGTGCTCTGAGCTTAGACAACCAACACCTTAGAAATTTTGAACAAGTTCATTTCCTCTAATCTCTTATGCCAACTTCTCTTGACATCAAATATTCATGCAAGGATCTCAATCTAGGCCTTCTCCCAATGCACCTAGAGCCTCCAATATGTCAAATCTTCCAACAAGTCTTCCACTCTAGCTCTAATTTCTTAGAACACCTTAACATGGTCCATATTCCATGTTCCACCATCCCTCCAAGTCTGGTCAAGTGATCTTCAACCCAATCCACTCCATTAGCCTTCTAGGCTAGTAGCCCTCACCAGCCACAAATCAGCCTTTTTCTCCCAATCCTCCGAAACAACTAATGGAAATCTTGATTGTTTTAAATACCCTTTTGGGTTCTATAAATCCTACCCAAACCCCAAGATAGACTCCTTTGGATCATCTAGTAGATCCAATACCCTAGCAGTCACCAACTAGGCCTAATTCCATCCCCATTACAAACCAACTCATAGAAATATTCACTCCCCAACCTCCCAACTAGGAAATAGTATTTCATAAGGTTTAGAAACAAAATATTTTCAATTTTTTAAGCTCTCAACACCTACCCATTCTTCTAGCCACCAAACCCTTGTTTCTAGGGTCACACAACTATGGCCTACTCAAATGGAACCTTACAACTTCTTCCAGATCAAACCAGTTGATCAAATACATTAGTATGGATCCAAAAATCCATAATCCACCATAAAAACATCCACTCTTAAGGATTTACACTCACCAAAATGACTGGTGCCAAAATAGGGCACTCCTCACACAACAAACTCCTTCATTCAGTGATCTCTCCAACGCAATCCATCATATCCCTGCACCAACCATTGTATTAGAAGGATATAATACACATTCAAACCTCTCCCACCAATAACAGTGACCATAGGGGGTGGGAGAGTCAATCCTCATAAGGAGACCTCAATCCCAATCACTGATTATGACCCCAAATCTAGTCACTGTCACAAACACCAGTAATTTCCTTTGTCTTAAATACATTAAAAAAATTGAAATGAATGCATGGTAAGATAAATAACAACCAAAGCAATGTCCTTACATCATAGACCAATCCAAATCACATTTTATGCAAACATTTTAATTCACTGGTCTTGGACTATACCATGGGATAGTGTCACAGTATGCAGAGAATATTATTGTTTATTGATTGAAAACTATTGCAATGCTCCTTCATTCCATGCCCAACTCCACTTCTCCTCTACCACTCACATGGATCAATCTTAAAATAGACTCAAACACCCAAAAAATTGTCTCCAAACAGTTTAAAACTGACTGTCTTAACAAAGCATGACTAATATTTGTTGTCAAGTTGACAACAAATGTTGTCAACTCGACAAAATGAGTCTAAAACCTCTCTTAAGAATTTTCCAAAGGTTTAGAACAACCCTTTCAATCCATACAAACCTTCTAACCCCTAGATGACCCTTCTAGGCCATAATTGCATGAATGCAATTTCACGTCTTCTTTTGGTATCTGCACCAACAGCTCTGATTGGTTGGGTTAACGCTAGTGGCAAACTCGTTCAACACACAGACACACTCAAATGTTGTTGACCACTACAGGCTGAAGTCTCCCTCAAGGTTGACTCAACATGAAATCGATGATCTTTACGGGGTCATATCTGGGAGCTTGTACAAGGTAGCATCAAACCGTCAAGTACTATAGGACCGTGTTGTCGAGGCCTACAATAACCTATCTCAATTTTCAGAGATTCAATTTTATTTATATTTGGCACCACATTCTCAGTTGATGTCAAAACTGGAAGTGTTCCTCAATTGAAATGAGCAACATTGTGTATCTTTCAAACTGTCGGTTGTAGCATCAAACCATCTAAGCCAAAAGCTCTGATTGGTCGGGTTAACGCTAGTGGAAACCTCGTTTGGCACATAGACACGCTCGAACGTTGCCAACCACTTCAGGTCGAAGTGTCCCTCAAGGTGCACTCTGCATGAAATTTGTGATATTTATGAGGTCATATCTCAAAGCTTGTGGGAGGCAGCATCAATCTATTAGGTATTACAAGACCACGTTGTCGAGGCCTACAATAACCTATCTTGGTTTTCAGAGATTAAAGTTTTTTTATATTTGGCACCACATTCTCGGTTGATCTCAAAACTCAAAGTGTTCCTCAGTTGAAATGAGCAACATTGCATATCTTTCAAACCGTCAATTTTTGCATTGAATAGACTGTGCCAACAGCTCCAATTAGTTAGGTAAACACTAGTGGAAACCTTGTTTGGTACATAGAGTCGCTCAAGCACTTCCAAACACTCCAAGTCGAAGTGTCCCTCAAGGTGCACTCAACATGGAATTGGCAATCTTCATGGGGTTATATCTCAGAGCTTGTGTGAGGTAGCATTGAACTATTAGATGCTACAGGACCATGTTGTCGAGGCCTACAATAACCTATCTTAGTTTTCAGATATTCAAGTTCATTTATATTTGGCACCACATTCTTGGTTGATGTCAAAACTTGAAGTGTTCCTCAGTTGAAATGAGAAACATTACGTATCTTTCAAACTGACAGTTGTAGCATTGAACCGTCTACACCAATAGCTCTAAATGGCTAGGTAAATTCTAGTGGCAACCTCGTTTGACACATAGAGTCACTCGAATGCTATCGACCACTCTGGTCCAAAGTGTCCCTCAAGGTGCACTCAACATGAAATTGGCAATCTTTATGGGGTCATATCTCGGAGCTCATGTGAGGTGGCATCAAACTGTCAGGTGCTACGGGGACTATGTTGCCGAGACCTACAATAACCTATCTTAGTTTTTAGAGATTCAAGTTCATTTATATTTGGCACCACATTCTCGGTTGATGTCAAAACTTGAAGTGTTCCTTAGTTGAAATGAGCAACATAGCATATCTTTCAAACTGTCAGTTGTAGCATCGAACCGTCTGAGCCAACAACTTTGAATGGTCAGCTAAACACTAGTGGAAACCTCATTTGGCAGACAGAGTCGCTCGAATGCTACCGACCACTCCGGGTCGAAGTGTTCCTCAAGGTGCACTTAGCATGAAATTGACAATCTTTACGGGGTCATATATCTAAGCTCATGCGAGGTAGCATTGAACCGTTAGGTGCTACAAGACCTTGTTGCTGAGGCCTACAATAACCTATCTCAGTTTTCATAGATTCAAGCTCATTTATATTTGGCACCACATTCTTAGTTGATGTCAAAACTTAAAGTGTTCCTAAGTTGAAATGAGCAACATTGCATATCTTTCAAACCGTCAGTCATAGCATCGAACCGTCTACGCCAAAAGATTTGAATGGCTAGGTAAATGCTAGTGGCAACCTCGTTTGACACACAGAGTTGCTCAAACACTGTCGATCACTCTGAGATGAAGTGTCCCTCAAGGTGCACTCAACATGAAATTGACAATATTTACAGGGTCATATCTCAGAGCTCATGCAAGGTAACATTGAACCTGTTGTCGAGGCCTACAATAACCTATCTTTGTTTTCAAATATTCAAGTTCATTTATATTTGGAACCACATTCTCAGTTGATTTCAAAACTTGAAGTGTTCCTTAGTTGAAATGAGAAAAATTGTGTATCTTTCAAACCGTTAGTCATAGCATCAAATTGTCTGTACCAACAACTCCGAATGGCCAAGTAAATGCTAGTGGCAACCTTGTTTGGCACACAAGGTTGCTCAAACATTGCCGACCACTTCGGGTTGAAGTGTCCCTCAAGGTGCACTTAGCATGAAATCAATGATCTTTACGGTGTCATATCTTAGAGCTCATGCGAGGTAGCATTGAACCGTGAGGTACTACATGACCATGTTGGCAAGGCCTAAAATAACCTATCTCAATTTTCAAATATTCAAGTTTGTTTATATTTGGCAATACATTCTCAGTTGATGTCAAAACTCAAAGTGTTCCTCAATTGAAATGAGAAACATTGTGTATCTTTCAAACCGTCGGTCGTAACAACGAACCATCTATTCCAACAACTCCAAATGGCCCGGTAAACATTGTTGGCAACTTCGTTTGGCACACATAGTCACTCGAAAGTTGTCGTCCACTCCCGGCCGAAGTGTCCCTCAAGGTGCACTTAGTATGAAATCGACAATATTTACAGGGTCATATCTCAAAGCTCGTACGAGGTAGCATCAAATTTTTATGTTCTACAAGACTATGTTAACCTATCTTGGTTTTCAAAGATTCAAGTTTGTTTATATTTGGCAACACATTCTCGATTGATGTCAAAACTTGAAGTGTTCCTTAGTTGAAATGAGCAACATTGCATATCTTTCAAACCATCAGTCATAGCATCGAACTATTTGTTCTAACAGCTCTGAATGACCGAGTAAACACTACTAGAAACCTCATTTGGCACATAGAGTCGCTCGAATGCTGCCGACCACTCTAGGCCAAAGTGTCCCTCAAGGTGCACTCATCATGAAATTGGCGATCTTTGAGGGGTTAGATATCAGAGCTCGTGTGAGGTAGCATCAAACTGTCAGGTGCTACAGGACCATGTTGCTGATGCCTACAATAACCTATCTCAATTTTTAGAGATTCAAGTATGTTTATATTTGGCAACACATTCTCGATTGATGTCAAAACTTGAAGTGAACCTCAGTTGAAATGAGAAACATTGAGTATCTTTCAAACTGTTGGTCGTAGCATCAAACCGTCTATTCCAACATCTCCAAATGGCCAGGTAACTGGCAACCTCATTTGGCACACAGAGTTGTTTGAACACTGCCGACCACTTCGGGTTGAAGTGTCCCTCAAGGTGCACTCAACGTGAAATTGATGATCTTTACAGGGTCATATCTCGAAGCTCATGCGAGGAAGCATCAAAGTGTTAGGTTCGACAGGACCATGTTGCTAAGGCCTACAATGACCTATCTCATTTTTTAGAGATTCAAGTTCATTTATATTTGGCAAGACATTCTCGGTTGATGTCAAAACTCGAAGTGTTCCTCAATTGAAATGAGCAACATTGTGTATCTTTCAAACCGTTGGTCATAGCATCAAACCGTCGGTTCCAACATCTCTGAATGGTTGAGTAAACGCTACTGGCAACCTCGTTTGGCACACAGAGTCGTTCGAACGTTGTCGACCACTCTGGGCTAAAGTGTCCCTCAAGGTGCACTCAACATGAAATCGACGATCTTTACAAGGTCATATCTCAAAGCTCATATGAGGTAGCATTAAATTGTTATGTTCTACAAGATGATGTTTACTTTAACCCTCACCTACCCTCACTTCTGTAACCTAACCCATCCTTCTAACCCAAGTCAACCCACTTTTCCACTAATTAATCATAATCTCCCACCTAATCTCATCCTAATCATTTGCACAATCCTAATCAAGGGATTAGCAAACCCGAGTCACATGTGACTCTTACACACTATTAGACACTTGTCTCCCACATGTCATTAACATGTCAATTTCCAAAGTCTTGGTTCTCTTTTTCTCTTCCACCTTTTGACCTATGTCATTTTCCAAAGTTGCTCACACATGTGTGAGAAACCTTGGTTCTCCCATCCTCTTACAACCCTTGACCTTTGTCATTGATCCATCACTTTCTCAAGTTGCTCACACATGTGTGAGAAACTTTGGCTCTCTTACACCTTACATTTTCTTACACATTTGCAATGGACATGTCACTTTCAAAGGTGTCTCACACATGTGTGAGAATCTTTCCCACTTTGAATGGTCAAACCTGAATCCACATGTCATATACATGGCATCCACTTGGCATCCACCTCATGGACACCTCATTGATCCTGAAGAATCATAGCCCTTCATCCAACTTTCAATCTCAACCATCCATTTCCCCCAAATTCCTATAAATTGAGAGCTTTTCTCCTAAATTTTTTTTTTTTCATGCATTGTCATGTTGCAAGATTTGAGCAACCACATACCCTCAACAACCAAAATCATCAACACTGAGTCTTGTTTTGGGAGGTTCACATTATGTTGAAATAGCTTAATCTTATTTGTTATTTCATTTCTTCATATATGCATGTTGGCTTCCATATTTTGAGGTTTGCATGAATATGTTAGGATAAGCTTAGTTTGTTTAAGTTTATTCTTTTTTATGCAATACATTTTGGCACTACCGGTGGGACCCACAATCCCATTCTCTAACTATTTTTCTTGATCTTGTGAAGGTTACCCATGAATTTTTCCAGATAGGCATCTCCGCTCGACTAGAGGCGTCTCAGCCTAGAAATAGGCATCTTTACCTGTAGACAAGCATCTCCGCCTACAGAAAGGTGTCTCTTCCAGAAAAGAGTTTTTCTCTCATTTTAGTTTGTTATAATCAACAAAACTTGTATTTGGTAATCATAGTAAGGCTAATGAACATTAGTAAAACACCTAACTGTATCTGCAAATGAAGAAAAATACATAAAACTAATAAAATCTATGTTTTTGTGCAGATAGGTGTCTCTGCATACACACAGGTGTCTCTGCTAGGAAATGGAGTTTCCTTTGTGTTGTCTTTTTTAAGCTAGTTAAGTAAAGTTTTCTGACCTATTAGGGTTAAAAAATCAATGTGTCTTTGTCATAAGAAACCTTTTTATGCATTTGAAACTTAATGGGAGCATAAAACTTTAAAAAATTGGTGGTTGATCTTTGTTTTTGTGCAGACAGGCATCTTTGCCTAGAAACATGTGTCTCTACCTGTACACAGGCATCTCTGCTTGGAAACATGCATCTGTGTTTGTACACAGGCATCTCTGTCAAATTACAACTTGTTTTTCATAAAGAGGCAACTTCACGAAAATGCTTATAACTTCCACATACGAGCTCCGTTTTGGACGATTTGAAAAGAGTCGAAAAGCTAATTCAACCCTCTATCCAAATCTAGAAACCATTTTACCAGATTCAATCCTGAAAATCAAGTGCACACGTTCCAAGTTGACCCTTCTTTGAAAACTTTAAACACTCATAACTTGGGCATAAAAAATCATTTTTCCACAATTTTTTTTAAAAATTTCATTAGAAGAATGCAAGGAATCTAAATTTGCAATAATTTTTAGCCTTATACAATCTATTTGAAGTATTTTCCACACATTTGCAAATTGGGCTTAAAATTAACCTTCACATTTGGGTTTGGAATTAAAAAGAACAAGTCTCTTTTAAACCCCAAGGCCATGTACGTATTCTCTCCTCTCACACCTTTGGGTGATCTTGAGTGCACAAGAAATACGTGGTCTTGTTTTTCTTTTTAGGAGGCTTGGTTGGGTATTTGATCACCTCAAGGGATGACCTCAACTCTCGTGTTTCGACAGAGTATAAATAGCGGGAGGTGAATCCAAAGACACCTCTCTTGGAAGTAGAATCTTGTCACTCTTGGCTAAGCCCCAAAGAACTTTATACCTTTGGGAAGTGAAGGTGGAGATTTGGGTTACCGTCTCCTCCCAGCTATGTGACATTATTCTCTTTCATCTATGAATTTGGGTCTCACGTACCTTTCTTATATTTAGGACACCCCCTAGTTGAGCTTGTATATCCTAGTTGAAGCCTCAGTAGGATTGTTAGTGTGTTTGATGTGCTTGAATGTTTAAAACCTTCCCCATTTGTAGCCAAAAGGGGACACACCATCCAAATTAAGCCTTAGCAATTATGCTTGTCTATAATTTCATTTGTTTGCTTTGCATTTTAAAATCAAAAATCAAAAAACAATCATAAAATTTCAAAAATCCAAAAAAAAAACATAAACTTTTAAAATCCAAAAACATTAAAAACTTCAAAATCCAAAAAAATTATAAAGTTTGAAAACCCAAAAACATTACAAAACTCAAAAAATAAAAAAAATCAAAATCATTCCAAAAACATCAAAAACATTTTGTTAAGTTAGTTGTCTTTAGTCAAGCTTTCTACATCATCTCCACATCACTTCTTCCATCTATCAACTTCATCACCTTCTTCATACTTCTTATCCTAATCACCTTATAATCATCCTATTCATTCCTCTATTCTAATCATCCTAGTCATCATCACCTAATCATCCATAACATCCTTAGTCATCTTCTTAATCCAATTCAATCATCCTTAATCATTCCTCTACATCCTTAATCATTCCTCCATATCCTAATAATCCTTCTTCTTCATCTCTTAATCATATTAAGCATTTTCCTTCTTAATCATTCCCATCATCCTAATCACTTTTTTTAAGTCCTTCCTATTCTATTCTAATCCTCCTAATCATTCTTCTAAGTCATATTTGTCACTCTTCTTAATCATTCTAATCATTCTTCTAATCTAATCATTCTTTTAAGTTATCTTTATCCTCTTCCTAATCATTCAATCAAGGTCTTAATCTTCATCCTGGTCATCCTTCTAATCTAGTCACATCATTACCTTTCTAATCTAATCCCCTTGTCAACTTCATTCCAATCAAATCCTAATTCAATCTATTTATCCTCTTCATCTAAATCAATCACCCATTTGTCCATTCCATTGTCTTCCAATACCCCTCATTTATCTTCTAAATTTCTTTCATTCTTAATTCCAATCTATATCCACATCGCCTTCTCATCCAAATTTTCATAAAATCTTCTACTTTGAACTTAGGAGAAAAATCATCATTTGGACTTTAATCAAATCTTGTCTTGATTGACCCATATCCAAGCATAATCAAGACTAATCAAATCAAATCTAATCTTTCATTCCTTAATCAATACTAGGTTGAAAGACTTTAATCAAAAGTGTTACATAGACCCTCATCATTAGCAAACACATCTAATCGAATTATTTCTTTGAGAACATCAGTCTGTCTCAAGTAACTAATTCTATTTATCCTATGCTATTTTTCTTGGGATCACAAGTCCATCTCCAAGTAGAAGAAGATCGTCATCCAAATCAATCCTTTGTTTGCACAATCATAGGGTCTTGTTCCACCTAGGTTTGTCTCAAACCTTCAAATCCAAAATCAAATCAATTCCAATCAAATCAAAATCCTTGAGGCCCTGCCCTCACAATCAATCAAATCCTTAATCCAAATCAAATCAATCAAATCCTTGAGGCCATGCCCTCACAATCAATAAAATCCATAATCCAATCAAATCTAATCCTTGAGGCCCTGCCCTCTTAATCAATCAAATCAAACCAAAGTCCTTGAGGCTCTGCCCTCTCAAATAAAAAACAAAGTCCAAACTTTCTCCTAGTCCTAAGTTCATATTTCATCCATCCTCAAATATCTCACTTCATCTACTCCTAATTCAAATCTTCATCCACATCTTCTTCTAATCCACATCCAAAAGTTCATTCCAACATCATGGATAAATATGGGCTTTGCACAAGTCTAATCTCACATTCATCCAACTCACACACTCCCCAAAACAATCTGACTCCCACTTACTAATACAATCCCATATCCCCATCTATTCCATCTCAACATGCCATATCCAATCTCAATACATCTCAGATTTCTTCTCCTTCCTCTACCTTTGACAAGGGAAATACATCTCATCATCCCACATTTACCCAAATCCATCATCCCCATCTCTCATCCAAAACCATGATTTTCTTTGCATGGATCAAAGAGATAACAACGAAGTGTAGATCCCCACCTCTAAACCAAGCAACCCAATCTCCACAAGCCATGCACTCACCATCATTCCCTCCAAGTAACCACACACCTAAATCTTCTAAGTATCATGATTCTTTCACCCCTCCATTCACTTGAATTGAAGCCTCCACTTCATCCATCCCATCACTCTCCCAAGTCCAAACACGCCAAGACCTTGTTCCAAAGCATGCTACTATGGATTCTTCTCCTCCTCTATATCTTAGCATCTCTCCATCCCATACTTCCAATCCATCTCAAGATCCATTTATCCCTCTTAATCCACTTCATGATCCAATTCCTAATCAAGATCAAGACATCCCTATTACCAGGGTAATCTTTAAGAAACCCCTCCTTCAAAAAAGGTGTAAAAAAGTGGTGAAAGTTTGAAGGAAAAAAATAAAAATTGGCGAAATTTTTTTATTTTCAAAGAAAAAAATAAAATCTCAATTGGCGAATCATTGATGCTCCCTAAAACTAGGTGGAAAATTTTGGTGAATCATTGATGCTCCCTAAAACTATGTGAAACTATCTTGGCGAATTGTGTTTTTGTTTCATAACTACAAAAATATAAATTGGCGAATATAAAACAGTATTTATAATATAAAAAATATAAATTGGTGAATATAAAATAGTATTTATATTATAAAAAATATAAATTGGTGAATATTAAATAGTATTTATATTATAAAAAATATAATTTGGTGAATATTTGTGGTGACTGGTGACAGTGTGCATAGTTTCAGCAGGCTAAAAGGAGGGTCGATGCTGACAGTTACAAAGATACATAATGGTTAGGTTGATGGCGTGCGTGACTTCAATGGTTATGCTGGCAGGTTGTAGTTGAAGGCCACGAAGATATGCAAAGAATAGGTTAATAGTGTGCATGACTTTAGAAGTTATGATCGCAAGTAAGATATGGGGGTTCCGAGGCCAGGTTGGTAGTCTGTGTAACTTAGCCGCGAAGTTGTAGTGACATTGAATGTTGAAGTACAATTAATGAGACTTAACGACGACAAGATTTTGATTAGATGTTAAAAAAGATTAATTTGTACAAGATCTCAGCTATGAATTGTAAACATTCATTATCTTTCTTTTCAGAGCCAAGTCACATTACACAAAAGTTTAATGTGGCTGCCAAGTTGTTAGTTCAAAATTTAAAATCGCATCTAGGATATGGTGGTTCTGAGGCAACGCTGGCAGTTTTCATAACTTGAGTGGTACATAATCCAGCCCAGGATTTTGATTAGACATTAAAAATGATAATTTTACGGGCTATGAGTTGTGATTCATCAACATTCATTATTCTTCTTTTCGACTTCGGAGCCAAGTTACACAAGACATTACAATGTCTGCAATTTTTCTTTACCGATATTCATTAATTTCCTTTTCCCAGGCAAGCCACCTTATGTGAAACATTCCTTCAAAATTTATTGCGGCTAGCAAGTTGGTGATTATTTTCTTTATATACTCCTCGGTAGTGGAATTGCAGAGCATGGGTGCTTTCTAAATTTCTAAATTTAGATGACAAGTTCATGATTATTTGTACTTTCTGGGCGCTTTCACAGAATGGGTCTTCCAGTAATTGAGGGATCATCAAATGAGAACATAGAACTTGTTATCCAACCAAATTTGGATATGGATGAGGAGATTCAGTAGGATGTCATCAGTCATCTAATGTCTGCAACATGGGATCATGCTACCAGTTACATCGGTTACCAAAGCGACATGTTTGAACTTGAAGTAGAACATGACAAGGCAGAGATGCGTGCCATTTTTTACGATCATGGCTTCAACCAGGAGGTGTTCCAGGAGGAGATGAGTCAGATGATCTCGTTATTTGCTGGTCTGCGCATCGACTAATCTTTTTTTCTTTGTGGATCTTACGAAATTTTTTGTTACTTGTAAGTTGTAATTTGTAAATACCAAATAATTGAATGTACTTTTCATTTTGGTTTTGGAAATGGTTGGAAGCTTGTCACTTCTCCTTCTGGGGAAACCACAACCGTTCAGTGAAATTATGAATTAGTGATTCAATTTAAGTTACCAGTATTATGTATATAAATTTATAATATATTGTATACTAGTTTTTGAGTTTCATAGTAATACTGTACTCTGTAAATCTATAATAATGTATACAAATGAAACATTGAGAAGTCAGAAGACTCTTTTTCAAATAGTGTTACTATTTTTAGTTTTACGCAATACGCGTTATTTGCTAATACTTTAAATTTCAATAGTCAATACACTAAATTCTAATACAGTAACATGTTACGTGAATCATGAAATTAAACAATAGTTTTATTATTTATAAATTGAAAAATATGTAAATTGTAATTAGTAAATCAGAATGCTAAATTAGAGTACTAAATAAATTGGAACCCACTCCAAGCTCTGAAGTTACACCTGGTTGTTTTGTAACTTCTCAACGTTTAATTTAATATGACGGTGATCTGTTCCAAAGTTACCCCTGGCTGTTTCGTAACTTCTCAACGGTTAATTTATTATGATGATGATTGGTTCCGAAGTTACACCTGGCTATTTCGTAACTTCTCAAAGGTTAATTTATTATGATGGTGATCGGTTTTGAAGTTACACCTAGCTGTTTCGTAACTTCTCAACGGTTAATTTATTATGATGGTGATCAGTTCTGAAGTTTCATCTAGCTGTTTCATAACTTCTCAACGGTTAATTTATTATGATGGTGATCAGTTCTGAAGTTTCATCTAGCTGTTTCATAACTTCTCAACGGTTAATTTATTATGATGGTTAGGGGTTTTGAAGTCCTGACTAACTTCGTGTGTAACTTCGTAAGGTGTTGAAAAGTGAGAGACGAAGAGTAAGTTGCATGCCACGTGGAAAGTATGAAGTACAAGTGTCATGTGGCATGCCAGGCTATGTCGTAACATCTCAAGGTTTTATTTTTCTGGTCAGTTTAATAGTCCCAAAGTTTCGAAAAGGTGTTGTGTGACTTTGCAAGTCTCAAAGTTTTCGGATTTCAAATTCAAACGGCCAAGGGCCAAGGCCCCTGATTTGTAGGTAGAAATTTAACAAAGTTGACATAGGGACCTAGGGTTAGATGTACCGTTAGTGTCACTTAGGCAACACTCTAATTATTTTCTCTTGGATCACCACCAAATTTATGGTGGAAGTGACAGTTGACAATGATACTTTTTTGAAAAAGGTAATTACTAATTTCATGTGTGTGTGCTTGATGAGATTTTAATTTTTAATAGAGTAGGTGGCCTAGTGGCTGGTAGCCTAGTTGTACTTGTGAGTTGCTTGTTACTTGTTAGTTATTAAATACAGTTCACACTTTAGTGACTTCATAGAGCATCCATAATTTCCAAAGTCGAAGGGCAACCAGAGAGTTGAAACATTTGGATTTAAGTGCAGACAGAAAAGGAGCTTACTACTTAGATTTTAGTGTACTTAAAATAATGGCAGAACAAGGATCTCCTGATGTTGTTGTAGTACCAGAAAAGAGTGTCGTTGTGCATTCAAGAACAAAGAGGCCAAACATATACGCTAAAGAATGGATGAAACTATTGCCTAGATCCTCAAATTTGCAATCAGCTAACACTTATGAATCGAGGGACCCTTATGCGTTTTGCAAGGATGCTAACTACCCAAACACAACTGGGTATGAGCTCTTCATGTTTTCTATAACAATAGAATAAGAGGCCCTCTTATTTCAAACCCATGGGACAGGAACTTGGGAAATTTGATAGTACCTAAGGTATTTTTGGATGTAGACCTCATGAAAGTGCTAATTCAAGCATACAATCCAGTGACACAAGCTTTCCACAAGCATGACAAGTCTATACTCTGCATGTTAGATAGAGTGACTTTTACTCAATCTTTCGACCTTCAGGGACGTATGAGCGTGGACATTGACCTAGCAGAAGAGGAGGCCCTATTTAATAAATAGAAAAGTTACTACCATGGAAGGGTTATGAGGAGGCATATTCCTAGACAAAAGAAAGAGGTAGGGTTGTTACCGAAGATGGTTGCAGATTCATTTGATATTGAGATTTTCTTCCCTATTTCCAGAATACCATCTATGATCTACACAAAGTTATTGGACTAGATGGAGGTTTGATAGTGACTCTTGACATTTTTGTCATGGCTACAAATGTTCAGGAACTGTACACCAATAAGGAGTATGATTATGTGGGGCACATAATCAATGTAATGCACACTGAGTTGATGAATGCAAAGACTGATTTGAAAAGCTTCAAGTTCAATCACTACTCCATGCTGATGCACCTGATCCTCTATTGCAATATTAGCTACATCAACCTAGGGTTCATCGATAAGACCGAGATTGCAGGAGGAACTGTTCCGGTTCAGTTGTGGACCAGGTTATGGCATAGAACTAACCATTTCTCTAATTCCATTATTTTTTATAGTGATTTTTTGGATCCAGTAATGAACATGTTAGGTATTGTGAGGGAAAGATTTCCTTTACTTGTAAGAAAATTGCTTAGACCCGTAGCATTTAATATTGACAATGACATTAAGCACAATTGGGGTAATATATTTTTTTTTGAGAATTTTACTGTTATAAGAGTGTATGCTTGCCCTCAACCTCCACACATACTGCCAAAATTTGTCCCAGAAAGATTGGCAATAGTAGAATTCATGTGGCAGCTTATAATGATGGATAGATAGCACTTAGCCCCTAAAAGACATAAGGGAGCCTTTCTGGCAAGGAGGTTCCAAATAGGGTATTTCTCTATAGGTAAAGATGCTATGGACCAAATCCATGAATTCCTAAGACAATTGAGATTTCCCTCTGGTAAAGCAAGGATGTATGACCCTGAAGACTTCGTTAGAGTAACATTGAGAGAAATGAGGAATCACAATTTGGCTCTAAATCAGCCTATGGCAGAGGAGGATGTTATTAGAAATGTTTATAGTAAAGTTACCTATGAAGAGAGAACCTATAAATGGAAAAATATTGTAAGGGTAGAGGAACAATTGAAAAAGGCAGACCCTACCTTCCCCAGTTTCTTTCCTGATCTCAAATACATTGGGAAAATTCAAATGTGTATAGAGAATTATGAAGATATTATGTCTAAATTGCTAGACATCCCTGAGTAGAAGGAGGAGGATAGAATAAACCCTGAGGAAGTTGAATCTAATGTGGTGTTTATGGTAGAAACAGAACAAGCTGGGCCATCCACATCTGAGCAGGGGCCATCAAAGAAACAAAAGTTGAATGTACCACAAAAGGTAAAGAAAAAGGCACTAGAAATCCTGCCAGGTAATAGCCATTACTTTGCTGACTTAAGACAACATTTTTTGACATCAATGGCAAATGATGGAGAAAAGGCCCTAGATGAGTTAGAATTGGCTGCAGCAAGATTGGATGACAAGGTCATCCAAGCTAAAGAGTTTATAGATGATGATGAATTCATCATGTCCGATGAGTTTAAAAGTTTTCTCTTTAGAGTTAAGCAGAATGAATTAACACTGTCTTTGAAATAGGGGAATCATAGGAAAAAACTATTGAAATGATTGAAAAATTACAGGCCTATGATCCCAACAGTGAAACATTAACTGTAGAGGAGGCAAGAGATCTTGTAAAGAGAAGTGGCATGTTGTTGATCCCTGGATGGGACTTGGAGTCCTCATTCCTACTTAACCAAATCACGAGGTGAGATAAAGCTGTAGCTTATGAAGCTTTTGGCCCTGATGGACTCACGAGGGGTTCTGGATTCAATATGGACACTAAGACACTAGTAGTATGGTGTGTGGCCCTATAATCTAGTAAGCCTAGATTGGTTGACATCTAAGACATAGCACAGGGTATCCAATTAATATGAAGGTTGCATGACACTACAAGATCAGAGATAGAAAATATCCTACATCATGCGTCCTCCATGAATAAAGCAGTGATTGAGGACTTGGAGAACAGGCTAGCCAGGACATTCAAAGATTATGTGGCAACTAGAAAAAAGTTTGAAGAGGAACTGAAGAATTATTATTTCCTAGATAAGATTGTGAAGGAGCTAAAATATGAAATAAATACTCTAAAAAATTAGTCTAGGGCAGTTACATAGGTCTGTGATGTAGGGGTCCAAACTGAGCATGAGGGCATTGAGGGGGCCTTAGCTCCAGAACTTGCAATAGAAAAGATAATAATGGATGTTGGTCAGCCTGAGCCTGCTGATACTGGAATTGCTGAAAAGGAGACTTTGAAGAAGGTGCTATTGCACAGAGTAAATATTTTAAAAGGGAAGTCTCAAATCCTTCATAGTACTTTCATTTCTTTGCAGGGGACAAAATATCAATGTTCTAATGCCTTGTCTGTACTAACCCCATTATTTAATACTTGGGGCCCATACTTGCAATTCTTTGATAGGTTAATTTTACTAATGGGAAAAAAAATGGAGTTACCTGATAAAATAATTGATGTTAAGGAAATGGTGTTATTAGTAAAGGATTTGTATGCATTTTTCACTGGAAAGTTACAAAACGTTTATGCAAAGCTTAAGGTTTTTGCTGAAGAGTCTGAAGGATATATCCCTGCTATTATGGACAAAGAGGGACACTTGAAGGAATGGCAGGAGTGGGTTGATTCTTTCAACCAAATTTTGGAATGTAGCAAGGTGGCTTCTTATTTTTTGGGTGATGCTAACATTTCAACTTTTTATGAAGTTGTGGATGAATTGTACAAGCAAGAGATTGACATGAATAAGTTTGTTGCTGAATCTTGAGCCATAACGGATGCCAAGTGGAACAAATTCCTTCAAGACTTGGAGATATTTAGAGAGGCAACTTGGCCATCAAAGAGGGAAATTATGGTGTGGGAAAACATTGGAGAGATTCAAGCCTTGGTCTTGCCACATTGACATGGATGATGGAAGTAGTTGGGACAGTTCTGGTATTAGATGAAGAGCCAATAGAGGGAGGTCAGTTAATTTGAATAGGGTATCTTAAGTTTGTGGTTCACCTATTGTGGATACACCTTTGGTGCAAATCAAGACTAATTCTGAAGAACCCAGGCTGCTAGTTGTCACTCTAACAACTGTTTCCAAATTTGTTTAATTTGCCAAATGCCAATGTTAGTTTTTTATTTTCTAATCATTGATCATATTCATTGATCATTGACATTGATGTATAAATTTCAAGGAAGTTTTAGTTAATACAAATATACAAGGATATTTTGTAATTTTCTGATAGATCATAGAAGTCTTGAATTTGAATTTTTGATGTATAAATTTCAAGGAAGTTAAATTTAATACATGGATATTTTGTAATTTTCAATTTTTTTGTCACTGTGCCTGTGTAATTTTGTAAAGAGCTCATTGGCTCAAGTCAAGAATCTCAATTCTAATTAAGTAAATGCTTAGTATTAGGAAATTAGGAAATTGACAAATAATAAATTGACTAATGAGTATGAACTATGAACTATGACAAATAAATTATAATAAATTGACAAATGACAATTTCTAAGAAATTAGGAAGCTTTGACCATGTTGGTAGTATTTTCAGTTTTCACAATTGCTTTGAGAATTTCCTGCAATTTTCCTTAGTCCTCACTGTTGGGTATATTTTTAGGTTTTTTGAGATTTTTTCTTTAGGTCCTTGATTTTGGTTCCTGCAATTGTTTTTGTCTAGTTTAGGGTTTAAATTTCCTCAAAATCAGTCATGTTTATGTTTACAAGGTAAATATAGGGGTTGAACATTAGTTTTGATTTCAGGAGTATTTGAATCAGTTTAAAATCATCTACAAGTTTAAGTGCTAACACTCCCCAAGGCCTAAATTTTGATCAAAATGTTAAAACCCTAAGTGCTAGGTTGAGATATGCCCTAAAAATCCAATAAACCCTAGAAAGGCTCAGATCGGTTCTATTTCGTCGTTACTTTTTCAAGTCACTTAAAATAACCTTTAAGCATGTGTGGTTGCGCGTTACTAACAGACCACCGACAATGTTCCGAAGTAATGTTGGGTTGTTTCGTAACTTCTCAATGGTTAAGTGGTTAGGATGCTAATGGGTTCCAAACTTTCGAGGGACTCTCGACTAATGGCATGCATAACTTCAGAAATAAAGAGACAATTAGTTAAAAGTGACAGTGCATAATGGTGTTGAAAGTGACAGTTAGTTACATGCCACATGGAAAGCGCGGAGGAATGGACTGTGACATGTGTCAATGGATGGATTAATATTTGACACTTTGTTAGGAACAGTTGGTTTACAGAGCTTCGCGAGGGTTTCTTGGCCATTAGTGTTTGAAGTTACGAAGTTGCGATGAAGCATTTGGTAGAAAGGCATAACTACAGAAAGGTTAATCAGTTACAAGATCAAACAGTTGAGAGGTTACGAAAGGCTTTGTGCGGGACTTCGCAAGGTTATATGAGAATGGAGAATCGAAGATTTGAAGATGTTAAGAAGACCGTCAATACGTCACCGTAACTTCAGAAGGGCTCTAATTTGCATGTAGTGAAGTTGAGACAGGGTTAGATGAACTATTTGTGTAACTTCGCAACCAACCCAGCTTAAGTTTTGAATCTTATTCTTGAAGTTGAAACTTGAAATAACATGGCTACAGCCTGCATGACTATGAGGCATTGAGGGCCAAGGCGTTTACACTTTAAATTTTACAGTGATGAAAAAGGACATTAATAATTATATGAATTCAAAATTTCAAATTACAAATTTCTTGAACATTCTACATTACAAAAATCATGAATTCAAATTACAAATTACAAAAATCAAAATTGAAATTACAAAAATCAAAATTCAAATAACAAAAATCATGAACAATACTTATTACTTGTAGCTGAATATGAGTCAAATTATCAATAATAAATATTCATAATCAAGTCCATTATCAATTTATCCAACAAGTACAGTAATAAGTATACAGTGTATAAAACTATAAATACCTATTAACCAAATGTTAATTCTAAATCACTTCACTCTTCACTCAGTGTTAGTGAGTAGTCTGCCTCTTCTATATCCCACATGGAATCCAGCTCCTCAAATTGACTACTACTACTAGCAAGAGGTTCTTCTTCATTCTGAGTTGGGTATTCAAAATCAAAAAATTCTTCATCTTCATTCTAAGTCTGGGACCAAGATTCATTGTTTGTCTCAAAACCACCATGTTTTGAACTAGTGTTCAAAAGCCCTCATCTTTCACGCAGGGAATTCCAAATTGCCAATTCCCTATCATAAGGAAAGTCTCTAACATTGTATTGAGTTACAAACAACCTCAAGCAAGTTTCCAAATTTATGTCCAGTTTGTTTCTGATCTTTGATTTCAAAAACCCCAATGCACTAAAAACTCTTTCATCTTCCACTGACCCCAATATCATTGTTTGACATAAATCAGCAAGTTTGAAATATTTTGATATTAAATCACGCAATACTTCACTCTTCTCTATCCTTTTCCAAAGCCTGGTTATTGCACCAGGTTCAAATGGATTCTCCAAGTTTTTTATCTGCAATTTCATACATGATGCAAATTGTCTACATTGTTTTTTAAGATTAGTTGACTCTATAACTCCATCAATTGGTTGTCCATTGCAATCTGCATGTTTTGAAAACTCTCTGATCAACTCATCAATTTTTTTATGAAACATATGAGCATCAAGTTGTCTATCTCTGATGTTTTTCCAAAAATGAGGAAACACACAACCCATGGCTTCAAGAATTTCTTCTCGAGGGAATCTTTTACGAATCTCACTTGAAAGTTGGTAGGAAATTGACTTCAAATTCTCACTAACAGATTTAACAAACCTGTCAAAATCAACCCTTTTAACTGGAAGTAGTCTGCCTTGCTTGCCTGTCTTAGATTGGTGCATTGGTATTTCATATCCTTTCACAAACACACATAAATCATTTTTTGCATTGAATTCTAAAAAATTATCAGCATGATTCAAATCTGTAATTATTTGCCACCTAAAAAAATTTGGGCTTTGAAGTGTTATCATATCTGAGTATAAATTATCCAGGGCAAGGCATGTCATTCTATGTAAATCTAAGTACTCGTGGATATACATAGTCCTATCTTGGGCTTTCTTAACAAGTTTGTTCATTAAATCTAGCATGGGGAGAAGACTGGCTAAAGTTAACAGAGTCTCTATATCACTTTACTTATGTAGGAAATCAAGAGCTTTGTCTACTGTGAGGCGTTGCTCATATATTACTCCAATCAAGGATTGATATTCTGTTAGAACTCTTTCTACTGGTCCATGCAAAGAGATCCATCTAGTCTCAACATCCTTGAGAAGCTTGTTTCCTGGTGTTACTCCCTCTGAGAAAATCTTAAATTCTGCAAAACATTTAGGACTTCTGTAGAAGTAAGAGTATATGTCGCGAACTAGATCTTCAACTTTTGACACTGTAGGAAAATTGCTTACAATTTTATATGCTAAATTCATTCGATGGGCCATGCAATGTATGCCAAGCATGTAAGGTGCAATACTAGTTTGTAATCTTGCACATAGACCATTCCTTTGGCCTTGCATTACTATGGCTCCATCAGCTCCAACACACACTAACTTCTTTCCAATTATCAAATCATCCATACTAGCAACTTCATTCAAAGCATTCTTCACTTCAAAATATAAGTTTTCTGTTGTTGAATTGCCCCTCATTTTACGAACACAGAGTAGATGAGCTTGGTGGACATGTTCTTTTACTGTATACACATGCATACAGACCCAAGCAGTGTTATCTACTACAGTAACTTCATCTATGGATAATGAAATGAATCTGGACTGGTTTACTTTCTCTTGTAAATTTTGCTTTTCCACCTCAGAAAGATAGTTTTCCATTTCCCATCCAATGTTTGTTGACCAATGTGACATAGGATAGTGAGGAACTTTCAAAAAAGATAATAAATTACCATATTCTGAGAAGTCTCTCATAGGATGCCCTCTGGACATAATATGAAAAACAACACTCATCTGAATAGTATTTGCCAGGTTTGCTTCATTGGTTGCATGTTTAAACCCAGCCTTGATTGGATTTTCACTACTAGCAATTACTACCATTCTCTTGTTATGCTCTTCATATTATATGGCATACTTAACATGAAGACATTCTTCCTTTGATTTCCATCTCACTACTGATATTTCTTGTTCATCTATGGTCTATTTTTCATAAACCTTACCAATATGCTTTTCTATAGTGTCAATCTTTAGCTGCAACTTCTTGTCTCTTTTAAGTTTCCAGGTATAAATCTTACACCTGCATTCTGTTGGTTGTTGATCATTGCTTAGGACTGGTTGAATGAACCAGTACTTTTCTACCCAATCAACCTTAAATTTTCTTGCCATTTCCCACTCCCACCCCATTTTTACTTCCCTTTTTCTTTTCTTCCTACCAACATCATTCTTATCTTCATTGCTAGCATATTCTTCCAACTGGTTCTACGTATCCCTTATAACATATTCTCTCGTGCCACCATTGTTATCCTCGTTTGATGCATTTTGACTTTCATTTAACTCAATGACAACTCCAGCTTGTGGTACTAGTCCTGGTGAGCTACTGTGAATGGCTTTTGCACTCGTAACTATAGATGTTGATGGAGCAAAAATATTGCCAACTCCAAAGAAAGCCTTTATGGTAGTATCTTTAAGTTTTGAGAATTTTGATGGCCTCCCAGGCCCTTCACTGCCCCGAGGAGTCTTACCCTTCCCTTCACTACCCTGAGGAGTCTTACCCTTGTCTAGCTTTCCAATCTCTTCACTGCCCTGAGCACGGTGAGCAGTCTGAGTCTCAATCTCCCTTGATATTTGAATCTCAATCTTAGGATAGTCACCCTTGTCTGACATCTTCACCCAATGACCTCTCACTACTGACTAGGATTCTAGCCTCTAGGAATTAAAATTAATAGCAATACCATGAAATGTGAACAAATAATTTTTTACCTTTGTCCTGCTTCCTCTAAATTCTGACTCTCTGAAATGTTGAATCCTCTGTTTACTGTTGCAAGATTGTTATTTGTAAATTTGGCCCTTCGGCTCCAAAAATTTGTAATGACGCACGATAAGAATACTTTTAAGTTTTCTAAATTTGATTTGAATTTATATCAATCCATGATTCCAAATTACAAATTTCTAATTTTTATTTTTTTTAAATTCCTGGGCTTTTGGCGAAAATGTGCTGAGTGCTAACCTGATCAATGATGTTTTTGGTGAAAAATTAAAAATACGTGGTGGACCAATAATTAACGAGTTGGAAAAATACGTCGTGTACCAATAAAATAATTAATTAACGGGTTGGCGAAATACGTCGTGGACCAATAAAACAATTAATTAACGGGTGGTGAAATAGGTTGTGGTTAAGATAACAATATAAACCATTTGGCTATTTTCAATTTTATATGCAATTCATAATTAATATCATTGGTGAATAAGAGACCATGATAATTAACCACGTTAGATTAGTTATAGGCGAATATGATGGTCAACAACGTCAAATAAAAAATTTGATTGGCGATTCCAATGAATATTTAACAGTTATCATGTCAAGATTAGGTGAATATGGGCTAGCCTATACATGTGCGATTCACCAATTCATGAAACGTATTCCCTAGAATTCACCAAAAGGTGAATATTCACCACTAAAAATTATGTTGCCTATTACCCCATTTGTTAATGACTCCCCTCCGTCTCATGAACCCATCCCCTCTACCCCATCCAATGATCCCCTTCCATCTCAAGCCTTAGCATCCACTTATCCTCCACTTCATGAAGATATTCCTTCTCTCCCATCCAATAATCCCCCTCCATGTCAAGATCAAATCACTCCATCTCATGATTCCCTCCCATCCATTCCATTGTATGATCCTCTTCCTTCTCAAGATCCTGTTATCCCTTCTAATCCGCCACCTAATCCTCTTCAAAGTCAAGATCAAAGTGCTTTGTTATCTCCCTGTCATGCTCCTTTGCCATCTCAAGATCCTCTTATCCCTCATAATCCATCTCATGATCATATTATCTCCCCCAATCCCCCTCATGATCCTAATCCTCCGCAAAATCCTATCTCACCTATCCAATCCATTCATGAACCCCCTACACCTAGACTGGCATCTTGTGTTGCAAATACTAAGTATCCCATTGAAGAAAGAATGTCTCAAGATGTTGGTACCCTATCTACTTCTTCCAAATCCCAAATTTCTCCATCTAAATCTAAACTTCCATATTCCCATCACTCATATTCTAAGTCAATTTTGGGCCCTTATGTCTAAACCTCCATCCCCCCACCCTCCAAATCCATTTTGGGCCCCTATGTCCCAAGTTCCCCCCCTTCCTCAAACACATCCATTTTGGGTCCTTATATTCGCAAACCTAATCCTTCCTCCCTTACATCTATTTTAGGTCCTTACATACATCCATATACCATATCCAAGTTAACCCCATATCCCTAAGAAACATCCAAAAAGGCACACATCCTTGAATTCCTTCCAACATTCATCCTTTGTAATTCCATCCATACACTCTTTAAATCATTCATCCTCATGCACCCATACCATGGCTAATGGAAGCAAGTTGGATGCCAAAGTCAAAAATAAAAAATAAAAATAAAAGATGCATCACGCCAAAAATCCACACAAACAAACAGAAGGATCAACATGTCCCACCTAAACGACATGTTCAAGAAAAGAAAAATATGATCCAAAAGGACAAAAAGTTCAAAAGGCCACAAAGGCCTCAAAATGAAAAATGAAAAATCATGTGGATTCCAAAGCTACTCAATAAAAATAAAAAAATGCATCTCAAAGACAAATCCAAATTGGCATCCAACCTTGCTAATCCCAAAGCTTCCTCCAGTCATATGTTTTCTAATCCTCCCTCTAAAACATCCTCTACTTTCCAACTCCATTAACTCCTTTATCTATTTTGGGTCCTTCTCTCCCAAAATCCACCTTTTTCCCTCCATCTCCTCCAAAATATCCTCCTCCACCTCTCCACCACCCTTCAAGGTGTGTGCCAATGGTGATCTTTGCATCTCTCCCATCCATTTATGTACAAGTCTTGCATCTTCCCATACATTATTCCCTAATCCTTCCATACTCATCCACTCCTTTCATCCAATCTTTTTTCATAAGTCCTCATTTTCCTTCCCCTAGTCCATTTCCTCTACCATCTCTACCCATCCTACCAACATCTATGGAACATATACAAAATGCCTTGATACAAAACACACAACATAATATCACGACACTCGATGCTTGATTCCCTCCCTCCATCTCCCTATCACATATCTGTTATCTTCTAAAATTCACCTCTTCCATCCATTCACTTACCCTCATCCCCTTGTACCCTACACTTGGGGAAAAGCTCCATCCATCTTATGCTACCATATAAGTCTTCCATCTTTCATATCCACCATGCATCCTCCTATCTAAGTCCATCCTCATCTTTTCTTATCTTTGATCTTGACTATCATATTTATTCCATCCATCCATATACACCATCCATTTTCCTTACTTTTTATCCCTCTCCTTTTCATTATCTTACATATGTCCATCTACTTGTCTGTATTTGATCTTGACATCCTATCCATATCCTCCATCTCATAATCCTTGTCATATTCACTTCCTTCATCCTCCATCAATGCTCTTATAAAGCTCCCTCCTCCTTTCCATTCCTTTGATCTTGATTATCCCATGCCTTCCCTCAATTCCATTGTATTCTTCTATATATATCCTCCCTACATTATACATTGTCATTTTCCTTCCATATCCTCCTTATCATTATCCTCTATCTTATTCATACCTTTCATCCTATCCATGCACCTCCCACTTTCATCCCTTTTCCTTCATAAAACTAGAAGACAATAAATGATATCCATGCATGCTTTGGAACATACATTCAATCATTCCCTCCATGCACATTCGTACCCATCCAATCCATTTCATACATCCTTTATCCCCCATCTTTTTGTCCATTCTCCTACCTCTCGTGTGGGGCATTTTCCTCATTTTCCACATCATCCTTGGATCCTCACCTCCTTCACCACCCTTTTCATCCCCCGTATCCTATCACTATCCATTCCCTCCATCTACCTTCCATCTATAAACTATATTCATCCCCATTTCCTCTACCATTCCTTGGTTCTCCCTTGTCATTGGTCTCGGTCCATTCAATCCTCTTCCAACTTCCCCCAATAACATCCATTTTTCCTTTCCCTCTCATGTCTAATCCATTTCTCTTCTATTCCATCCACTTCTTTTATCTTCTAATTCTTCCTCTCCAATTCCTTTATCTTCTAATTCCACTAAATAAAATTCATCTATCTTCTAATCTAATCAATTTCCCTTCTTCCCATCCTTTCTAATCTATTTATCTTCTAATCATCTCCATTCCCTCCTTCCTATCATCTTCAATCAAATTCATTTCTACTCCTATTATCTTGTCCACATCTTCCAATCCAATCATCTTTCCCTTCACTCTCCAATCCACTCATCAATAAATCAAAAAATCCATAAAAATAAAAAATAAAAAAAATCTCAAACTAGTCCAATCAAGTGCAATCAATACTAATCCAATCAATCCAATCTTGTACATCAATCCTTAATCAACCCATCATCTTGACCCAAATCAACTGATAATCTATTGAACCCTTTTAATCAAATCATCATCATGGGATGTATCCTTCCCAATCCTTTGGATGTGCATTGCTCTTATCCTTAACTTTTCCATCCTCAATCATTCATCATTAATCAATCCATCAATTGGTTTTCAGCTTGACTAGGGGCAAAATTTTGGTTTGCATTCAGTTTTTTATGCATGCTTACTTTTTGCTTGTCTGTATTATTATTTTTTGCATTTATCATGGTCTTTGCATCCCATTATCATAATGGCATCACAATCTTCCATATTATGGTGTTATAGGCATATTGTTGCATTTGACCCCTTTTTTAATCAAGTACTTGACACATTGTCATCTTGGTTCCTCATACCTTGGTGCATAGTGTTAAGTACAATATCAAACTTAGGTTGCTCACACCATCACAGCATGACTTTATCTATTCTTCCTTCATCATCCATAACCTTTTCCCCTTCCTTCCATACCCCTATCCTTTTCGAGAGCACACCCATGTTCTTCAAACCTGCATGTCCTCTTGAGGGGGCATACCAATCCCTCCTCGTCATCTTTCTTCATCCTCCCATGACTGGGGCATCATGCTACTAGTCTTATCCCTTATATCCACTATGTTTTAATCTTCTTTGATCTAACATCACTTTGTGATGCTACATCAAAGAGGGGCAAAATGTAGGCACCTAAAATTATCCTAACAATTACCCTTATCCTAGCCAATTAAATGGATATTTATTATTTATTTAATTTTAGCCTTACTCTACCTTAATTAAATAAATTTATATTTATTTAATTATACTCCTCTTTATCCTTTATCCTTGATTAAATAAATTTACATTTATTTCATTCTATCCCATTTCCCCTCATCCCAATCCTTCATTTAATTAAGTAAATGACCAACTTTATTTAATTAATCCCCTCTTATTCCACTTGGAATTAAATATTGTATTTAATTCTATTTGAGCACATGACCCCTAACTTTAACACTCACCTAACCTCACTTCCCTAACCTAACCCATCCTTCTAACCCAAGTCAACCCACTTTCCCACTAATTAATCCTAATCTCATCCTAATCATTTGCACAATCTTAATCAAGGGATTAGAAAACCCAAGTCACATGTGAATTTTGTCACATGTGACTCTTACACACTCTTAAACACTTGTCTCACACATGTCATTGACATGTCACTTTCCAAAGCCTCTATTCTCTCTTTCTCTTCCACCTTTTGACCCATGTCATTGACATGTCATTTTCCAAAGTTGCTCACATATGTGTGAGTAACCTTGGTTCTCCCATCCTCTTACTGTAATACCCCAAAAATGGGCTATAAGTTCATTAACCTCCTACATCGACAAATTCGAACGAAATCGACATCAAAGTCCTAATCTAAGGCACATCTAAACATCATCGAATCATAATTGATTATCTTAAATTTTGCATCGGAGAATATTCTTAGTAATATACCTAATTATCTTAATTATCTTTAATTTTATAATTATTTGGCAATAAATCACATTTATCCTAAAATTTGATTAATTGAATATTTTCATATTTAATTAATTAGATTTAATATTTTCCACTTAATTATGTAATTAAATTTAATTCTATCTATTATTAATTGTATTATTTAATTTTGACAATAAATCAAAATTCCTATCTTTAATTGATTAAATTCTTATTTAATTAATTAAAGCATGTTGTCATTATTTAATAATATAATTTTTAATAAAAGTTTGATTAAATAATTGATTAACCCATAAATCAATTGTTTTATTTTTAAAAAAGCAGTTAAGTTGGAAATAAATCACTTTATTATTAAATTAATTCATAAATAAAACATGCACAATCATAAAAGCAAACAACTATCAATTATCAATTAAAGCTAAACTCTATTTTGAGTTAAAACTTAGCTTTTGCATGTTTTTGTAAGTTAATTATCTTTTATTTAAAAATAACTCAAAAATCAAGTTGAGTTATTTGAGTGATTTATGACTTTTTCCCATGCACCTCCAAAGCCCTGGATTTCTATAAATTAAAGGCTCAGCTCTTCACAAATCATCTCATATTTTGCACAATCACGCTGGAGAATTAGAGGCTGAGGAATCAACTTGCGAATTCAAAGCTTTGTGAGATCAATTTCAATTGCATAGTTTTTATATCTTAGCATAGAATTTCATAGTTTTCATATCATTGTTAGAATTTTCATTGTTAGATCATTTAGCATTCATTTCATATCAAATTTTTCATATTAGCATAGATTCATATCAAGTTTTCATTCTTATTGCATAGAAAATATCAAAAATATAGATTAATTGCATTCAATTTCATATCCATCTTTTGCATTCAAATCCTTCATTTAGGTGTCGTCTAGGTCACTGATCTCGATTACAATCTGAGAACATTAATCTCGCACCTATTAGAAGGCAGTAAATCGCTTGGTTAGATAGCTTTCAATTTTGCACGATTTTGATTATAGCTAACCTCTAATGTTTTACTGAGTGTTGTGTTTACAGATCAGGTATAATTTTCACACACACATTTCTGGCGCCCATCGTGGGGCAACCCACCTTTGCATGCTGGTTTTGATTTTTTTGGGAGCTAAAACCCCAAAGTTTCAAAGATTTAATTTTATCTCCCAAAAAGCTTGGAATTTTGGTCTGAAATTTTTTTTTCAGGTTGATGACATGTCATGGAAGCTATAGTAAAAAATTTAAAATTTTCTGAGATGTTTTGAATTTTTAATAATTTTTTCTTGAAATTATGGAAAAAATTAATATCTGACGCAAATCAGCATATTTTTCGAAAATTTTTATATTTTCGGAAAGATCTTTAAATTCTACAGGGGGTCTATTCTTTGTGTTTTAAATTTGGATATGATATCATAGCTCAAATAGTCAATTTACAAAAACTGGTCTGTTTTGATAAAATGGGTCTCTAGGGCACAAATGAAGAGGTTTTTCTAAAATTTTTGCATTTTTGGAAAGCTCTCTATTTTTTAGCAGGGGTCTCTATTCTGAATTTCTATTTTTGTGGCCAAAATCATATCAAAAAAATTAGATCTTGTTGACTAGGTCAAATGCAAAAAAAATAAATAAAGTTTTGTGATGGGTATGCACTTATTTTTTTTACATGGTTCAATGAATGATATGAGTTGTCATTTGGGTTGATTGTTGGTTATTATTACTGATAATAATTGATTTTTAGAGCTAACCCTATGGTTTTCATAAGTTGAATATATTTTGCATATCTTGTTTGCTTGTTTGCTTGTTGGAGAGTTCGTCACTTGCTTGCATGAAAAAGCTCAACAAAAATTGCTAAAAATCAAGTAAAATCTACTAAGCGCGTTGCAAGGATCCCAGGTATTCTCCTTCATCTAATAATATTTTGATTTGGGACTTAAAATAAATCTCTTATGTGTCAAGCTTGTGTGCATCTTTTCATGCTTTTGATCTATTTCTACACACTTGCATAATTGATACTAGGTTGTGAACCCTTAAGGATTCATTAAGTAGTCTTAGAATACTTGTGATTGATCTTGATTACTATCTTGGGTTATTGGACTCGCTAATCCACCGGCCCCTCATTTCCGCCCCGTGGTTGCAATCTCAGCGCCATAAAGGGGAGGGGTCAACAGGACAGAAGCGTTAAATGTTCCACTTGGCAACCCTTTTGTGCTTTTAGGAACTCCCTTGTTTTCTAAGTTGTGGACTCATTTTTAGCTTGTGTGAGGTGTTAAGTGTTCCACCTTGTGGACTCATCTCATATTCGCTTTAAACGTTAAGTGTTCCTCTTTCTACTTTTTGGATGCTTTTGGTAGATTTGCTTTCGGAACATACATTTGTGCTCACATAGTAATTAGGCCCTATGAACACTATTTGTGATTCTTGAGAGATTGGATTCCTAGCGAAATCCTTCTTGACGATAGAATCCTTGTAGGTAGGGAGGATACTTAGTGTGTTTCACATTCAACTTAGTTAGTGAGTCTTCTCTTATTGATCGACACATTCTCTCTCCGGAGAGGTTGATAGATCACGTGGGGTTGATATCATGAGCTTTGGTGAATCAAAATTGGTTAGTGCGTCTTCTCTTATTAATTGATACATTCTCTCCCCGGAGAGGTTGATAGATCACGTGGAGTTGATATCACAAACCTTGGTGGAACAAAACTTTGTCTTAGCGTGTCGGATTAATCTGCTTGCTTTGTTTGGGTTAAAAGTGAAGAGGTGTCAAAACCTTGAATCTGGAGCCAAGTCCCCTTGTGGTATACTATTGTGAGTCATCTTTAGAGAGGGTTAACCGTAGCGGACAATCCCTTCACAGGGCAAACTGCATTGACGGAACCTCAAGCGGTAATAGCCATTTTCGCCATGGTAGTGACAACCGCTATATAAATATCCTTGTGGAAGAAATCTCCACGGGTATGGTTCATTGTTGGGTTGTCAGATCTCCCTAGCAGCTCTTGAAGATTAAGTTCTCAGACTGTGTCAAAACCCTGGTGCGCCGGGATTGGAGTTCACCCCTTTGAATCATAAAAGTTGCAGAGTCAAACCATTACTAAAAACCTTAGAGAGGCCAATTTTTCACTTTCAGGTATATGTGCGTTATTGCAAAACTTTTTCAGAACATACACAATTAGTACTCTCAGGGATTAGCACAATTTGGTCACTTGATTGTTCATGCGTAAGGTTGCTTTTGCCCTTGTTCATTGTTTTCAGACGTGCTTGGAATCACTTGCTTGCTATTCTGCGTGCTTATTTATCTACTTGGCTATTAAAAACGATCAAATCTGGTATAACCTTCAAAATTTGGACAATACAATTTGCAAACAATCCAAAACTGAAGACCTTACATTTTGCAAAAATTGACGTAAAATCTTTTCTGGAGTCAAAAGTCATTTCAGGAAGTCAAAAGTCATACGAGTTTTGTCAAGTGTCATTTCAGTATTACCCAATTGTCGTATGAGTTTAGCAATTGTCATTTCATAGACTACCCAGTGTCGTACGAGTCTGCAGAGTGTCATTTGGAAAAATTTGAGAAAGTTGTCAGAAATTGTCAAATTGCAAGATATCCAATGTTTCCAGCCTAGTTCCAGAATCTGTCAAAAATATCATTGTGTCAGGAACAGAGCAGTAGCTATTGAGCATTCTACCATTTTCTGAGTTTGATCTTTTGAATCCGATCTAGTCTTCTGTTTGATCAATTTGAGTCCCTTTTATCTCGTGTCAAAACCTTGTCATAACTATCAATCTTCAATCAATCAATCTTCAAAAACAAACTAAGTGTTGAGAACTCATGTCCGCTATCTTTTGGGCGATCTATCCCATACATCTAGGGCACAGTTTCCTTCACCCACATCTCATCAGATCATCAAAACTATCATAATCTTGACAAGGTTGCGTCATCCAATTTTCTCGAATCAAATTGTTCTTCAGTTGTCTTCATCCTTTTCTTCTGTTTCATTCAAAGTTAATGGTGGAGACTAGAGCTTCTTCACACAAGAAATCAGAAGAAACATCTCAGAACTTACTTTTGACCAATACCCCGGGTCCAACTCTTGAACAACTCATCAAGTCAGGTATCTACGAAGACGACGGTCTCGGTAACTTTCGATTAAAAACTAGTTACATACCTCCTCTATCAACTCACAGAGGTAATCAACAAACTCCTCAATCTATTCCAGGGAGCCCAAAAACTCCTACCATGTCTCAAGCAGGGACAAACCATGGTTCTCTAGGAGGAGGATCCCAGGGACACCATTCTCAACATAATGCCGACCAAGACCCTACACCCTCTGAAATCCATCGGTGTCAGAATGACGATGAATTCAAAAGAATGATGAGGCATTTCTTGAAAATGGATAGAGAGGCATACTTTTTGCAATTAGCCCAAGAAGGAGCTAAACTTCCTCCTCACTTCAATGTCGAAGATATCATCATGCATGAGGAAGAAACTCTGATGACGGCCATAATGAACCAGCTGCACGCTATGCAGGTCAAAATGAATAAAATTGAGAAAGAGAAGGAACCCAAGGAATTCTCCATGGAGCCCCTTTGTCCTTTCCCTTTTGACAAAGACTTGTATATGCCTCCATTCCCAAAAAGAGTGGAGATACCAAAGTATGACAAATACGATGAACACTCTGATCCTCAAGATCATGTCAGAGAGTTCTGTACGCAATCCATGGAATTCATGCATGAACCGACTTATCTAATGCGTCTTTTTCCTAGATCCTTGGGAGGAGCATCCATTCAGTGGTTTTCAAGATTACCTTCTACGATCAAAACTTTTGAGGAATTGATTAAATTGTTTTATCAACAATATTCCTACAATATTCAACATCTGATTACCATGATCGATATCTGTAACCTCAAGCAATATCCAGGGGAATCATTCCTAACTTTTCTCAAGAGGTGGCGAAAGAAGTTTTCTTTATATGCTAGACCAATTCCCGAAATGGAGAAACTTGAAATCTTTATCAATAACCTTGTTCTAGAGCTCAACTATCCATTGCAAATGCAAGATCATGTATCTTTTGATAAAATGGTGGATAATGCAATCAAGATTGAGAAAGTACTTGTCAAGAAAGGAGAAATCACACTTCAAAAGGACAAGTCTGAATCGGGATCTAGCTCAAAAGATAAAAACATGAGCTGGAATAGAAACAAAGGTATCGTCTCTGACGGTGTTGTTGACACTATCCACACCCCATCAAAGGCACCGGCCTACAATCTCACCCTTGCCACCAAAGCCATTGAAGCTTCAGAGCAAAAATTTGTTGAACCATCTCCAAAGAAGCCATTCAAACGATGGGATAATAAACGAAAGTTTACTCCCCTGGGAGAATCTTTGGAATCTGCTCTGAGGACCCTGATAGCGGATAACATGATCTCTTTACCGCCAATCCGAAAACCTGATCCGGATCCAAAACCATGTTGGTGGAAAGATAATGAATTTTGTGCTTTCCATCGAACTAAAGGCCACAGAACTAATGGATGCTTCCATTTGAAGCATACCATTCAAGACTTGATAGATCAAGGGGACATCACAATCGATAATCCTACCAACAATAATGATCACACAGCATTTACAGAACCTTTTCCACAACATGGCAAGGGAGTTTCCACTTCTCAGCCTAACATGGGGGCAAAAGTCAACTATGCCTACCCTGGAAACGATGCTGTCATCAATATGGTGGAACCATGCCTCTCTGAGAGCTGTAATGTCATCACGATTGTACGAAGAGATAGAAATCATTCCTCAGCTAATGCAGTTACCAGATCACAAGCTCAGATGCATCTGAAAGGACAAACACCAAATTCATTTGATGTCCCTAAGATACCTTTCAATCTCACATCTGCTTCTAAACAGAAGGTTGCCTCGAAATCTTCCAATCCAAAGGATACCAGACCTACATCTTACAGCATCGTACAACAACTCCAGCATACCAATGCCAAAATCTCTATGTTTGAGTTACTTCAAATATCTCCAGCTCACCGAGATATCCTAGACAAAGCTTTGCTCAGCTCTAATGTTCCTGATGATCTAGATCTAGACAGGTTCCAGACTATGGTTGGTCATCTAACATCTTCGCAATATATCTCCTTTTTAGAAGAGGATGACAACTCCCTAAGTCACCCACATAATCAGCCCTTGCACATAGAAGTCTTGATCCAGAACCATCGAGTCAAACGTGTGTTGATAGATGGGGGCGCAGGCCTCAACATTTGTTCTTACAACTTAATCACACAGTTGGGATTCTCAGAGATGGCTATTGATCCTCGAAAGAAGATCACTATAAAGGCCTATGATGAACAGGAAAGATCTTCTAAGGGCACCATTGTCTTACCCATCCGAGTGGGTCCAGTCATCAAAGATACCACATGTCAGGTGCTCGATCTACCATTGGCTTATAATATCCTTCTAGGGAGACCCTGGATCCATGAAATGCAGGCTATTCCTTCAACATACCATCAATGCTTGAAATTTCCCTATGAAGGAGTGGAGGTTACTATCCCAGCTGATCTGAGTACAACTTGCAATACATTGAAGGAAAGTGCCAATAAACTTGTTCCCAATAACAGAGAATCTTCCATCAAGCAACAAAATGTGGCTTCCACATCTAAGATGGATGACATTGCTAAAGAGATCAATATCAAAGAAAATGGGATGGGAGAATACACTATAGAGCCAGTCTTGTCTCTAACATCTCTCCCAATCTCACCTAAGTCATATGGCCAATCCTTGAAGCAGTCTAAATCAGAACCTAAGGAACCTATGGAAGCATACAAAAGACATTTTGTGGTGGAGCAAGTATCTAAACAAGAATTTGAAGAGGATGAAGCTGTGCTGGCATGGCTATATAAAGAGGATTCTGAATCTAAAATTGTTCAACCTAGTGAATCTATAGCACCTACAGTCCCTTCTAATTCATATGGTCCAGGAAACAAATTGATAGCCAAGATGGGATATTCTGGTCAAGGACCTCTAGGAATTAGGGGAAAGGGTCTTGTGACCCCCATTTCACTATTGGTTGAGCCAAAAAAGATACTGGTGGCATAGGGTTTAAAAAGAAACCCTATCATCTCAGAGGTGGTTGTTCTCATGTCATAGAACAAATTGCACCAGGAGAACCCCTTCTTAAGAAAGAAGAAACAGAACCCTCTGATGATGATTCAGATAGCTCTGAGCTTATCCCCTATGAAAAATTGCCTAAAGAGATCAAAGATCTTCTTGATGATACAGATGATCCTATCAGAAGAATTAATGTAGTAGAAACACAAGAACCTACTGTAGCACAAGAGATGGTTGTACCACAAGAACCAGCCAATCTCGAAGGCAATCAAACTGATCAAGAAGCAGGGGGTAGTTATTCTGACACTGATTCCCATGAATATGAATTCAAGTCAGAGACTGAGGGTAATCCTTCTTGGGGTATTCATCCTGATTTCACGCACTTTCTAAGATTTCCTAGAGATTCTGAATCAGAAGATGAGTCAAATGATTATGAATGGGGTGCCATTCCAGAAGAAGATGAGCTTATAACAGAGAAATCTATTGATGTTATTCACCAATATGTCTCTCAACCCAACGTAGGTCTAGAGCGAAACAATGAACTTAACGTGTCTGATCCACCTATGGCTGAAGAGGACTCCTATGATGATGTTGAGCCTATTCACGAATTGAACATTCTGAGTTGTAATATCACCTTTGAACTTGAGTGTCAGGTTAGGACCAATGATGACATATCCACATCCGTGAACACCATATCCCAAGCCTTTCCCGCTTTGACTATCCAACGCCCTGATCTTATCGACCAAACTTCCACCAACCCAAACCATGGTATGTATACCTTCCCAAATGACTATGCCCTTGCCTGCTACCTCAATGCAGTTGAGCCTATGAGTACTTCCATCAGTGAACCGAGTGTCAGCATGACCGAGTCGGACATAAAATATCTTAGTCAAAAAAACAAGAGTAAAAAGAAAAAGAAAAAGAGTTCTGAGGGTGAAAACCACTTTGTGGCAGTCTCAGAACCGACAAAAGTAAAAAGAAAAGACGTATCTGAAGGTGAAAACCTCTCTGAGGCACCTAAGGATGAGATATTTGATGTCCTTCCAAGTCATTTACAGGATAGATCTCCAGTTCTGATTGAGCCAACTCAATCCATCAATTTGGGTACAACAGAGGAACCACAATTGGTACATGTAGCACAATCTCTATCAAACGAAGAGAAACAAAACTTCACTACCTTCTTATCAGAGAAAAAAATCAACTTTGCATGGAAATATTCAGATATGCCAGGATTGGATCCCAATCTCATTATGCACCATCTATCCATTGCTCCCAGAGTAAAACCAATCAAACAAAAATTGAGAAAGATGCATCCTCATGTCGCACTCTTAGTCAAAGCAGAACTAGAAAAACTCCTAAAAGCTGGATTCATCCGTGTCATCGACTATGCTGAGTGGATTTCCAACATTGTACCTGTTTCAAAACCAGATGGTTCAATCAGAGTGTGCACAGACTTTAGAGATGTGAACAGAGCATGCCCTAAGGATGACTTTCCACTACCTAACATTGATATGATAGTGGACATGACTGCGGGCTATGAAATGTATTCCTTAATGGATGGCTTTTCTAGATACAACCAAATCAAAATTGCTCTAGAAGATCAAGAGAAAACAACTTTCACATGTGCGTGGGGAACTTTCTGTTGGAATGTTATGCCATTCGGACTCAAAAATGCTGGAGCTACATATCAAAGAGCAATGACATCTATTTTTCATGATATGATGCATAGAACAATGGAGGATTATGTAGATGATACCTTGGCAAAATCCATGATTAGAACTGAACATCTAACAGACTTGAGCATGATCCTCGACAGAATGGAAAAATTTAGTCTTCGACTAAATCCTAAAAAGTGTGCTTTTGGAGTCACTTCTGGAAAGCTCCTAGGATACATCATCTCCAAGAAAGGCATTGAAGTTGATCTAGCTAAGGTCAAGGCTATAATAGAGATGCAACCTCCCACAAATATTAGTCAAATGAGGACGTTGCAAGGCAGAGTTCAATCTATCAGAAGATTCATATCACAGCTAGCGGACATCTCACAGCCTTTTACAAAAACATTACATAAAGGTGTGACCTTTGCATGGAATGAAGAATGTGAGAACAACTTTAAACATATCAAGAAGTATCTATCAAATCCACCTATATTGATGCCTCCTATTCATGGGAATCCATTAATATTATATGTCTCCGCAACAGATACATCACTGGGGGCATTGCTAGCACAGCATGATGAGAACAAGAAAGAAAGAGCCATCTACTATATCAGCCGAACTTTAGTGGCCTATGAGAAGAACTACTCAATGATAGAGAAGGCCTGTCTCGCTGTGATCTTTGCATCACAGAAATTGAGACACTACATGTTAGCTCATACTACTCATTTGGTAGCTAAAATTGATCCATTGAAATATCTCCTAAGCAAAGCTGCCCTCACAGGTAGACTAGCTAAATGGGTCATGCTCTTGAGCAAATTTGACATTGAATATGTTGAAAGAAAAGCTATCAAAGGACAGGTCATTGCTGATCAATTAGCTGAAGCACCATTGTTTGATGATACACCCATGCAAATGGAATTTCCCGATTCCTCTATCATGCACCTCTCTTCTAGAGCATGGCGATTATTCTTTGATGGCTCCTACACACAGAATGGATCCGGAGCAGGCATATTGTTCATTACTCCTCAAGGATACTCGATACCCAAAGCATTCAAATTAAAGTTTCCTTGCACAAACAATATTGCTGAATATGAGGCACTTCTCAATGGTATGAAAATGGCAATACAGTGGAGAGTTACAGAGATGCACATTCATGGAGACTCACAACTGGTCATCCACCAGGTCAATGATGTGTACCAAACCAAAGATGAAAAGCTCATTCCTTACAAGAGAATGGTCGATGATCTAAAGAAATACTTCATCTCTATCACATTTGAGCAAATACCCAGAATGGAGAATAAGGCTGCTGATGCAATGGCAACATTATCTATTCTTTTACAACAGCCTGAACATGAACTACGCTACGAGTTCCTGGTGGAAGCCCTATCCTATCCTGCATATGACTCCCCTGAAACCCGCATGATCTGCACTGTTGTAAGTTATGACTCATCTCGCTACAAAAATTTGTTCTCCTATCTCCACGACCAAATCATCCCTGAGTCCTTTAACCGTTTTGAGAAACGAAACCTTATCCGATCCGCATCCCGATATGTCATCATTGGTAATGATCTGTACAAACGAGGTCTAGATGGTACACTGCTTAGATGTTTAGAACGAGAAGAGTCTCAACGTGCATTAGAGGAAGTCCACGAGGGTATATGTGGGTCACACTCGAACGGGTTAATGTTAGCTCGAAAACTTATTAGGGCTGGGTATTATTGGCCTGAAATAGAAAAAGAAGCTATTAAATTTGCTAAAAATTGTCAACAGTGTCAAGTACATGGCAACTTGATTCATGCTCCAGGGAGAGATCTGATTCCCTTTACTACACAATGGCTTTTTCAACAATGGGCATTTGATCTCATAGGTGCTATCCATCCGCACTCTTCTAATGGACATACCCATATAATCATAGCTACAGATTATTTTACAAAATGGGTAGAAGCAGTTCCTCTAACACAAGCAACGGGGAAACAGATCTCTATGTTCATCCTGAATTACATCATTTGCAGATATGGGATCCCTCACTCTATAATCACAGATAACGGGGGACAATTCAAAAACAAGGACCTAGATGACTTATGTGCCAAGTTCAAAATTACTCAACATTGGTCATCTATCTACTATCCTCAATGGAACGGACAAGCTGAGGCTTCAAACAAAAATCTCCTGAAGATCTTGCACAGAACAGTGAATAAAACAGGAAGAGACTGGCATCTGATGATCAATCCAGCTCTCTGGGCATACAGAACTAGTATCAGAATGCCTACAGGGGCTACACCTTTCGCTTTAGTTTATGGGTCTGAAGCGGTACTGCCTATTGAGGTTGAAATCCCATCACTCAGGATCAGAATGCATGGACTTGTCACTGATGAAGACTACAGAGTGTCGAGGTTACAAGAACTTGAACTACAAGATGAGCGCAGACAAGTAGCGTATGATCATCTCAGAGTGTATCAGAAAAGAATGTCTAGAGGCTACAACAAGAAAGTCATACATAGAGAATTTCAGGTTGACGATCTAGTGTTGAGAGAAAATCCTAAAAATCAATCACATCGAGAATGCAAGGGGAAGTTCGAACCCAACTGGCTGGGTCCCTTTGTAATCACTGCTACTTTTGGCTCTGGTGCCTATCAACTCTCAACAACTGAAGGAGAATAGCTCCGAGAACCAATCAACGTTCTCCATCTAAAGAACTCTCAGGCTGAAAATAAAGATTACACTCTCAAGCAAGATCATGTTAATGTTGGACCTTTGTCTTGTGATGGTTCCCTTCCATCCCCTACTTCCTCCAATACTTGTACATTTCCTAAAGCTTCTGAGTCTTTCACATCTTTCACAGAACCTTCATCTGACACAAGCCCTGATACTTTTCATGTGGTTCCCTATAGTTATCCTCCAGGGCTACCTCTTAAAGAAACTCAAGCTAACCTTCACTTGGCTGCAAAGACTTTCAATAATGATAAACCTAAAGAGCCTAAGCCTTCATATGCTATAATCCCTACTTCAGCTAGTCCTCCACCATCTCTTCCAAAGTCATCCATACAATCCCAACATACTTCCTTGTCCTTAGAAGTGGCTCCATGTCAAGAGGACTCTAAAAATGATAAAGAAAAGAACATAAAGAAAGATCAAGATCAAGAACCCTCCATGTCATCCACTCCTTTTCCCGATGTCTCTTATCCACTTCATGGTTATTTTGATCCTATACACCCTTTTTCATGCATTCCACCATGTCTTAAGTCTTCTCTTAAGCAAGATCAGGCTACTACTTACACTAATGAGCTTATTGACAATCAAAATGACCTTACTATGCTTGCACTTTCCAAAGATGATACTTCCATTAAGGTTGGTAAAAATGGTGTTCCTTCCAATGTTAAGCCTATTGAAAAACAAGATAAAAATTATGCGCTTATGCTATCCGAAGATCCTTGTCAAGATCAAAGTCTTTCATCTTCTTGTTCTACCACTCCATGTTCACTTCCACTTTCTACTCTTCCTAAGTCTTTGCAAGCTTTGAACAATCCTATCAAAGAAGGTGCTCATATTCAAGATGTCCATGAGTCTATTGAAAATTCTAATGCTCACTCTAAAGATGCTGATATCCTTGGTTGTCATATAGATGCTGATGAACTTATTGATTATCCTTTTGCGTCTTCCACTTCCATCCTTGGACCTCTTCCACCACTACAAAGATCTTCACACCTTCCTTCCATCTTGGGTCCTTATGTCCCTTCACTTTCCCCTCCTAACTCTCCTAATTTTCCATCCATCTTGGGTCCTTACATACCTCCATCTCCCATCTTTCCTCAAGATCAACATAGATGCATACCCTTGAATCCTTTTCATCCACCCACCCATCTAAACCAATCGTATCCTCCCTCTTCCACAAATCCCAAGTCTTTTGGAAGTAACTTGAATGTTCAATACAAGAAAAAGAAGCAATACAAGAATCCATCAAAAAAAGAATATCACCATGTCTCCTCTCATAGACAGGGAAGCATAAAGTCAAAAGAGATATCTAAGAAAAAAACTACAAGACAAGTATGGGTTCCAAAATCCATCATTCAAGATATTCTCTCTAAGTCATCAAAGGGAAATAAAAAGCCTAAGGCTATATGGATTCCAAAGTCTCTCATAAGAGAGTCTCATGTTGAACAAAAAGTGAAATTGACATTCAAGCTTCCAAAGGATTCCACTTCATTTCCCTCCAAAAATATTCTTTCATTCCATGCACCTAAACCTCAACCTCTACTATCCATTTGCCATATTCCTTCACGTATTCCTTCATTCACGTTTCCTCCACCCTCTCGCCACCCTTCAAGGTGTGTGTTTACGTTGATCTTGCCTTCCTTTCCATCTACCCTTTCACAATCCTTCCATTCATTAACCTTCTACCTTCTATCCTTTTTCCTCATTTTCCTATTCCTCCTATCTTCCAACCTCACTCGCTTTACATAAAACCCTATCCTCCATTTTTCTCTTCCATGTTCCTTTCCTTATCAGCATCTTTGAGCATATCATTTTGAATCTTTGGCATATCATGGTTTATCCTTTCAAGGAGCATTACATAAAAAGCTTGCCTTCTTCCAAAAAAAAAGAAATGAAAAATAAAATAAAATTGAAAATGTGCCTTGGTGAAAACTTGGAAACAGGCGCCTTGGTAGCAAAAGTAAAGAGAAATAAATTCATCCTATGGTGAAAACCACTTCCTTGTGGCACCTTGGATAAGTACCATGATGAAAACCTGGCAATCAGGCATCATGCGTAGTTCTTCTACATATTTCATCCATTCCATCTTCTCTCTTTGATCTTGACAATGTTGATCTATACACGAATATTTGGCTATTTTGTGAGCTATCTTACGATGATCTTGCTTTCATTCCTTCCATGTTTAGCCTTCATATCCATCTTCCTCCATTCATTTTTGCCTATCGCTATCCTTTTCCCCTTTGGTCTTGATCTAATAAAAAAAGAAAGAAAGAGTAAAACACGATGCTATGAAGCCTCTTGACATGTCTACTCCTTTGGACTACATCCTGTCCTTCTTTGGCAGTACACTTTTGTGACTTATATCCTATGCTGGCCTTTCATTGCTTGTCCAAATTCACTTTACATGACAATTTTTCCCTAGCTTGGGTATTCTTGAGGAGTTTCCCCTTGAGAATTTCTTCCCTTCATTTTCCTTCATTCTCTTATCTTCCATCTCTTCCACCAGCTTGCTAATTCCTCTTGTTCTCCACCTTGCTAGACATTGGGACTGCACGATATGATCTTGCTTGGGAGTTTGCAAATAGAAAAAGATGCTATCAAGTATACCAGTATCAGAATCAGTATCAGAACAATTATCAGAACCAGTATCAGAACAAGTATCAGAACATTTATCAGAACAAGTATCACAACCAGTATCAAAACAAGTATCACAACCAGTATCAAAACAAGCATCAGAACCAGTATCAGAACAATTATCAGAATCAGTATCAGAATCAATATTAGAACCAAGTATCAGAACAATTATCAGAATTAGTATCAGAACTGGTATCAGCACAAGTATCAAAAAAAAAAAAACATCTCATGATTAATCCAGCTCTATGGGCCTACAGAACAAGTATCATAACACCTACTAGGGCTACACCATTCGCTTTAGTTTATGGGTTTGAAGCGGTATTGCCTATTGAGGTTGAAATCCCATCACTCAGAATCAAAATGCATGGACTTGTCACTGATGAAGACTACAGAGTGTCGAGGTTACAAGAACTTGAACTACTAGATGAGCGCAGACAAGCAACGTATGATCATCTCAGAGTGTATCAGAAAAGAATGTCTAGAGGCTACAACAAGAAAGTCAGACATAGAGAATTTCAGGTTGGCGATCTAGTGTTGAGAGAAAATCCTAAAAATCAATCACATCGAGAACGCAAGGGGAAGTTCGAACCCAACTGGCTGGGTCCCTTTGTAATCACTGCTACTTTTGGCTCTAGTGCCTATCAACTCTCAACAACTGAAGGAGAATAGCTCCGAGAACCAATCAACGTTCTCCATCTAAAGAAATTCTATGCCTAAGGCATTCAGTGCTTGGTAAATGTCCTGAAAAAAATCTTAAAAATCGGAAAAAGTCCTGAAAAAATGAACATCTTGGTGAAAACCTAGCAATAGGCGCCTTGATGATTCACAAAAAAATTGAAAAAATGAAAAATACAAAAAAATGAAAAAAGAAAGAAAAAGTGCCTTGGTGAAAACCTGGAAACAGGCACCTCGGTAGCAAAAATAGAATCTCTACCAAGATGGTGAAAACCTGGCAAACGGGCACCACTTGTTCCAAAATGCTCCATCTATCAGCACAATCTTGGTCTTTCCCAGCTTTCAGTCTTGCTTTAGTTTGTACATATCTCCCGGTTTGTTCCTGCATTTCCAGTTTTCAATAAGTCAACCTGTACACCAACCAGCTCAAGCGTTTGCATCCTATCAATGTTCACACTTGGGGGCAATCAATGTCATATCCTATGGTCTCCCATGTATCTTAGACGTGTCATATCCACTCAGAGTCCTTTGAAGCTTCAAGTTGAGTCAGTCAGTCTGTCTCGTCTCCAGAAAGGATTTTGCATCAACAACAATCAAACATCAAAACTCAACTGAAAATCATCTGTGCTTTTCATGCTTTTATCTCCTTGTAGGCTTACTGATTCGCATTGAGATTTTTGCATATTGTGTCCCTTCAAGCTCTTCGATGATGTCTTTTATAGGATTTAGAGAGTGATGACTGGGGGCATAATCTTTTCTTTGTCTTCTGCTTGTATGTGAAAATCTAACAACTTTGGAAATTCTGGATTGAAATGGTGTCCGACTGTAAGAGCCTCTATCTCGAATTGGATGGCCATGCGTACCTCGACCATTGATACCCAAAAAAATTCAAGGATGTTTGATCTAACTATTATCTTTTTGAGTAAGTTCTTTCTCCTACTGTGAACGCAATCTTGCCTAAGGATGTGAATGATAAAGGGTCACTACGGGTAATTCACATTGGATTTAGAATGATCTCTTGACTGTTTGATGTGTTTGTAATGCAAGGCGTACTTAGGTCATCACAACGTTTATGTTTTGATGCTTGTACAAATTGCTATATCAAAATGGACATGATATTCAGGTCATCCTGGCGTTTGTGCCTTGATGCTTATATTTAATCCGACATTTCGAAAACAAAATCAATATTCATATATCCATGGTTGTTTGACCAGTGGGTGTTGTATTGATTCTTGCGCATACAAATCGATATTCATATGTCTATGGTTTCATGGCTAGTGGGCATTGTATTGATTTATCCGGTTACCTAAAAGTTCAATGATGATAACAAATCGACATATGATCAGTGACTAAGTCCTAGGTCTTAGGTTGCATTTCATTTTGCAGGTCTCTGGGCATTTTGCATGTTTGCATGATCTCACAATGATTAAACGAACTTCAATGCTTAAATGATTCTTCAAATCGCATCTTCAAATCTAACAAGAGCTAAATCTCACATGAAGGTTCCTCCAATGAAATAGCAAGTAGAATCCTTTTTCGGGATCAAAATTCAAATCTGAGATCATTCATATTATTAACTACTTGCATATTCGACCTTCAATCATCACAAAAATCTAGTATTCAACTTAATTGGTTATCTTACATCAAACTATCAAAATTTCAACTTGGTCAACCATGGTCAACTCATGGTCAAACCTAGTCAAACTTGGTCTTTTAGGACCTCCAAACGATGCAGAATGCGTTCTCAGACGTGTATAACCACTTCTCAAATCAATTAACATGCTTCTAAACTATAACGCTGACTTTTCTTGTCAGATTTCAATTTTAATCCCGAAGGGGGCATGGTATTGCACATCATTCAAAGTCTGTAAATCAAATTCTATCGATCAAGTCTATCAATATCTTTCATCAGTGATCAAGACAAACAATCATGTCTAGTTACTGATTCATCAAAAAAAAAGACCTCATCGCTCGGGGCAAATCTATCATCACTTGAGGCATATCAGATTCATCGATCCATGTCAATTTGGTATTCTCTTAATCTTGTAAACTGTATCAGTTTTTGCAACCATCAGATCATAGTGTTCTTTCCTTGGTTCTTCGGCAACTGAAGGATTCGGATGTGATACTTGCTAGTTCTGCTAAGACAATCGAGTCTAGAACGGATCACTCACTTCTTATCAATCCTAAGGTTCAGAATCAGGTGTTTTGACACTTTTTCGCAATCATAGGTTCATTTGCTTCTACAGTGAACATTATCTTTGGTCATTCAAGACCTATTATCTCCATCTCAATTCAATATCAATCAGCTTCTATCTCATATCAATTATCAATCTCAAACATCAGTTTCATATCTCTATCAAACACAGACTATCTTTGAACCACTGCGCTTCGCACAGTAATTCAAAGAGGGGCAAAATGTAATACCCCAAAAATGGGCTATAAGTTCATTAACCTCCTACATCGACAAATTCGAACGAAATCGACATCAAAGTCCTAATCTAAGGCACATCTAAACATCATCGAATCATAATTGATTATCTTAAATTTTGCATCGGGGAATATTCCTAGTAATATTCCTAATTATCTTAATTATCTTTAATTTTATAATTATTTGGCAATAAATCACATTTATCCTAAAATTTGATTAATTGAATATTTTCATATTTAATTAATTAGATTTAATATTTGCCACTTAATTATGTAATTAAATTTAATTCTATCTATTATTAATTGTATTATTTAATTTTGACAATAAATCAAAATTCCTATCTTTAATTGATTAAATTCTTATTTAATTAATTAAAGCATGTTGTCATTATTTAATAATATAATTTTTAATAAAAGTTTGATTAAATAATTGATTAACCCATAAATCAATTGTTTTATTTTTAAAAAAACAGTTAAGTTGGAAATAAATCACTTTATTATTAAATTAATTCATAAATAAAACATGCACAATCATAAAAGCAAACAACTATCAATTATCAATTAAAGCTAAACTCTATTTTGAGTTAAAACTTAGCTTTTGCATATTTTTGTGAGTTAATTATCTTTTATTTAAAAATAACTCAAAAATCAAGTTGAGTTATTTGAGTGATTTATGGCTTTTTCCCATGCACCTCCAAAGCCCTGGATTTCTATAAATTAAAAGCTCAGCTCTTCACAAATCATCTCATATTTTGCACAATCACGCTGGAGAATTAGAGGCTGAGGAATCAACTTGCGAATTCAAAGCTTTGTGAGATCAATTTCAATTGCATAGTTTTTATATCTTAGCATAGAATTTCATAGTTTTCATATCATTGTTAGAATCTTCATTGTTAGATCATTTAGCATTCATTTCATATCAAGTTTTTCATATTAGCATAGATTCATATCAAGTTTTCATTCTTATTGCATAGAAAATATCAAAAATATAGATTAATTGCATTCAATTTCATATCCATCTTTTGCATTCAAATCCTTCATTTAGGTGTCGTCTAGGTCACTGATCTCGATTACAATCTGAGAACATTAATCTCGCACCTATTAGAAGGCAGTAAATCGCTTGGTTAGATAGCTTTCAATTTTGCACGATTTTGATTATAACTAACCTCTAATGTTTTACTGAGTGTTGTGTTTACAGATCAGGTATAATTTTCACACACACACTTACAACCCTTGATCTTTGTCATTGAGCCATCACTTTCTCAAGTTTCTCACACATGTGTGAGCAACTTTGGCTCTTTTACACTTTCTTACACATTTGTCATGGACATGTCACTTTCAAAGGTGTCTCACACGTGTGAGAATCTTTCCCCTTTTGAATGGTCAAACCCTAATCCACATGTCATATACATGGCATCCACTTGGCCTCCACCTCATGGCCACCTCATTGATCTTGAAAAATCCTAGCCCTTCATCCAACTTTCAATCTCAACCATCCATTTCTTCAAATTCTTATAAATTGAGAGCTTTTCTCCTTAAAAAAAAGTAGTTTTCATGCATTGTTATGATGTAGGATTTGAGCAACCACATACCCTCAACAACCAAAATCATCAACACTTATTCTTTTTTTGGGAGGTTTGCATTAAGTTGAAATAGCTTAATCTTATTTGTTATTTCATTTCTTCATATATGCATGTTTGCTTTCATATTTTGATGTTTGCATCAATATGTTAGGATAAACTTAAGTTTGTTTAAGTTTATTCATTTTTATGCAATACAAACCTATCTTGGTTTTCAGAGATTCAAGTTCGTTTATATTTGGAAACACATTCTCGGTTGATGTCAAAACTCAAAGTGTTCCTCAGTTGAAATGAGCAAAATTGTGTCTCTTTCAAACCGTCACTCATAGCATCGAATCATCTGTTCCAATAGCTCTGAATGGCCCATTAACACTACTGGAAACCTTTTTTGGCACACAGAGTCACTCGAATGGTGACGAACACTCTGGGCCGAAGTGTCCCTTAAGGTGCACTCAACATGAAATTGGTGATCTTTACAGGGTCAGATCTCGGAGCTCGTACGAGGTAGCATCAAACTATCAGGTGTTGCAAGACCATGTTGCCGAGGCCTACAATAACCTATCTCAGTTTTCAAATATTCAAGTTTGTTTATATTTGGCAGCACATTCTTGATTGATGTCAAAAATTGAAGTGTTCCTCAGTTGAAATGAGCAACATTGTGTATCTTTCAAACCGTCGGTCGTAGCATCAAACTGTCTGTTCCAACATCTCCAAATGGTCGAGAAAACACTACTGGTAGCCTCATTTGGCACACAGAGTCATTCAAACACTGCCGACCACTCCGACCCGAAGTGTCCCTCAAGGTGCACTCAGCATGAAATTGGTGATCTTTACGGGGTCATATCTTAGAGCTCATGCAAGGTAGCATCAAAGCGTCAGGTTATACATGACCATGTTGTCGAGGCCTACAATAACCTATCACATTTTTTAGAGATTCAAGTTCATTTATATTTGGCAAGACATTCTCGGTTGATGTCAAAACTCGAAGTGTTCCTCAGTTGAAATGAGCAACATGGTGTATCTTTCAAACCATTGGTCATAGCATCGAACCATCAGTTCCAACATCTCTGAATGGCTAGGTAAATGCTACCGGCAACCTTGTTTGGCACACAGAGTCACTCGAATGTTATCGACCACTATAGGCCGAGGTGTCCCTCGAGGTGCACTCAACATGAAATCGATGATCTTTATGGGGTCATATCTCTCCCTCTCTACCCCCACTCTCCCTCTCCCTCTCTGCCCCTATCTCCCTATCTCCCCCTCCATGTCCCCCCTCTCTTTCTCTCTTCCACTGTGTCCTCACTCTCCCTCTCTCTCTCTCTCTCCACTTTCGCCCCACTCTCGCTCTCAGCCTTGCCCTCTCCCCCTCCCCCTCCCTTCTCTCCCTCTCAACCTCCCTCACCCCATTTTCTCTCTCTTCCCTCTCTCCCTCACAACCACCTCCTCCCTCTCTACCCATGATCTCCCTCTCTACCCCTAATTTTACCCCTCTCCCTCTCCCTCCCTCCCTTCTCTCTCCCCATCTCCCCTTGCCCTCCCTCACTCTTTTTCCCTCTTACTCTTGGATCTCTCTCTCTCTCTCTCTCTCTCTCTCTCTCTCTCTCTCTCTCTCTCTCTCTCTCTCCTCTCCCTTTGCCCCTCCCCTCTCCCTCTCTCCTTCTCAAGCACTCTCCCACTCTCACTCTTCCCCTCCCCCTACCCCTACCCCTCATCCTCTCCCTCTCTCTTTCTCTCTACTCTTTCTCTACCTCTCTACCCCTACTCTACACCCACTCTCCCTCTCCCTCTCTACCCCCACTCTCTCTCTCTCCCACCATCTCCCCTCTCTCCCCCCTCTCACCTTTTCCCTAGCCCTAGCACTCTCCCCCTCCCACCCACCCTCTCCCTCTCCCTCTCTAACCCTACTCAACTTCCACTCTCCCTCTCCCTCTCTCCCACTATTCCCCCTCCCCATCCCCCCTTTCTTTCTCTCTCTTCCCCTAGCCCTAACCCTAGCCCTCTCCCCCTCCCACTCCTGCTCTCACTCTCCCCCTAGCCCTGACCCTGACCCTATCCCTCTCCCCCTCCCATTCCTTCTCTCACTCTCCCTGAGCCCCCCTCTATCTCTATCTCCCCTATCCCCTTCTCTCCTCCCCCTCCCCTCTCCCTCTCTTCGTCTCTCTGTCTCAACCACCCCTCCCCTTGGCCCTCCCCCTCCCTTCTCTCCTTCTCAACCCCCTCCTCCCTCTCTACCCCTACTTTTCCCATCTCCCTCTTTTCCCTCTCTCTCTCTCCCTACCCCCCTCACTCCCCCTCACCCTCTCCCTCCCCCTCACCCTCCCCCACTCTCTTTCCCTCTTCCTCTTAGCTCCTTGTACTCCTCCCACTCTTGCTCTCCCCCTCACCCTCTCTCTCCCCCTCCCTCTCTCCCTCGCATCCCACTCCTACTCTCACTCTCCCCCTAGCCCTGACCCTGACCCTAGCCCTCTCCCCCTCCCACTACTGCTCTCACTCTCCCTGAGCCCCCCTCTATCTCTATCTCCCCTATCCCCTTCTCTTCTCCCCCTCCCCTCCCCTCCCCTCCCCTCTCCCTCTCTTCATCTCTCTTTCTCAACCACCCCTCCCCTTGCCCCTTCCCCTCCCTTCTCTCCTCAACCCCCTCCTCCCTCTCTACCCCTACTTTTCCCATCTCCCTCTCTACCTTCTCTCTCTCCCTACCCCCTCACTCCCCCTCCCCCTCACCCTCCCCCACTCTCTTTCCCTCTTCCTCTCCTCTCCCTCTACTCCCCCCACTCTTGCTCTCCCCCTCACCCTCTCTCTCCCCCTCCCTCTCTCCCTCACAGCCCCCTTCTCCTCTCTCTCTCTCTCTCTCTCTCTCTCTCTCTCTCTCTCTCTCTCTCTCTCTCTCTCTCTCTCCATCTCCATCTCCCCCTCTCCCCCTCCCACTCTTGCTCTCACTCTCCCTAACTCCCCCTCTATCTCCCCTATCCCCCTCACCCTCACCCTCCCCCACTCTCTTTCCCTCTTCCTCTCAGCTCCCTCTACTCCCCCTACTCTCGATCTCCCCATCACCATCTCTCTCCCCCTCCCTCTCTCCCTCTCAGCCCCCTGCTCCTCCTTCTCTCTCTCTCTCTCTCTCTCTCTCTCTGTCTCTCTGTTCCTCTCTATACCTCTCCATCTCCATCTGCCCTTCTCCCTCCCCCTCTCCCCCTCCCACTCCTGCTCTCACTCCCCCTGACCCCCCCTCTATCTCCCCTATCCCCCTCTCCCTCTCTTCATCTCTCTTTCTCAACCACCTCTCCCCTTCCCCCTCCCTCTCTACCCCTACTTTTCCCCTATCCCTCTCTGCCTTCTCTCTCTCTACCCCCACCCTCACCCTCACCCTCACCCTCCCCCTCGACCTCCCCCACTCTCTTTCCCTCTTCATTTCATCTCCCTCTACTCCCCCCACTCTCGCTCTTCCCCTCACCCTCGCTCTTCGCCTCCCTCTCTCCCTCTCAGCCCCCTCCTCCTCCTTCCCTTCGCCCCATCCTCCCCTCCCCCTCCCACTCTCCCTCTCTCTCTCCCAACCGCCCCTCCCCCTCGCCCCCATTTCTATCTCCCCCCTCCCTCTCTACCCCTACAATGCCCCTAATCTCCATCTCTACCCCTATTCTTCCCCCACTCTCCCTCCTCCCACCTCTCTTTCCCTCTTCCTCTCTACTTCCTCTCCACCTCCCCCCACTCTTGCTCTCCCTCTCCCTCTCCCTCTCTCCCCCTCACCCTCCCCCTCCCTCTTCCTCTCTCCCCCTTACCTTCCCCCTCTCTTTCCCTCTTCCTCTCTACTCCCTCTCCACCTCCCCTCCCTCTCCCTTTCCTCATCCTCTCCCTTTCCCTCTCCTCTCTCTCTCTCTCTCTCTCTCTCTCTCTCTCTCTCTCTCTTTCTCTCTCTCTCTCCAAAAATTATCCATTAATAAAATTTTATAATTTATTTTTTATCTTATAATCATTTAAAATGATAGTTTGTTTTCTCGACTTCACTACATAGTCAAATTTTAGATTTATCTTTAAATAGTTTTTTGCAAAATATCAATGCTTTTAGTCATTTCTTTTATCATTTTATGTACAATCATACTTATGGAGATCAACTTTGTCAAAACTTATACTCATCCAAATTCATTATTATATTGTGAAACCACATCTAGACTCTTACAAAGTAAATGCTAAATTCAATTTTGGAGTTAATTCTCACAAATGAAATTCCATAATTTATCCACAAACATACCAAATATAAACATGTTTTATAAACAAATATTTCAAACAATACAAAGTAAATGCTAAGTTCAATAATGTCAAACTACAAACATAGACAAAGTGAATCCCAAATTTCAAACAAAGTTATCACACTCTTCACACAAAGTGAATTGGAGGATTTAAATATAGATACACCAAAATGGCTATCAAAGTTCAAACATAGTTCAGATGTTGTTCGTTCATTTCTCACACAATTTTTTCAAACACACACTTCACACACATACAAAGTAAATGTTAAAGTTTAAATATACAAAAAGTTAGTTCAAACATACCAAAATAAAAACACAGAGGTTTCAAGAAAAGTTACTACATTTAGAACATGTCCAAATACATACAAAAAATGTGAATGCTAAAGCTCAAACACACAACATAGATAGATTCCAATGCTAATACATTATTAATATAAGGTGAGCATAAAAATTCAAACTTGCACATATAGTACAATCTAAATATAATAGGATGGTTTTGAAAGATAATACACATTCCCCATATGATTTGTTTGTCTCAAATATTTTGTTTAAATAGTCTCTTAAAACATTTGTAATACACAAAGATAGCTCGACTTCTTTCACAGCTCTTTTATTAAAAAAAGAGTTTTCCTAGCATACTTCTTAATTGCAGAGTTCAAAGAGTCATGAAGGATGAGTCTTTCAGCAACATGATTCGCTGCTACAATGGTGTATGAACAAAATTCCTCAAAGAAATTAACCCATATACTGGGAGCATGAACTGTTTGACATAATGCTTAAAGAAATTTGTGACCAGAGCCAAAGCACATGAACTATCTGATACAATGCTTTAAAGAAATCGGTGACCAGAGGCAAAGCACGCGAACTGTCTGATAAAATGCCTTAAGAAATCAGTGACAAAATTTCACCAATAGCTAAAGCACGTGAACTGTTTGATAGAATTTCACCAATAAAATAGTTTGTTGAGACGGATGGAGAAAATAAAGGAAGATAATATCCACATTGAATCTAAAGAGGAGAGTTTACGGGTGAACGAGATATCATGGTTGTTAAAATGGAAAATCTTGTTCGAATGATGGTTTTTTTATAATCAAAGAAGATATTCATGTATTTGTAGCATTGTGAAATAACCTCATGGGTTACTAAATTAGATGCTATAAAGTACATGATTTTGTTCGACTGGTTCACACAATTTTTGGTGTAATTTAAATGTTGAGAGTGATAGGTTTAAGGGTGTTCTTGTCATTGGTAAACTGAAAATATTTAAAAGAAAATTTACCAGAGAATGAAATTGTAATTGACTGAATTAGCATGCCAGCGAAAGGGCTCAAAATGATGGAAAGGTATGTGAAATTTGGAGAACTGTGCATACCTGATCAGATGGGCTGATGGAGAAACCTGTTTCATGAAACTGAACTAGTTTCAGATCTTCCCTCAATTAGTATGATCTACTTCGCTTCCAAAGTATGAGACATCTTTGACATCTTTTTCCTACACTAAAACTAAATAAAACCTACCCATCTCACCATGTTGTGTTACACACTATCAAAATTATCTCTTGACATGCTCCACATGCCATTCCAAATGAAAGCATATGGGATATCCATATACAGATTATGTCATAATCTGAATGTAATATATAGATTATTCATCATTGAACACTTGATCAGTTTGTCTAACTCAAAAAATTACTCAAAACTAAATTTACTGTAACTGCAAATGAGCAGCAATTTCGCAAGCACCGAATAAGTTAACATCTCGTGTTACAAATAAGAAAAAAGAATCTAACAAAGAAAGCCTATCAATTGAAACCAATTGTTTATTGTTAGTTCAGACAACAAATTATGTTACATTCTGTATTTCACAGAATGTATTAAAAAACACTTTCTTCATGTAAAAACATCAACCAAAATTTTAATAACAAAACGTACATTTCTTTTTATATTAAAAATAAACTTTCTACAATCTCCAAACTAATAATAAACTGTTCAAAAGCACAGTGCACAAAATTTAGACAGTGCACACTTAAATCACATAGAGCAATGCAAGTGGGTGACAAAGGTTTTTCCAAAATATATATATTAGGACACATTAGAAGAGAGTTATAAATTGTATAACCAAATTATTCTGCAGTCTGTATTTTGGTGGAAAATGTTATGATGAATGTAGTGGTGGAAATCCAAGGAAATAAATCTACAAGCCATTTGGAAGATGATGACATCCAGTTTATGGGAAGGAGCTTTTTATTCTGATGGAAAATCTCAGGATGAGTGAGGACAGTTTGCAGGGTAAGAAGAATGAATGATGGTTGTGGAAGTTCTGGTGAAATGGAATTGGAAACACTCTGTTGGGTAATGGAAGTGGAGGAATGGGTTATGTCAGGAATACTAGTTCTGGACGAGAACAACTTGGGTTCAGAAAAGTGTTGGACAATCAGATGTGGGTATGGGAGGTAGGAGTAATGGATTTTGACAAACCAACACTACAGATTCACTCCTCGAGAATTTGCAATGCTTTTAGAATGAGTTTGTAGAATGAGTTTGTAGGTGGAACACTCTTAGGAAACCATAATCCGAGGTATGCAATTGTTGAGTTAAGGAATCCAAATGTGCTGCCAGGGGCAATGAATTAGGATTGAATTAGGAAAGTCATGGAAGATTGCTGCCAAACTTCAGTAATATTTTGCTGGTCAATCCTAAATTTAATATTAGATCCTAGATTCTAGATCGTCACTACAGAGTGCAAAGATGAGCTCAAATGCGAACAAAACCTTTCTTTCTCTGTTGGCATCAAACTAAAATATGATTACATTCTCATTTTTCTCAAGGTCAATCAGAATGATTTCCTCAATACTTGTCAAAGGCTATGTGTGGCAGAAAACAGAGAAGAAAATCTAAGTTGGAGACCATTTTTGAGTGTTCATAGTACAAGATCCATAGTGTAAATTTATAATCTCATTCATCTATATTTATAATCACTGTACTAAATAGGCACTTTAAAGTGACCAATTGGCTGGTGCAAAAAATACCTGACATTTCAGCCTCAGAATTTCCTCAACTTAAGCTTGGGTGGCGTTATTGGATTTTTAACCTTTCATTGTAGGTACTTTGAGCCTTGGATTATCTTAGACCCACAACAATGATTTTAATGGGGTCAAGAATTTTATTCCTGGATCTAGAAAGTTCACATTCATGCTTCTGAAACCAATGTATCAAATTTCTCTTTTCCTGATCTGCATGCTAATTAGTATCATATTTATTCCATTCTTGCACATTTATCAGCTGTCTTGAAGTGGTACACATGCTTATTGATAATTGATAGCTTACATATTTTCACACTATCAGATTCTTCTGAACTAGTGTTAGTTTCCTCTGCATCTAGCATGATTTACATGTTTCAATGTTTCAATATGGAGGCAATCTTTATGTGTTGAATATTTTGATAATCATGTTCAGCAATATTACTTTGGCTAGAGCAGGACTCTACATCTGCGTTTTGAGGAGGGCATGGTTGGCCTGTCATTTTGTGATTTTGTTGGAACAAAAGCTGAGAAGGCCATGATGATGGTGTTGAATATATTTATAATCATTGAGAGTTAGATCTACAAGATGTGGGTTACGCACAGGGTAGTAAAATAAAATAAAGATGTGGACTACGAGCCAATGCAGGGGCATATTCAGGCCTTACTATAAATCATTCTGATATGGCAGCTATGCTAAACTTATCTCCTAATTGCATATATTTTAGGTTTAACACTTAATGCAATACTAAATGATTACTAAAACAATTTGGGCATGGGTATTTGTTACATACCTGACCATATTACTTGAAGCTCCCAGTCGTCGTTTCTTGCATTTCTCCAATCTCCCTGCAATAACAATATCTTTAACATCCTTTTCCCAAGATTGCCAGCATCCAATCTCACCTATAACATCCTTTTCCCCTTCTAAAATAACCTAAAGTAGAAAACGGAAAGAAATTTGAGTTTTATACCATGGGAAGGAGGCTCTTGAATAGGGCGTAAATCTCTTCGTTGTTATCCTTTGGAAGTGGAAGCCCAAAGTACTTTGCATGCTGTACTTTATCCTTGTTGTAATGGGATCTTCACAAAGAATTTTCAATTACAGTCTATTATGATCGTCAGACAACAAGCTTTCGACAAAAAATATTTAACAAGAATTTGACTTTGGATGAATGAACAAACTGTGATAAGACCATAAAATAATACATGAGATCAATTAAAGTGGAATACAAGAAGAATAAGATATGAATTACAGTCGCTGACTTATCTGAGAAATAATGACCATAGTAATGACAAACCAACCTGTGAGAACTGTCATAAGCTTTTGCTTTACTATGGCTGTTATTAGCATTTCCATACTCTCTCGAAGGAGGGCTGGGAGAATGACTATAAGGAGGATTTTGAAACTGTCTACTGAATCCCCTGTAACCAGGGCTTGGGCTTTTGTGACCCCTGTTTCCTACAGGGCTTTGGCTTCTAGAACCCCTGTAACCAGAGCTTGGGCTTCTATCACCCCTATTACCTACTGGGCTTGGGCTTCTGTCACCCCTATTTCCTACAGGGTCTGAGCTGCTATAATCCCTGTTTCAAGTACAGTCCATTCTGATATCAGAAAATAAACTTAAGACAAAAACACGTGACAAGAATTTAACTTTGAATGATGAAAAAATTGTAATAAGACTATAATAGAATACATGAGATCAATCAAAGTGGAATGCATGAAGAAAGTGGAATGCATGAAGAACAAGATATCAATTACAGTCACTGACTATAGTAATGACAAATCAACCTATGATTTCCATATTCTCTTGGAGGAGGGCTAGGAGAATGACAATAAGGTGGACTTTGAAACCGCTTCTTTAACCCTCTGTAATCAGGGCTTGGGCTTCTATCACCTCTGTTTCCTATAGGACTTGGGCTTCTATGACCAATCAAAGAATACATGCGATCAATCAAAGTGGAATTCATGAAGAACAAGATATCAATTACCGTCACTGACTATAGTAATGACAAACCAACCTGTGATTTCCATATTCTCTAGGAGGAGGGCTGGGAGAATGACAATAAGGTGGACTCTGAAACTGCTTCTCAAACCCTCTGTAACCAGGGCTTGGGCTTATATCACCTCTATTTCCTATAGGACTTGGGCTTCTGTGACCCCTCTTTCTTATAGGGTTTGGGCTTCTATAAATCCTGTTTTCTAGAGGGCTTGGACTTCTATAAGATCTGTTTGTTACAGTGCTTGGGTTTCTATAAATATTGTTTTGTAGAGGGCTTGGACTTCTGTCTTCCCTGTTTCTTCTCTTGTATGGAGGAGGAGATGGGCCTGGACTTCTGTCTTCCTTGTTTCTTGTCTTGTATGGAGGAGGAGATGGGCCTGGACTTCTGTCTTCCCTGTTTCTTCTCTTGTATGGAGGAGGAGATGGGCCTGGACTTCTATCTTCCCTGTTTCTTCTCTTGTATGGAGGAGGAGATGGGCTTGGAGATCACCCCATGAGATTCCTCTGCAATCGTCAGCAGAACACAACAAAACCAAACCCCACATTTGACAAAGCAAAAATGGGAAAATCATTACTCTCTGCTGGCCAATTAAACATCCTCTTCCCCTGCTCAACTGTTTCTGCGTCAATCCAACCTAGCACAGTTAACAGTTCACATTGGGCATTCAGAAAATTCAGCCTCATCATTCACCAAGAATTCACACTAGCATTCAATCTCATCAAATTGAGTCTAAATCAACACCCATATATAATAGGTGCAGGAATGGAGCTTTTTTTCCTTCAACGGTATAATTGTTTTGTTTTTTTTCTTCCACCGTAGAATTGTTTTTTTCCTTAATTGTTCTTTTTCTTTCTAAATAAAGGCATGGCAATTTAACACTCTGCCATGCTATCTAATCAACTTTTAAATAGCCAGCTAATCAACGCCCATTAAATGGAGTGTCATTTTGGATGATAAAATAACAAAACACAATTTCCTTTGAAAAAGTTATTCAAACGTGGAAAATAAATTTAAAAAAACTTAATAAATAAGTAAAATTGTGATATTGTTATCACGATTCAATTGTATAGTTTTGAGTCAAATTTATCAATCTATAATCTTAAATAAAGTAAATAATTTTTTTTCAAGCAAAAGACATTAAGCCTAAATATATTATAATAATAAAGATTTTAATAGTTTATAGAAAGGAAAGTCTCTCAAAAGCCAAGATTTGTCCAAGTGGTCAATGAAACTTAAAGTTTTGGCCTCTACATTGAAACAAAATTCCATGTTGCCTTCTTTTTCTTTGATGGATTAGGAGTTGCAAGTTACCAAATTTAAGGTGGTGTTTTATCTCCTCTCGTAATGGACCATATGGTTTTAGAGTTTGTTGTAACTTCTTCCTCGGAGATTGTGAGGGTTTCTAAAGTGTTTGATGCTTCTTCTCCAAAGATTGTGTGGCCGGCCTAGGAGTTCGATGCTATTTTTTTATTCTCCTAATGTTGTCCAGAGGAATTCATAGGTCTCTTCATTTTGGAGGATTGTGATATGGATATTGTTTATTCTTTGGAGCATTGTGAGAAGGGTGGGAAACAATATTATGCTTGTTGAACTGTTTCTTTTGTCACTATAAATTCTGACATGTGTGGTTCAGGCTTTGAGGAAGTGAAAATTTAAATATATATGTTCTCAATTCTCTTTCAGAAAAGTCTAGTGCTTGGTTGAGGTGCTTTCTTAGTGAGATTCTATGGTAACTACCCTAATATTGATATTATTGGGAAATAGATCCTTTGAGTTAGGAAACCTTGAGGCTTGGTTCAATTTTTTGCTATGTTGAATGGCTTTTCTTCTTTTTTCTCTTTCTTAAGAGAAGGATTGTTACATAGGATCCTTCTTGATGACCCATGGATTATGACTTTGAATCATCTTAGCCTTAAAAAAATGGTCTCCAAGTTTTAACCTGTGGAAGGAAATATTTTGATATCGTGCCAATGATAAGATTTCTTGATTTATGAATTTCCTTTTATTTGTTATATTTTGTGCTCTTAAGGAGAAAAATCAAGTTCTCCCTACCCAATCACCTTACCATTTAAAATTGGTAAAAGGGTGCAACAAATTATATTTGAAGACTTGGTTATTTTTTCGGTTGCAATATGGTGAGTCATACCCATAATTCTTTCTTGGAAAATAAGAAATGGCATTTTGTTTGGACAAAGGATCTTATGTTGTTTTATAAGGAGCCCATTACCACAAAGGTTCAAAAAATTGAGTTCTCAAGAATAGATAACTCTTCAAGGTCGTCAAAAGGATGTGTCATAGATTTTATGTCTCCTCATTGTTCTGAGAAGCTTAGATTTGGGAAGGAGGAGCTACTATTGTGATCAAGTAGAATATTGTAGATCATTTTTTAAAAGCATCATTATTTTAGGCTAATTTGTTTATATTTAAGGGATCAAGGCCCTTTTGAATTCCATGCCTAGCTAATAAAAATTAATATGATGTGTGCACTTGTAATATGAACACACACACACACACACACACACACACAATTTAATTCATTCACAAATGACCATATGAATATGTAACTCATTGCACACTTGGCCATACAATTGACTATATGTTTTCCAAGCCTCTTTGATTGTGGTACATTTGTCATTATCAAAGATAAGGTCATTTGATACATACTTTCTCAAAGTTCCAAGAGCCATATAACAATCCATTATAATTGAGAATTAGGATCATTTGATGTTTTTTATTGTTCCATCAACATATTGAATTAATTGTTTTTCCATCATCTTTCTCTATGCTTTAATTTTTAATTATGCATAGTTATGTGGAGTTAAAAGTTGAAATTTAGGAGAAGCCATGATGCAAAAATGAAAGAGAATAAGAGACAAATAGGAACAATCAAATAAACCCCCAAACCCCCCCCCTGCTTAAATGATGATTTTGGCACTTTATATATAGTGCGCGTATAATTGCCACTTACCAAATAAGAGCTAAGTGGACTTATAATCTTGACAATTTTACAACTGCCTTGCTGAGGTAAAATCAAACTCAAATTAATATTGCTAAGGATATAACTAAAATCTTAGCATTATAATGATCATAAATGGCCAAAAAAGACCAAGTTCTAAAAGTGATATTTCTACCCACAATGGTTGCAAATTGATAGCAAATTTAGAAAGTAGAAAATAATTATGCACTTAAAAAAATAGCACCTCAAAATGTGTCTATATGAGCCTGAACAAAACCCTAGAAGTTGCAAAATTGAGGATTGGATAGGTACAGTCACAAAAAAATGAGACTTGTGAAAAATCTATCATCCGCTAGTTTTATGTGTTAATGTTCTAAAACCATTTTGTCATAAATCACAAAAAGAAGAAACTTCTCCTTCCAAAATTTACTCCAACTCCAAGTTGGTAGAAGAGTTAATTTCAAGAATCAAGAGGTCAGTAAGGGAAAAGGAATTGAAAGATCCTTTTCTATTTGACATATGTGGTGGCCTAAATGGACATTTCAATAAGATAGACTCCATAGAATTAATTTTGTGAGGTGGAGAGTGTGTCTAGAGTAAGTTTAAATACGTCACTATTTAAGACATAGAAGGAGCCTGAAAATGTAGGATAATTTCTTCCAGTAAAAATAAAAGAATATAGTTATAGTATGGGGAAAATTATTTGAGGAAAGGTTAAAGAACATCTTCAATTCAGAGACGTTGACTTCATTAACAAGGTGTCCATTATTCTGGGGGATGAAAGAAAAGTATATATAGAAAAAATGTAGATATTGCATCTTTGTTTTTGGCATGGTGCCTTGAGTTGGGCACCAAGGAATACACACACTAAATTAAGAACCAATACATTTGAGAGGAGTGGTGTGGGGTTCAAGCATATTTCATCACTATTGGAAGGTTGGGGGGGGAGGGGGCGCTGTGGCCCCAAGTGGTGATTGGTTACACATGGTGGAATTCATCCCCTTACATATGTTTTTCATCTGGAGTGATTTGTGTAATAAGAAAGTATGATGTGTAGCTACATAATTTAGTTTAAATGTCATCAAGGACTATCCAAGAGTGTGGGAGGTGAGAGCCATGGGAAATAGAAGGGTGGGTGGACCCCTTTTTTTTTGTATGAAAAAATGTATGAGTTGGGGTAGTTAGAATTTTTTTTGGTATATTTATTTGACAAATCAATAGTCACCATTAAGTGTTTCTAGATTTGATTGTGTTGTTAATTTTTTGCATCAACAGTTTGAATCACACTCCTTAATTCATCATCATGAGCATCATGAGCATAAGAGAGAAAAAGGATAATGAATCACAGAGTGTGAATTCGAAACATTGATGCAAAAAAATTACAACACGATCAAATGCAAAAACACTTAATGGTGATTATCATGGATTGTGGAAATCTCTTCTCTTTGAAATCAATTGTCGTCTAGGTTGTAGTAGACAAAAAAAATATTTTAGACAAGCTTGTGATGGTTTTGGACACATGAATTCACAATGTAAAATGGTTACTATTAATAAAAAATGCTCCCTTTACTAATCATATTTTTTTATTTGTATCCCAAGTTTATGGTGTATTTTATCATAATGCATGTCAAACTTCTTAAGTGTTTATTTCAATTGTCACTTTTCTCCACATGTCTGTGTAATTTAACTAATTTTATGGTGAACATTTTCAATTTTATTTATGTCTTTTTAAGAAAAGAGTTATAATTTAAATTTATTAATTAATATTGATAATTATATATAAGGGTTTTTGTAGGTTAAAGAAAAACTTCAAAAATTACACAAATGTGCACAGTAAAAATAATTATTTACTACAAATGAATAACGAAGATCAGTAACAATAAAACTATTAACCACAACCATTAATTAAATATTAATAATGAATTATAGTGTTACATGGTACATGATACATCCTTTTTAATAGTCAATTCATAGACTCTTAAAGCAAAGAATGTGCATACTTATGTATTATGTATACATGACATGCCATTTTTATATTTGATGTAATGTTGTAACTGATACCAATCTGCTATAGATATTATGGACTTGGGGATAGGTCATTAGATATCTCAATGTCCTCAAGGTACATGGCACACTGGATAGCTCAATGTCCTAGATAGTGGAAAATGTTCTCACTACATAGCTCAATGTCAACACAATTGTAGCTTTCAAATTTGTGCAATGGTCTTACCATTCAACCTAGTATTGTGAGAGAAAAATTTTTGTCCATGTCTCAGGAAAAGAATAATCCTACAAAAAAAGGAGGCAATGAAATTATTTTGTTCCCTTTTTCCAGCCCTCACTTCCCTTTTTCCATCTCTCTCTCCTACCTTATTCTACCCTTCTAATTCTTTCCAATTCCCTTCATTCTAACTGAATCTTCTCAATGGATTCATCCCTCACCATAATGGTGTCCCTTAGGAGCATATGTATTGCATTATAGAGAAAGAAAAGCCAAAAAAAGGACCTTTTAAAGTACTTAGCAACTTTAGAATTGGTCTCTCCATTCCTTTATAACTTCATAGTTGTAGGTAGGAGAGTTTATATCAACCCCAACAATACAATGGTATAATCTTTCTTAACCTAATAGACCACTTTTAAGAATTGAGAGGACAGAAGTGAAAACAATACATTGAACAATAAAAAATATCCATCTCTTGGGGCTCTTCATAGAAAAATTGTTCAGTGCGTGTCTAAAAAAGTACTTTATCAATAAATAAAGGTTATGATTACATATCCTAAATATATTATATTTTGATTACGTTAGTTCCTTGAAAAGTGTAAAAGGTGTTGGGACTTAAAATCTTTTACAAAATTTAAAAGTACCATTGATAAGTCAAAAGTGATTATAACAAGTATATTTGCCAAGTTGTGGACTCCTATGATTAGTATTTAATATAGCCATTTTTATTGCCCTAAGAAAATCATTATTTTAAACACTAACTAATGTGCATAAGTGGCTTCCTTTGAAGGTTAATAACTCAGTTCCTAATGTGTTTCCTCTCAAACCAACTGTTCCCCACGATTGTCCTAATAATAAAGAACCCCTATGTCCATTTACAAGATATCAAGGCCTTGTTTGATAATTTTCCCAAGTCCACTTGATTTGCAATTCATTTAGTCTATTGTTTACATAGTGCAAAATTCATCAAATTGACCTTCTATGGAAATTCATATTTCACATCTGGATAACCTTCACATCTAACCAACTGGTCCATACGATTTTCTTATACTAATAGAATTCTTGTACAAAATTTTAGATCCTCATCACCTCATCTGATATTTTTATTGTCTCACAACTAGATGATTATATTTTGTTGTTTACACAAGATTAGCCTTATCAGGTAACCTACTTCAGAGGTCCGCATTTTGAAACCAGTTTGGGGGTGAATGAGAAGGATTAATTCCTATTATTTTACTCATGCAATTGTATCCCATGCATGATTGTGGAGCTTCTTTATTTAGTTTGATAATTTTTTAAAAATAAAAACCAAAGAGGATGTATTGACGTTTAAATGTGTACTTTTGGGTTTGTTTAGAAGTAGCCATATAATAATTAATAACTTGTAGAGGAAGTTGAAGGAGACAAATCTCCTTGGCGCATGTACTCACTAGGATTCAATGAACTTATTTATTCAATGGATACTCCTCAAAATCAGATTTGATTAATTTTCCAAGATAATTTCAGAGGCATTTCTTTTAGTTTTGGGGCTTGGAAGTAATGATCATGGATAAAAATAGAGGGAAAATTGTTTTGTCTATTGGGATTTAGAATGCATTCTATTAGTGGTTCCATAGAACAAATTATTTCAGATAAATAACTTTTTAGTTGGGTCCACACATTGACCCAATGCATATCATGACATACAAGGGCATTTCTTTTAGAGTTCTAATATTTAGTTAATTTGATAATAATATCCATAAATATAGTGAGGAAATAAGTTGGTTTTCATATTTGTTTTGAGAAAGAGATTTTTGCAAGTGTAGATGGGTAAAAAAATGACTCAATCATACTTACAAATTAAGTGAGTTTCAATTAGCAAAATATTACTAGAACCTTGTGGGCCCCATATTTTCTTACATGACAAAATGACTTTCATTTATTAAATAGGAGGAACAAAAGTTGGTGGGTACCCTTATTTGTTGGACCAACATTGATAATTCTTCATCAAACACAAAAAGATGTTTTGAAAATGATTAGATAGAGAGATAAAATGTCTCCTCAACAAAGAAATGTCTCAAATTGAACATAAAGTCATTGACAAGACTTAATAATCACCAAGTTTTAACAAAGGCTCTCTGATGAAGTACCATGTCTCACCATGAGAGCATGAAATAGTATATGGATGTCATGCCAAAAGGGTTTTTGATTTGAAATGCCTCGACCTACACTGAAAGTGGATCTACTAAAAGGGTTTGAAAACTCTCAAGTAATGTGCAGATATAATAGCTAGAAGTCACAAACTTTTCTAGTACCTTCCTTGATTGTTGTGATATGGAAGATTTTAAACAATGTATGGACATCCACCTAAGCATGATAAAAGAGTTTTCTAGAAAAGGGATTGGAATCCATAAAAAAATTGAGGATATAAGATGTTTTCTTTATGTTGTGACATACATGTAGGATAAATGCAAAGTCATCTAGATTGGAATAAGGATTTTGAAGCAAGTTATGGGCATAGATATTCATGAAAGAATAAGGAGCAAAGTTTTTTCAATACAGAATGGAAAAATTTAGTCTCAGACTAAATCCTAAGAAGTGTGCTTTTGGTGTCACTTCTGGAAAGCTCTTAGGATACATAGTTTCGAAGAAGGGCATTGAAGTTGATCCAGCTAAAGTAAAGGCTATAATGGAGATGCAACCCGCATAAAACTCGTCTTGAAAAATTAGTTTAAAAGAAAATTCCCAATGGACATAGTGCCATATGGGGTTCAATGACTTTGAAATTTTATAGTAAATGAAATTGTTGAAAAGGATTTTGAATACTATAAATACAATCGACATGTGCAAAACTAATATGATAACCTTTTCCATTGTTTCTCTACCTATGCATGGTTGAGAACTTTTTGATGGGTACAAATATTCTTCAAAATATAAAATGAACTGATTGATAGGGCAAAAAAGTTTTTTAAAAAGCGCATCAAAGATCACATGAAATGTAATGAAATGCACAATGTGCATTGAATAGATTTGTTGAAAGACCTTCAAAAACTTTCAAGCCAATGTAGTTGGAAGTAGTAAAGACAAATTCCACAACCTACAGCACTACCTTCCTATGTGCACCAATGTGAAGCTTTTGGAACAAAAATAAAGAATTTATCAAGGCACCATAGATTTTTATCAGATTTTTTATAGTTACTATTGTCTTATCAGGGTTGCAAACAATTAGATACTTTTCAAATATTATTCAAGATGGAAATCTCATCAGTAGAAAGATCTATGGTAGAAGTCTGACATTCCTAAATCCCAATAGAGAACATACTCCATGCTTAGAGATGCTTGCAGTAAGTTGAACATCCCTAGGATATGTGAGATCAAAGATGATAGGATCTCTCTCCTGAAATGACAAGATGATACGCTACTCCATAATACCCATGCGAAACTTATATATAGATTCCTCATTGATTTCCATGAAGTCATTAACCACATTAACTCCTATTGGAAACTCAAATTGGAGCCTTCTACCTAGACTAGATATTTAATGGGGTATATGGCATAGACCAATTGAACCTAAAAAATCTTGTTTGTTGTGGTGTCTTTTCCTGTATAGATTACATGTTAAAAATCCTATTAGGGAATATATAATTTGTTCTTTTTGTAGGTCTTTTAAATCCATACATCATGTTTTCTTTTATTATTTTTTTTCCAAGGAAGTGTGGGGTCTCTTTGGATTTTATTTATATGATAACTTCAATTTGATCCATGTTATTTATGGGAAATTCTTGAGATTAAAAAAAAAAAGTAGTATTTTTTGGTCTATATTATCTACAGATATATTATGGGTTATTTGTAAATTGAGAAATGATGATTACTTTAATGGCAAGCCAAGGGACCTTATTGAGTCTCCCAGGAGACTCATATTTCACAATGTTGCAATGTAGGTTAGTATCATACTAAAGATTGAGGAGAATAAGTTTGTAGACATGATCAATGACAGAGCAACAGAAATGCTAAAGAAGGAAATAGCATATGGTTGCACCACTACCAGAATGTGGACAAAGAGAATTCCATTTGAGAAGGCATTGAACAATTTTAATAAAGAGCTGACTAAAAATAAAGACAAAGAAAAATAGGAAATTGAAGAACCAGTCAAGGCCTTGGCACTTGCATCCATCCCAACAATAGTTGTTCCACAAGAGAGAACAACAAACTTTGTACACCCTTAGAATGTGTTTGTTCAAAATGACAAAATTTTGGACCACTTGGGTAGATAGAGGAGAAATTAAACTATGAGTTTAGTTTTTGGGCCATTATTTATTATGATATAGTCACTCAATATTGTTTTGTATATTCTGCATAGCTTATTCTCTGTTGGCTACTCCTTAGACTAGGAGTCTACTTATTTTATATAGGCATATCCATAAAATAGTTCTATTTGTTCCTTGATGTTATATAAATTATAATCAATAGAGAAAAATATTCATTCTAAATAATTTAAAAATGAGAAATGTTCATATCTTGTTATTTAACCTTTAAAAAACATAAAATGATTAAATTCACTAAGTTTCTAAATTCATACATATACATACATACATACATACATATACATATATCAATATGTATATGTTCAAAAAAATCATTCTTAAATATTTTAAAATTTAGACACATTCATATTCTATCAAACTATCACAAACATATCAAATTTAATGGCTTGAGATTTTATTGATAGACATATGTACATCCATATGTGAGTATAATATACCTCCTAATGTAATTAATGCAAAGTAATGATTTTAGGTTTAACAGTGCGTAAAATAGTCCTCAATGAGTTAACATTTTAGACATCTCCCACCAATCACAGTGATCATAGGGGTGGGAGAGTCAATCCTCTTAAGGAGACTTCAATCCCAATCACTAACTGTGACCCCAAACCTAGTCTCTATCAAGAACACCAGTTAATTACTCTGCCTTATTAACAAATTAAATATTGAAACAATTGCATGGAAAGGTAAATAAAAACCAAGACAATGTCCTCACATCATGATCCAATCCTTACACATCACCAAAACACATTTGAAAACACTGCTAAGGCTTACTATACCCACGGGACAGTACACAGTTTGTGGAGAATGTTTGTTTATTCAATGAACACCATTTGAAAAATGGTTCTTTACACACACCAAATCAACATACCTATCTCAAAACTCATGGATCCACCATGAAATAGACTCAATCCCTAAAACAAACTGACAAGAATCATATAACTAAATCTAAAACTAGCTAATAACAGTCACAAACTGACTATTGCAATCAAAATATGATCAAAATTTGTTGTCAAGTTGAAAACCTATGTTGTCAAATCGACAACATGAACCTAATAATCCTCTTAGGACTTTGATAAAGGTTTAAAGACAACCTTCTCAAACCACACTATTCCTTTAACCCCTTATGTGCCTTATAGGCCATGATTGCATTAAAATGCAATTTTACAACTTTTAGCATCTTTTGCACATTTAAGTGTAATTACATATTTTAATGGCATAAATGGCCATATCAAAACCCTAGATGACCTTATATGTTATTAACCTTCACATAATTCCTTGGATCACCCTAGGATCTTCAGTGACCCTGGTATGCATCCATTGTTCAGGCTCTATCCTTGGTGCTCCTGCACCAATGTTAGTCTCAACTCAAGGGTCAAATAGAGTGCTCTAAATTTAGACAACCAACACCTCAGAAATTTTGAAAAAGTTCACTTCCTCTAATCTCTTATGCCAACTTCTCTTGACATCAAACATTCACGCAAGGATCTCAATCTAGGCCTTCTCCCAATGCACCTAGAGCCTCCAATATGTCAAATCTTCCAACAAGTCTTCCACCCTAGTTTTAAATTCTTAGAACACCTTAACATGGTCCATATGCCATGTTCCACCAGCCCTGGATGTCGGTTCAAGTGATCTTCAACCCAATCCACTCCATTAGCCTTCTAGGCTGGTAGCCCTTACCAACCACAAATCATCCTTTTTCTCCCAATCCTCCCAAACAACTAAAGGAAATCTTGATTTTTTTAGATACCCTTTTAGGTTCTATAAATCCTACCCAAACCCCAAGATAGACTCCTTTGGACCATCTAGTAGATCCAATACCCTAGCAGTGACTAACTAGGCCTAATTCCATCCCCATTAAAAAGAAACTCATAGAAATATTCACTCCCCAACCTACCAACCAAGAAATAGTATTTCATAAGGTTTAAAAACAAAATATTTTCAAGTTTTTAAGGTCTCAACACCTACCCATTCTTCTAGCCACCAAACCCTTGTTTCTAGGGTCACACAACTAGGGCCTACTCAAATGGAACCTTACAACTTCTTCCAGATCAAAAAATTTGATCAAACACATCAGTATGGATCCCAAAATCCATAATCCACCATAAAAATCCACTCTTAAGTATTTACACTCACCAGAATGACTGGTGCCAAAACAGGGCACTCCTCACACAACAAACTCCTTCATTCAGTGATCTCTCCAACACAATCCATCATATCCCTGCACCAACCATTGTATTACAAGGATATCATACACATTCAAACCTCTCCCACCAATCAAATTGATTAGAGGGGGTGGGAGAGTCAATCCTCATAAGGAGACCTCAATCCCAATCACTAACTATGACCCCAAATCTAGTCACTATCAAGAACACCAATAATTTTCTTTGTCTTAAATACAATAAAAACATTGAAATGAATGCATGGTAAGATAAATAACAACCAAGGCAATGTCCTTACATCATAGACCAATCCAAACCACATTTTATGAAATTATTTTAATTCACTGGTCTTGGACTATACCATGGGATAGTGTCACAGTATGCAGCGAATATTATTGTTTATTGATTGAAAACTATTTCAATGCTCCTTCATTCCATGCCCAACTCCACTTCTCCTCTTCCACTCACATGGATCAATCTTAAAATAGACTCAAACACCCAAAAAACTGATTGTAACTATTTAACTACCGAAAAAATTGTCTCCAAATAGTCTAAAACCGACTGTCATAACAAAGCATGAGTAATATTTGTTTTAGAGCTGACAACCAATGTTGTCAACTCAAAAACATGAGTCTAAAACCCCTCTTAAGAATTTTCTAAAGGTTTAGATCAACCCTTTCAATCCATACAAACCTTCTAACCCCTAGATGACCCTTCTAGGCTAGGCCATAATTGCATGAATGCAATTTCACATCTTCTTTTGGTATCTTTTCACTTTTGGTATCTATGCCAACAACTCCTATTGGCTAGGTTAACTCTAGTGGAAACCTTGTTCGGAACATAGACACACTCAAATGCTACTGACCACTCTGGGCCGAAGTGTCCCTCAAGGTGAACTCAACATGAAATCAATGATCTTTACAGGGTCATATCTCAGAGCTCATACAAGGTAGCATCAAATCGTCAAGTACTACAAGATCGCGTTGTCAAGTCCTACAATAACCTATCTTGGTTTTCAGAGATTCAAGTTTGTTTATATTTGGCACCACATTCTCGGTTGATGTCAAAACTCGAAGTGTTCCTGAGTTAAAATGAGCAACATTGTGTATCTTTCAAACTGTCGATTGTAGCATCGAACCGTCTGAGCTAAAAGCTCTAATTGGTCGAGTTAACACTAGTGGAAACCTCATTTGGCACATAGACACACTCGAATGTTGCCAATTACTCTGGGTCAAAGTGTCCCTCAAGTGCACTCAACATTAAATCGGTGATATTTACGCGGTGATATATCAAAGCTCATGTGAGGCAGCATCAAACCATTAGGTACTACAAGACCGTGCTGCTGAGGCCTACAATAACCTATCTTGGTTTTTAGAGATTCAAGTTCATTTATATTTGGCACCACATTCTCGGTTGATCTCAAAACTCGAAGTGTTCCTTAGTTGAAATGAGAAACATTGCGTATCTTTCAAACCGTCGATCGTAGCATCAAATAGTCTATGCCAAAAGCTTTGATTGGCCAAGTAAACTCTAGTGGCAACCTTGTTTGGTACACAGAGTCGCTCAAACACTATCGAACACTTCAGGCTAAAGTGTCCCTCAAGGTGCACTCAACATGAAATTGATGATCTTTATGGAGTTATATCTCAAAGCTCATGTGAGGTAGCATTGAACCATTAGGTGCTATAGGACCATGTTGTCGAGGCCTACAATAACCTATCTCAATTTTTAGAGATTCATGTTCGTTTATATTTGGCACCACATTCTTGGTTCATGTCAAAACTTGAAGTGTTCCTCAGTTGAAATGAGAAACATTGTGTATCTGTCAAACTGACAGTCGTAGCATTGAACCATCTACGACAATAGCTCCAAATGGCTAGATAAACGCTAGTGGAAACCTCATTTGATACACAACATCTCTTGAATGATGCCGACCACTCCGGGTCAAAGTTTCCCTCAAGGTGCACTCAACATGAAATTGAAAATCTTTACAGGGTCATATCTTGGAGCTCATGTGAGGTAGCATCAAACCATCAGGTGCTATAGGACTGTGTTGTTGAGACCTACAATAACCTATCTCAGTTTTCAGAGATTTAAGTTCGTTTATATTTGGCACCACATTCTTAGTTGATGTCAAAACTTGAAGTGTTCCTTAGTTGAAATGAGCAACATAGCGTATCTTTCAAACCATCAGTTGTAGCATCGAACCGTTTGAGCCAACAGCTTCAAATGGCTGGCTAAATGCTAATGGAAACCTCATTTGGCACACAAAGTCACTTGAACGCTGCTGACCACTCTGGGTCGAAGTTTCCCTCAAGGTGTACTTACACTAGTAAATTTTAGCTTGTTTTTCGACGAGGATTAGTCGATTTTTAGATGATAATTGGTTGACCACACGACCATAACTGTTGTCAAACTCTTTTTATCGATTATTCGACACAGTATGTGGTTGTCGAATATTTGACCACCAAAGTCATCGAAGTATCCACTAATCCACCGTCGAAATAATCTCTTGCATCTGGAAGAATTATCTGGCATACCTTTTGTCTCTTCGACCAATGTTGGTAAAAATAGCGATGCTTTCTAGTTGAAATATTCATCGAATGTATAGCACTCTTGTCGATCTTATATTCTTTGGTCATTGAAAAAGCGACATCAAATCCAATTCTTTTTCAAAATTAAATATATTATCAAATCTATTAACATTTATAATTTTATAATACTATACTATATATTATATACTAATATTATATTATAATTCCTTCCACTTGATGAGGTAATTTTATAATACTATACTAATATTATATTATATTATCTTATACTATTTATACTAATATTATATTTTAACAAGAAATACCTTCCACTTGATGAGGTAATTTGAGTATGTAGAGTGGGTGATGGAAGACAAAGCATTGTAGAAGTTTTAAATCAATAAAACTTAAATTATTCTCTACAAATCCTTTCTCTATTCCACGGGTATAGTCAGGAACAACGAGTTCTAATGTTAGTTTAGAGTTTGATCTTGGTGTAGGAATGATTTAGGATATTTAATTTGTTGTATTTCACATTCCCTTACATTATTTTTATCATTTTATCATGGTTTAGTTCAAGAACTTTGGACTGGTGCATTTGAGATAGTGTTTGGTAGTGTACAACCAGTCTTGTAATTTGAAGTTTTCTTTATGAAATTGTAACTCTCCCACCCTTTGTGGTTACTTTATTTGGTGGGAGAGTACAATCATGTAAGATAGTCCTTGTTTCATATCTATCTTGTGTAGGAGATTGGAGAATGTAGTTGAAGATCCACAAAGTGGTTGTGGTTGCTGACAGAGAACATGCCCTGAATAATAGACACTAGTTGAATGGGAAGTGGATTTCTTCGAAGATGGAAGGGTTTGGTGATGGATTCTTCATGTAGGGTTCCATAGCGAAGTGTTTGTGTAGTTGGTTTGGCTTGGAGTGGATTGGAGTGGTCTTTTTTATCAAACCCTCATGGTGTGACCCTAAAACTAAGGGTTTAGTGGCTAGGTAAATGGGTAAGAGATAAAGTCTTATAAATTCAAGAATCTCATGTTTTGAAACACTAGGAAATATTTTTTCAGCCTTAGGAGTCATGAGAGTAAGTGGAGTTAGGGGTTTCTTTGTAAATGAGGAGAATTAGGCCTAGTTTGCGGGTTACAAGGGTATTAGATCTTGGGTATGATCCAAAGGATTTTGTATTAAATCTTGGGGAGGTTTTAAAGATCCTAAAAGGGTATCTAAATCATGTTTTAGTTTCCTTAGTTGTTTGGGGAATGTTGGAGAAAAAGACAAATTAATGACTGGTAAGTGCTACTAGCTTTAAGGGCTAAATGTGAGTTGGGTAAGGGATTGGTTATCCAAACTTATTGGGTTGATGGAACATGGTAGATAGGCCATAAGGAGATGATTTATCAAGTTGAAAAAAAGGTTGAAGTCTTGGGTGAAGATATGGTGTTTGGGAAGCACTAGGTGCACTTGGGGTAGCCTAGAAGGTGAGTCCTTGAGGGGGGCTTTGGAAGTAAGAAGTTATTACATCTTGAGGTAGATTGTTGTCTGACATGTTGGATCATCTTTTTTGGGAGATTTTCTATGTCTAGTTTCCTTCTCTCGCCTGTTGGTGAAGGCCCCCACTATGATATGGAGAGAATAAGTTTTTTATAATAACTTGTTCAAAACAAAATTCAAATCTAAAGATACGAAATTCAAAACAAATCAAAATATATTAAAAAAAATTTGTTACTTGAATTTCATCCTCATTAAGTGAAAAAATTGCAATAAATTAATGTTTTGTAGCCTTCGAAGAAAATTTCATTAATCCATTAATTTTTGTTTCTTAATTTGAGTTTGGCATAAGAATTAAGAGAAGACTCAAACAAATGTGGTGCATCATTCCCAGCAGTTATCTCAGTCATCTTCTGTATTGAGCCTTGTTGGACAAGGCACAGGAGGAGTTCAACTTTGATCATGAAGTCATGTTTAGAATACTTTGCGAGGTGAGAATACTTAACCAAGTTTGTGGTTTCTAGTCAATAGAGACAAATCATAGCCTTCAGTGGGTGAGAAAAATCATCAGTTCTATGATAAAATCAACTGTATAAAAAATTTCATACGAAGATTATAAAACAACTACTCACAAAAGGTTTACATTGTTGCTAACCTTTGTCATGGTTGGATATATTGTTATTAGTTGAAAGTAAATACCGGACACACAACATCTACATAGTTAAAACAAGTGTTTGTTATCGTATTACAGAATCAAATGAATCAATCTACACAACAAAAATATCATTCCAAGATGGTTGATAAAATTATTTGAAAAATAGTTAACTAAAGAATGCAAAGAGAGTAGGAGTGCAAGATGGGTTTCTCCAAAACTTAATTAAAGTAAATTATATATGATGTGCACAATTGCTTATGAGACCCATATCCAAAGACAAGGAACCAAAGAACAACCTTTACCTTTGGGGCTGAATATTCTTCTCAAGAAGTAGGGATGTATGATCGTGCCTAATTAAGATTTAAAGCCTTCAATCAAAGCATAAATGTCGGTGAAGCAATTCATGAACACCAAGCTATGTTGTAGTGCAAAATTTCAAGTAGAACAAGAATTTTCTAAACAAGAAAAAAGGATTTTCATCAGTAAATAATAGTCCATAATGAGTAAGTAGTGAGATTCATTCAAGAAACAACAATAAATAACAATCTAATAACAACTTACATTATTTAGGGTAAGTTTCAGATGCAAATCCCAAAATTTCACATACAAAATGAAATTTGGCAAGCGATCCTTCTTAGTTGTTGTTTTTTGTATGTATTTTAATCTAAAATAGTAGCAGCTAAGTAGGATCGCTTGCCAACATCTATTGAATAGAAGGTACTCCAACCATTTCCATCATGATAACTCTCCACTATTGATTCTAATCATCATTAACAACTCTATTTTCTCAAACTTTGCATTTATGAATTAAATCCAATATGCTCTTGTATGATCCCAAACCTGGAAGGAGCAAAAGGTATGATGTCAAATGTGTTATCAAGTGTTGGCATTAAGCAGAATTGCCACTAGTGACAACACTTATTTGCATTCTGGATATAAACCGAGCAGACAGTGCAAACCGAGCAGACAGTGCAAACCGAGCAAGTTAGTACAAACCGATCAGGACAATGTAAACCGAGTAACATCTTGTCTACCGAGTCACCAGTACTTACCGAGTTCAAAACCTACCAAGTGATCAGTATGAACCGTGCCTTCACTTTTACCGAGTGCATGACGATGCCGAGTAATGCAGTGGACGCCGAGTATCAGAAAGTCACCGAGTCAGTTTGAAGGAACCGAGTAACTATACTTGGGCTGACTTAGCAGCACTCATGTTTATTTGTCAAGCCGACTGTGTAATTGTAATTGTAATTAATTGTTTAAGACCTGTATATAAGCAATGTTGTAAAAAAAAGATGAAATGTATGAAGGAGAATATATGTGAAAGAAAAAGAAAGGCAGAAATAAGCGAATTGCAGAAGGCTTCAGAAGTATAAGGTACAGCAAAGACAAATTCATCACAGAAGGTGATCAGTACATCAGAGAATCTCAATCAGCAATCCAGTTGCAAAGCAGAGATCTACTGTTTCATTCTAACAGGTGAATCAGTACTAAATCCTTTAACTGGGTAGACTTAACAGTCTTTGTAAAAATCTCTTTACCGAGTGCATACTTCACTGTATGTTTGTAAATCCTTTAACAGGGTGGATTTAGCAATCCTTATTGCTCCTAACAGGGCAGATCATCAGAAGTGATCAAATTGTAAGCCTTAACCGGCCAACTTTATTCTGCAGTATTAAAGCTTTGTGGGTTTCATCCCCACCCCAGTTTTACTTTCTTTTGGAAGGTTTCTGGGTAACCAAATCTATGTGTCATTATTGTGAATGCTTTTAAGTTTCATGCTTTCTGTATGCAAAGGTTAAAAGGTAAATTTCATGTTAAAATTGTAAGAAAATTTGGAGTTACTGATTCACCCCTCCCCTCTTAGTAACTCGGTTAATTCCTGAATATTTCCAACAATTGGTATCAGAGCTGCATTGGTTCTCAAGACAAAGCTTAAATAGCTTGAGCAAAGATCCAGGACAATGGAGGTATTCAAACTGAACAAGGTGATTGAAAATGAAAAGCTAGATCTGGAAATGGCCATAGCTAAACTCAAAGAAGCAAAAGAACATCTTTCCCAATCCCTAAGGAGAAGGAAGGAACTTGCAAATCAGATGAATGATCAGAATTACATTGAAGAAAAGATTGAAGATCTTCTTCCCTCAAATAACTCAGATGAAGCAAACAATGCTATCAAAGAACTCCTAGAAAAGAATGGGTCTCTGCAGGAAGAAGTGAGAAAATTGAAAAGAGAACAAGAACTACACTCTACAAGATTCTGTGAGATCTTGGAACAAAGAAACAAGTTGAAAGATGAATTAGATGGAAGAAACATTGAAGTCCAAAACAAAACCCTTCAGCTAGAAAATCTAATTGATCAGATCTCTCATACAAATGAAGAAATTCTAAATCTAAGATCAGAAATAGAAAACACAAGAGAAGAACTAAGATCTGAAAAGGAAACCAATCTAAGATTGATGGATGACCTAAACGCTGAAAAACAAATCAATGAAGGAATGCTGAAAAGTCAAGAAGACTTGAATCAGCTGTATGAACGAAATCTTCATAGGCAAAAAGGAAAAGCAGGACTTGGATACAAAGAAGAAGGCGAATCCTCTAAGCAAGGTACTCAAAGAAATCAAAAACCTACTTGTAATCATTGTGGTAAAATAGGACATACTTCAAATAAATGTTGGAACAATGAAAAAGTAGAATTCAATGGAAAATGTTATAGCTGCAATCAACCCGGTCACAAAGCAAATGAATGCAGGGAAAAACCTAGATTCAGAGGTAACTGTCACAAGTGCAACAAACAAGGTCACAAGGCATCCGAGTGCAGATCCAAGACATTTAATCTAGCAGAACAAATTGTGAAAGCAATGTTTGGATGGGACTACAACACCTGGTGTAGATGTCATTACTGTGGAGAATATGGACACATTGGCATGAATTGCATAAAACATCATCTAAGGAAAAGAGATACTACCATAAGATGTTTCAAATGCACTAAACTCGGTCACATAGCCAGAAACTGCATGAATGCTAGTGAAATTGAAGAAGGAAAGAAGAATGAAGCAACTAAGGTCAGGAAACAGATGAGACAAAAATGGATTCCTAAAGCTACTGAGCAATCCAGTCCAAGTAATGGAATGGATGGCTCTACCAACTCAAACTAAATTTCCAAGGAAGCACTGGAACTGTATTCTCATAGATCAATCTCAAGCAGTTCCAGAACCGAAATTAAAAGAAAAGTCTAAATCAGCATGCAAGATGCAGTGAGATCACAGGGAGGTCGGTATAGTCTTCACCGAGCAAGGTCGGTATAGTCTTCACCGAGCAAGGTCGGTACCTGTCTTTACCGAGCGAGGTCGGAGTAGTATGAATTCTCGAGTTCACCGAGCTGCGAAGTCTTTTCCGAGAAATTAATTCTTAGTGGGTGACAGTCTGTCAGAATTCCTACCCTAATTTGAAATGAGCATTAATGACAGAATTGTAAACAAAAAGCAAGTAATCGAACTCATTCTTCACCGCGAATCTTTAGCACTTTGAGAGCAGAAAATTTCAAGGGCAACCCGACGATTCAATACTTTTGCGAAAGGAATTTTCTGTGAGCTACCATGGCATCATCTAGCACTTCAATGAAGCAAGGATCTGATATGTTAGTCCAAGGGGAGTGGAAAGCACCAGATTTTAAGATCATGCCCGCAATTGCAGCAGCCCTAGATCCGAACAGAGCTCAATCTCAGATTCCTCCTAAGGTACTGCTTATTAACGATATCCGCAATCATTTTAACTGTTCAATTCATGAAATGGGAAACCTAGAACTAGACATTGTGCGTGAGGAACTATGTGTGGATGGTATTTTGAAACCCGAGCACAAACATTTGGAAGATAAGGGTTTAGTTCACATCGCACATCTTCCTCGAAACTTTCGAGATAAATGGGTTAGGTACATTCTCAGCCGAGTACATGATGGCAAGATTTGGCTTGAGCAACCTATTGAGATCACAAAGAAAATGATTCAACAAGTCACCGGTCTTCCCATGTTGAACAAAGCTAAAACTACCAAAACCCTAGGTCAGACGGAACTAGAGAAGAAAACCCTAGCCGAGTGGGATGGTAGAGGCATGAAATTTAGCAGCATTACCGACGCTGAACTGAAGTTTGGTACACATATCATTGCCCACAAGATTTACAGTTCTAGTCGACAGAATAGTGTCTCCTGTGAAGCTATTGACCTAGCATACAAAGTGGTCAAAAACAACTTAACATTTGACCTAGCAGACTTATTGTTGAAACAGTTTAACAAGAACATGGAAAGCATCAAAACTTCCAAAAACAATCCATGTAAGTTTGGATCCTTGTTGGTCTGTTTATTCTTCTATGTTCAGAAATTCTTCCCTTCTAAAGGAAAAGTTGTATGGAGAAAAGATGTGCCAGTACTCTATGAAATAAATGAATACATCGCAGAAATGGGTGAAAACTTTGAAAGCATCATGGATAATTATTTTGAGTCTTTCAAAGAGAAAATGAATGACAGACTCCGGATTCCACAGAAGTTGGTGGAAGATTACAAAGATGACATCTGTTTTATGGTAGATTGTGATAATGTGTATATTCAAGCAGTTAAACCAAGAACTGTATATGTAAAACCTCTTCCTTATGAGGTAAATATTGATGAAACCAAGAATATCATTGAAGCTCTTCTAAATCAGCCTGTCAATCCAAAAGCTCCATATTTTGGAACATATGATGAAGCTAAGGTGAGAATTGAACTAAGCATAAAGCTTCCACAGGCGGTAAACAAAGGAAAGAAGAGGATAGCCAAAATGCAAATGATAACCGAGGACAAAGAAGAAATAGATGAAAAAGAAGAGGAAAAGGATGAGAAAACAGAGGAACCAGAACCTGCAAAGAAGAAAGGAAAAGTTTTCATCACTAAGGCACCTGTGCCTCCCACTGCTGTGTTTACAAGGAGAAATACAAGAGGCAAGGCAGACAAGGCAGAAAAGGCAGATAAAGACATTGTATTCAAAAGGCCTCCTCTAAGCCTTCAAGAAAAGCTCAAACTCTTTAGAGATGGATCAGGATCTGGAGTAAGTAACATAAAATCCTTGAGATATGAAACCAGATCGGAAGCAGAACATAAGGAAATAGAAGATGCTGTTGTTGAGAAGATGGGACAGTGGAAATACTCTCCTGAAGAAATTACCCCACAGGTTCCAGCAGTTCTATTGAATCCAATAAAAATGAGATGGAGCAATGCAAGGCAAACTGTGATAGACATATTTGATCAAAACCTGAGACAGTTGATGCCGAGCTTGAATAATGATGAAGTAAAGAAGGCATTAAAAGAAAATGAAAATAAGATGACATTGAAGTTCAATACTTGTTTGATTTTGATCAACAATATTGAATCGGTTGTGAAGGCTGCAAAAGCCACATGGAAGAACATATACCACCTTCACCAACTGAGCATTGAAACTGTAATAATAAAAGATATTGAAGATGACAGCGATGAACAAGAAGAAGACACTGAGGTAGATGATACTGTAAGGATAGTAGCAGAAGTCATTGCATCCCTTCCTACCTCTCCAATGAAAGTCTCTACATCCAGCCCAGAGACACCTTCAAGCATGGTTGTGACAACTTCCACATTTGTCCAATCATCTCTAGCAACATCAGAGGCAGCCACCATTTCTTCTACCGAGCTGCAGTCTCCTGTACCATCAAGTTTTCCAGCAGTAAGTTTTCCAGCTTTTGAATCTTCAAGTGTAAATATTTTAAGTTCTCCAGTAGAAAGTATACCAGTATCAATAGCCAGCCCTACTTTATCTACTGTCACTACTACAAAAGCATTAAGTACAGATAAGCCTAAAGCTCTACCGAGTATAAAATTTTTGGGTAAAAATGTAGTTGAGGATATAGACCTAGATGAAGAGATAGAGATTCCTACATTAGATTTTGCAAATCTCTCAGCGGACCAAATGCAGAATATAGGTGAGATCCTCAAAAGGAAAGCAAAACAAAAGAAGCTTAAAGAGGAGAGAGACAAGGAGTATCAAATCATCAAGGATGCTAAGGACATTTTGTCTGATGCATTAGGCATTAAAGTAGACTCCTCCCAGCATGTTTTGTTACAATTAACAGAAGCAGTTGAGAAATACAATGAGGACTCATCCGGGACAGAAAAGTTAGTTGAAAGAGCCGAGAAGAGATTCAACAATAAAGTTCTTGAGCACATTGCTCAGCACATAGCTATTAACCAAGTGGAATTGTCTTCAGTTTTGTCTAACATAGAATCTATCTATTCGAATGCTACCTCTCTTTTGGCCAGACTATGCAATTTTGCCGAGTTCACAAAGGATGTTAAAGATAAAATGAATAAAATGGATGAGGATATGAAGATTAGCATACAGAAGCTGCAACTTGAACCAAGTTCAAGCTCTGCTCATCACATGAAAATTTCACACCTATCTAATATGCAGTCTGATCTACTGAAAGAAGACTCAAGGATCCGGTCCACACTGCTAGACATCCAACACATGATCCTTCCCATCATGAATACAATGTATAAGCACATTGAACATTCCAGAACATTGATTCATGACAATCGGTTCTCTATAGCAGATCACATGATTGAACTCTCTGCAGAAGTCCAAATTGATATACAAACATGTAAGATCCTGCAAGAAAGTTGGGATAGAACCCTGGCACTAATAATGAAGGTACATTCTGATTTCTTATCAAATTTTGGATTCTCTTTGTAAATAACTTGTATATGCACCTTTGGTATTATCGTCAAAAAGGGGGAGATATGTATAGAAGGAGAGATATGTATACAGTTATAGATTTGTATAAGGAATAGTTAGCACATTGAAAGGGGGAGACAATATATAAAGCCCTATAACAAAGACAAATTTTGAAAAATCAAAATAAAACTCAGCATGATTCGTGTATATAAATTTTGGCCAATAAGTGTTTTTGTCACTAATGCCAAAGGGGGAGATTGTTGGCATTAAGCAGAATTGCCACTAGTGACAACACTTATTTGCATTCTGGATATAAACCGAGCAGACAGTGCAAACCGAGCAGACAGTGCAAACCGAGTAACATCTTGTCTACCGAGTCACCAGTACTTACCGAGTTCAAAACCTACCAAGTGATCAGTATGAACCGTGCCTTCACTTTTACCGAGTGCATGACGATGCCGAGTAATGCAGTGGACGCCGAGTATCAGAAAGTCACCGAGTCAGTTTGAAGGAACCGAGTAACTATACTTGGGCCGACTTAGCAGCACTCATGTTTATTTGTCAAGCCGACTGTGTAATTGTAATTGTAATTAATTGTTTAAGACCTGTATATAAGCAATGTTGTAAAAAAAAGATGAAATGTATGAAGGAGAATATATGTGAAAGAAAAAGAAAGGCAGAAATAAGCGAATTGCAGAAGGCTTCAGAAGTATAAGGTACAGCAAAGACAAATTCATCACAGAAGGTGATCAGTACATCAGAGAATCTCAATCAGCAATCCAGTTGCAAAGCAGAGATCTACTGTTTCATTCTAACAGGTGAATCAATACTAAATCCTTTAACTGGGTAGACTTAACAGTCTTTGTAAAAATCTCTTTACCGAGTGCATACTTCACTGTATGTTTGTAAATCCTTTAACAGGGTGGATTTAGCAATCCTTATTGCTCCTAACAGGGCAGATCATCAGAAGTGATCAAATTGTAAGCCTTAACCGGCCAACTTTATTCTGCAGTATTAAAGCTTTGTGGGTTTCATCCCCACCCTAGTTTTACTTTCTTTTGGAAGGTTTCTGGGTAACCAAATCTATGTGTCATTATTGTGAATGCTTTTAAGTTTCATGCTTTCTGTATGCAAAGGTTAAAAGGTAAATTTCATGTTAAAATTGTAAGAAAATTTGGAGTTACTGATTCACCCCTCCCCTCTCAGTAACTCGGTTAATTCCTGAATATTTCCAACAATCAAGCACTAACCAAATGATCATTGGCACATTTCATGCATGGATGAGAAACAGTATCCAAAATTTCTAAATTCTGAGAAGAGGTATGAGTGGAGGCCAAAGAAGGGATATTTGTGAAGGTTTTATAGAGCTACTCAAATTATTGAGCTTCTCTTTGTTTCTAGAATAGTTTAACATTCTCTACTTAACAGGGCCATCCACGTGAAGGTGGAAGCTCATCTGGCCCCTCCTACGAGCCTCTTATGACCCCTTACGACATTTTAAGACCTCTAAGATGTATTCTTAAGGATTCTAAAGGGTCATAAGGGGTCCTGGGACACAACAGCTGAGAAACATAAATGTAGGCATCATGGTCACAATTTTTTGGAAACACAACATAATTGAGTGGTATACCCAGACAATGCAATGCTACCACTACTCCTCCAGTTCCAAGTCGACACTGCAGGATCCAAAAACCATAGATAAGAAATAAATTTAGAAAGCGGAGGAGGAGGGCCATAATGAATGAAATAATATAGGGACCTTGTATTATTTTGGTCATTATGGCCCTCCTCCGCTCTCTAAATTTATTCCTTATCTATGGTTTTTGGATCCCGCAGTGTCAACTTGGAACGTGAGGAGTAGTAGTAGTGTTGCATCGTCTGGGTATACCATTCAATTACGTTGTGTCTCCAAAAAATTGTGACCATGATGCCTACATTTATGTTTCTCAGCTGTTGTGATATCTACATTTATGTTTCTCAGCTGTCGTGTTTATGTGCTTATTCTTTGTGTTTGGCTTCTCTCCCTCACATCCAAAATAATATTTTCCCACTCTGAATCAAGAATGCACGTGCAACAGGTATGTATGTTTTATGAAACACCTATCCACAACAGAATGGGAAGAAATCTTTCTAGCTTGGGCCTGGATCCTTCGACAATTAGCTCAATAATAAGGTTAAATTTTAATTTTGTTTAATTTCATATTGAAAATCATAATGAAGTCATAAACAACAAAAAAGTTTATGAGTTTATCAAAATATATCCAATGTATCTAGTTGAAATTCTAAAAAAATTTCAGTATCTACAATAGCCCTCTGTTAATCACATTTACACATATGGTCCCAACAAAGTAGTGCACAAACTACACAAAGAAGGCATCACAGAAATATGATTTCTTCTTTCGCCATTGAAGCAATCTTGGTGGCACTAGCTACCTCTCGAGCCTTGCACAAGTTGCACTCATTTCCTACATCAGGTATAGATGTAGATGGGGTAGATGTAAATGCGGTTTCATCAACCCACCGAAAGTATTGACATCCATTATTTCCTTGCAGTACCAAATGTACATCAATTCTTCATAAAATGATTAGTTGTCATATTATTTTTAAACATAAAATATAATTACATTTCCAGACCTTTTTCCTATTCGAGAAAACCCAAAATTGACTCCTAGGATTACTTGTTGTGTGTGAAGTCTTCAACATGCATGGGCCAACACCACATTGACACATAGACACATTGACCAAATTCATCGATGCTATTTCAACAAATATTGCATTATCACAAATATTGCATTGTCATTATTTTTTTAATTCATACTAATTATAATTACAATAAAAATAAACATACTAATGTAGACTTGCACATTTTTTGGCTAAGTCGAAGTCTTTGGTTTAAATCACTAGACACTTAAAACAAAATGACAAACCAAATACAACCGTGCAATAAAAAGAAATTACTAAGGAACCAAGGAACTAATTATAATTGCAATAAAAAGTAACATACTAATGTAGACAAAATCTCAAATCAAATTGCAACATGAGAATGTTCAACAAGCCTGCTACTTTTATTTTCATTTTTACAATTCCTCTCATAACTTCTTCTCCACTTCATATCTTTCATAACTATTTTTCAAGGTTTCAACTTGACAACAATCTTTGGTTTATTTGGTTGACAATTAGTTTAGACTATTTAGGAACAGTTAAAAAAATAGTTAGTTGGTGTTTCATATTTCATTTGTACGGACTGTGTCTATTTGGAAGCAATAAAAAATTGATTTCTGGCAATTTTTTGAAGTTTTCTTGATTTGATATCAACCACAAGCTTGGTTATGGTTTTATGATAGGTTTTAAGACCTATTAGATCAAGTTTGGACCTCTATAGCTTTATTTTATTGATTTAGAGCTGACTGTCCTATAGAAGTTCACAAATTTTCTTTGGTTTCCACCATGGATTTGTAAGATCCATCCCCTTTTTGTACATACTGTAACTTGGGGATGGATCCAAATTTGAAACATGTATTTCTAACATGAATAATGCATAAACAAGAGGAATTTTGTAGTGATTAATGTTGGAGAGCCGAATGGACAGTATTGGAGGGTTACATGCATGGTGCATGGTTAATGCAATAAGAGTTTGAGCCATTGGAGGGGGTCTTTTTGTGGTTGAATCCACTTAGTTATGGCCTAAGGATGGTGAATCATCCCTTTATTTGAAAGTATAGCATTGGGAGGTCATACATTGACCAAGCTCTAGATTATAGGGGTTTTAGAGGAGCAAATTAGGGCTTTTGAATATGGAGAGGTCTAAGGACCAAATTGGTTGTACAATCCATGGTTTGGGAGAATTTAGTAACTCTATTGAAAGTCTCAAGGCCTGGGATGAAGAACTATTAGGGGTTGCTTTGTAAAAGGAGTCAAATTAGACCTCCTAGTTCAGGGACAGTGTCAGATTTGAGAGGATTGGTCCAAAGTACCTTTGGTTGATTTTTGGGTATGTGGTCAAGCTTCCAAAAGGGTATTGGATTATGTGATTGGTTTGCATAGTTTTTTGGGAAAGGTTTGAGAAAATATTTGAAAACCCTCGCTGTTGTACTGGTAGGACTCTGCCAGACTGGGCAATTTGGAGAAGTCGAGGGACATATTGCTTGCAAGAAGGAGTTTAGATGTTTGTGTGAAGATGAAGGAAGCATGTTGTAATCCTTAGGAATTTAGGATCACCTTGTAAACAAGGTCCATGTGTTTTGTTGATGAACCCTATTTTTTAGGGGTGCACTTGTATGGAGCATGAAGTAGTATTGACTAGTTTATATATATATATATATATATATATATATATATATATATATATATATATATATATATATATATATAATCAAATCTATTTGCTTAGGCTAGAAAGATGTCTTCCCATTCTATTTAAGCCATATTCCTTGTTCTCTTCAAATGCAATTTTAAGCCATAATTGCATAAAAATGCAATTTTACATCTTTTTGGTATCTTTGAACTTTGAAGTACAATTACTTATAATAATGGCATCAATGGCCATATAAAAAACTTAGATATACCTATAGGTCCTTGAACCTTACATAAATCCTTGGATCACTCAAGTAACCCCATAAATCTATATCGTGTCATAAATCTTCCATTTTGACATAGGATAACAACATATTGATAGTCGAAGATAGATCCATTTTGTGCATAACCTGAAGTCATTGTATTCCATGAGAGTGAATCTTTTGAGAATTTTTTTTTGAACATTTCAAGGGACCAGTAGTTCTACAATTAAATCATCATAACTTTCCCCTTACTTAACCATCACACATGGCACATACTATATTCAAACTGACAATATGTTGCATGTGTAGTACAAAACTATTATTAATTGTCAGATTAAATGCAGATAATTACTAATAGATTAAGCATAGTATTACTAATATATTAAGCATATTATTACTATGTTTGATGTTCCATTTAAATTCTAGTATATAAAAAAGATAATCAGAAGACAATGAAGATTTGTCTGACCAATAGTCTACAAAATTAGACAATGAAGATTTGTCTGACCAATATTCAACCTAGTGCATCAATGTTCAAAAAGAAAACTAACCTTCCCAACTCTGAGATTTTGAACTCTTATAAAGAATTTTGTTAACTCACCTTTCACATAGTGGCATTGAATCCCAATGGTGAAAATGTGAGTTAGGGCCACATCTTCCAACAAAGATTGTTTGCACGCCAAGCATTGTACAGGAACAATCAATAAAAGAACTGAAATTATTTGATTTGAAGACTTCAAAACAATATAATTAGTACATGGAATGATCAAAACTTATAATACCAATAAATGAATGCTTTTCCTATCAATGTTGCATTGAATAGAGAGTTTAATAATATAAACACCAAACTGTGTCTTCACGAGCAGAGAAGTGACTATTTGTAAAGATTTAAAAGTTTATTCCTTGGTAGTTCATTACATTGTCTTCTTCGACCATACACACCTCCGCACAAGAAGGGCTAAAACCAAACCATAGGATGGTCTAGGAATTTATAAGACATCCTTTATTATAAAGAAAAACAAAATATAGAACTCAAGTCCCAAAGAAAAACTGAATGGACTAGGTGCCCTGCACCAATACATCCCCCATGTAAGTCAATATTCTAAAGTCCTTGAATCCAAGCAAATGTAAGTCAATAACACCAAATATATTATTTATATGTCTTGTGAAGAGTCTTGGTGAGTTTAAGCCTTTTGAAGCACTTTAGAAATATTGAATACATCATTGCTTACCAAATATTTGACAGAGCCTAGGAAATCATTGGTTCTTCAAGACAAAGATTGTTTGTACGCCAAGCACTGTAGAGGAACAGTCAATAAAAGGACTAAAATTATTTGATTTTAAGACTTCAAAAAAATATAATCAGTACATGGAATGATCATAACTTATAATACCAATCAATGAATGCATTTCCTATCAATGTTGCATTGAATAGAGAGTTTAATAATATAAACACCAGACTATGTCTTCACGAGCAGAGAAGTGACTGTTTGTAAAGAATTAAAAGTTTATTGCTTGGTAGTACATCATCCATAAGAGAATGTAGGAGGTACATAATCACTTTTTGAGTATATTCTAAAGTCCTTGAATCCAAGCAAATGTAAGTCAATAACACAAAATATATCACTTAGAAGTCTTGTGAAGAGTCTTTGTGAGTTTAAGCCTTTTGAAGCACTTTAGAAATATTGAATACATCATTGCTTGCCAACTATTTGATAGAGCCTAGGAAATCATTGGTTCTTCAAGACAAAGATTGTTTGCACGCCAAGCAATGTACAGGAATAGTCAATAAAAGGACTGAAATTCTTTGATTTTAAGACTTCAAAAAAATATAATCAGTACATGGAATAATCAAAACTTATAATACTAATCAATGAATGTTTTTCCTATCAATGTTGCATTGAATAGAGAGTTTAATAATATAAACACTAGACTATGTCTTCACAAGCAGAGAAGTGACTGTTTGTAAAGAATTAAAAGTTTATTGCTTGGTAGTACATCATCCATAAGAGAATGTAGGAGGTACATAATCAGTTTTGGAGTATATTCTAAAGTCATTGAATCCAAGCAAATGTAAGTCAATAACACCAAATATATCACTTACAAGTCTTGTGAAGAGTCTTGGTGAGTTTAAGCCTTTTGAAGCACTTTAGAAATATTGAATACATCATTGCTTGCCAACTATTTGATAGATCCTAGGAAATCATTGGTTCTTCAAGACAAAGATTGTTTACACACCAAACACTGTACAAAAATAGTCAATAAAAGGACTGAAATTCTTTGATTTTAAGACTTCAAAAAAATATAATTAGTACATGGAATGATCAAAACTTATAATACCAATCAATGAATGCTTTTCCTATCAATGTTGCATTGAATAGAGAGTTTAATAGTATAAATACTAGACTGTGTCTTGGTGAGTTTAAGTGATATATTTGGTGTGATTGACTTACATTTGCTTTGATTCAACATGATTTTGGATAATTTCTTGACATGAGTGGATGGGTGTGGATGGTGGGATGGGGGTGTATTGGTGAAGAGTCTTGGTGAGTTTAATCCTTTTGAAGCACTTTAGAAATATTGAATACATCATTTCTTGCCAAATATTTGACAAAGCAATGATGTATTGTAAAGAATTAAAAGTTTATTGCTAATAGATTAAGTAGATTATTACTAATAGATTAAGCATATTATTATGATGCTTAATGTTCCATTTAAATGCTAGTTATAAAGAAGACAATCATAAGACAATGAAGATTTCTCTAACCAATAGTCTACAGAATTAGAGCTTTATTTGGCTAGGTCAAATCTTCCTTCGTGCTGGCAGTCTACAGAATTATACCTTTATTTGGCTAGGTCAAATCTTCCTTCGTGCTAGCAGTCTACAGAATTAGACCTTTATTTTAAATGCATTGAACACAAATTTTTTTTTACAAAATTGAACCAATGGAATGTTTACAACAAAGAAATAGAATGATAATAATATGTTGAAAATTCTATACTTTTTAATACACGCCAAAGGACTAGTCCCAACAATTCTTAAACATACTTTATCTGATATGATGAATTCTTAATAAAGGTTTAATTCTATAGAATGATAGCATGAAGGAAGATTTGACCTAGCCAAATCTTCCTTCTACCACACAAAAAACTATGTGATAACTATGTCTTCTCCAACCTTAATTGTTTAAGAATTCATCATATCAGATAAAGTATGTTTAAGAATTGTTGGGAGTTGTATTAGACCTTTGTTGTAAACATCCCATTGGTTCAATTTTGTAATTTTGTTTTTTGTGTTAAATGAATTTAAATGGAACATTAAGCATAGTAATAATATGCTTAATCTATTAGTTAAGATGAAATACCACCTCTTTCGGCACTCTTTTGCTCGGGGACTATGCCAAAATGAAATAAAATGAAATGTGGCGGTAGGCAGGATATATGTATAAAATTTGACTTTTTTTTAACTTCTATTCTCATGTTGGTTGGAATTACTCTATCTGATATGATGAATACTTAATAAAGGTGGTGCAGGGGCACCAAGGATCAACAAACAATTCATGAAGCCATTCAAGGTACACAAGAAGACTATGAAGACTTGAGAGTCACCTAATGAAGATTAGCGTTCAAAGAAAGACTATTGGGTTATAAATGATGTAAAACCAATAAATTATAATGTCTTAGCTTCTATAATGGTTTGATGCCATGAAGTGTCATTTGAATTTAGGGATGAATTTATATCCTTAAAATGATTAAATAAATGTAATTTGGACCATTAGTGTCCAATAGATGTTTTAGGGTAGTTAGAAGTATAAGAATGATGCTATTAAGTCTCCTAGGTGATGGAAAACCTTTGGAATTCTTAAAAATCCAATTTAATAAGGTTTTTCAAGCATTTTATAGTTTAAAGTTTTAAAATATTCAAAATCAAACAGCTAGTAGCCATTTAGGGGGAAATTAGTATTTTAATGTTAAATCACTTAACTAAACCCTCTAACTGACCAAAGAGGTTGAGGAAGTTATGTGAGGATTATTATATGTAATTGGAGAATATATTGTATGGTAGATTTAAGCCTGGAGTGTACAGAGGAACAAAGATTTTCAATGAAATATAAGTTTTAACCTGCAAATCTATTGTCTATGCATTGTTAAAAGGTTTCAATACTTATTGTTTTGGTTTTTACTTTAATGTTGGAATAGTAAGCAATCTCCAATCATTCATTTCACTATTGAATGTATTCAGAGTCATCAAAGCTCACTGTTCCTTGTGTTTAAAACTGGTGAAACTAGTGACAGTTCCAAGTAATGTCTTTATTTCTTTGAAGTTTCCTTATAATCCTGATGTAGTTTGGTTTGATTAAGCATTTAGAGGATTAAATAAGACAATAATAGAGTTCAACACATGTTTTGGAGGCTTTGAGGAACTTTTGGCATGACTATACCTTCTTGAACAACGGCTTGGATTGGTTTTTATTAAGTTTCTTTTGGTGTTATGAAGTCTAACTTGTAACATATACCTTTGCATGGGCTCAAAGGCCTAGGATCCATGGACAGATGATTTCTAACCATGTACCATAATTATAATGATCTTTATTTTTAGAAGAGTTGACAATTGAAGTGATCACAACCTGATTAGTGGAGGTTTCCTAATGAAATTGGTGGCTAAGGAGTAGCATTGGGACATTGGATTGAATAGCCTATTGTTTTTATGACTTGAATAGTCTTATATGATGGATTGAATGGTGAATCAATCACCAAATAAGTTTGGAAGTGTGTGGGAGACCGAGATTGGAGAAACCCTCAAATCAAGGGTTTGAAGCAACCAAATTGGGTCTTTTGAGGTTCCCTATGAACTAGGTTAAATTCCTCTTAAATTTAGAGCTTTTGAGTCATTTAATGACATTGTCCAAGGTTTAAGAACTTGGAGACATTTTTATGATATAGTTGCTTTGTTAAATCACCAAATTCCTAGTGTATTTACAGCGGTATAGGCAGAGTAATCTAAGTTGGTCCAAAGTACCAGTATTTGAATTTGATATACGACCTCTTACAATAGATATCATTCAATATTTGACTCCTAGTAAAGTCATTAAATTATCCTTCAGGGATTGGATCTTATTGAATTCAACTATAAGAGATGAATCACGATCTACTATGAGAGGGGGTTTAGGTGTAGAACTATTAGGCATGGAATGTTGAGACCTAATTTCCAAAGAGGTGTTAAGTCCTAAAATCAAACTTGTAAATTACTATAACCCAACTAGATCATTTAAATCCATATTTCTAGTGAACAAAGATACTAATCTATCAGGATTGAGTCAGTTATGACAGATACCACACATCACATACCCTCTCACAATAGTTTCTAAAGTGGTCTGAATTGTAAAGCTCATAGAGCTTCCCCACATCTATAATTTTAGAGGATCTTATCATAAGTAAGCTTCACATCAAGCTCACCAAGATGTGGAGAATAAAAAATGTACACCAACCTAGAGACTGGTTAAAGTCTCAAGGGCTAGATTGTTCCCTTACGCCACTTCACTTTGCTAACTAGGAGTGTTAGGGATATTATATGTGATAAGTAGTTTTCTAATATTCTTCTTGGTGTTTGAGTGTTAGTTTTTAAATGAAGATTAATTTATTAGATACAAAAAAATGATTACAACAAAAATAAATGAGCAGCTATAAGTGTTTGGACTATCAAAATGAAAAATCTAATTATGAAGAAAAAATAACAAGCTCCATAAGATCACTACCTTAAAAAAAATGTGAGTCCAATACCATAGTACATAAGTCAAACATCAACACAGAATGCTGGAATCTTGTAGGGATAAAGCGTAGATAATAAGGATGAAATGTAAAACTAAAATGGAAAAATGTTATCTAATAATGTAATAAAAAAATAAATTAACATAATAGTTAGCTATTGATAGGAAACTAAAATAGATAGAATAATGAGATAGTAGATGTTTGTTCTATGCAATATAAATGATGAGAAGAGAGAATGAAGGGAGGAAGTGATCGCAGTCAGAAAAAAGAGAAATTGTGTTGAAATTGATGGGACGAGAATTGCAGTAGCCATTTGGCTCGAACAAGGGGTATATTTTATGTTTGGAATTGATTTAGTATGTTGAGTGGATGGTGAATCAATCACCAATTTGAAGCAGAGGTATTTCAAAGTCTGACATTTAGAAAGCCCTAGTTCCAAGGGTTTGAAGTGACCAATAAACAATTTCATCAATGTTTTAGCTTTTATTTTCCGCTCTTCCATGATATATCACGCCACCATTAGAAGTGGCATGAACACCATTGGAAGTGGCACATGAATTTCTAGAGATACATAGCAATCAGTCAACTAAGGGTGGATTCTTTGTTTCCTCATCAACTGAGTTCAAGGTTAAATTGATGCTACTTTTGGTTTAATTGCAACACTGTATGTTAATTGTTTGACTGAAAGATGCGCTTGTTCTGAAGTCTACGTCACTTGCATTTCTACCATGGGGTTTGGCACTTGGCATGTTCCATCATTGTGATTCATCAGCTCTAACAAGTAAGAAGAGTGGGGAACACTTGCATTGACAGATGTCCCACTTTCATATTTCATTTTTGTCCCACTCTCGTAAAAAAATGTTGAATAAGTGGTTGAAACACCATTAGAAGTGCAGAGATTAGGGTTTCAAACAATTGACAAATGAAAACAATTTGAAAAAAAAAATGTACCCTTCATTAAGAAAATGCCAAAAAAATTGAATCTCTTACCAAGGCTGCAATGAAATGGTTGAAATTGAATGCCTATTCCTCTTGATGCTTGCTCGGGTTTGAGAATAGTAATGTGGAAGACTAGAAGGAGATGCTAGAACTTATAGGCTAGATGCATATAGTAGGTGTCGATATACAACTTCCCTCCTTATACCCTCCACTACTCCTTTGCTCGCAGACTATGCCAAAATTAAATAAAATGAAATGTGTCGGTAGGCAAGATATATGTATAAAATTTGACTTTTTTATTTTTACTTCTATTCCCATGTTGGTTGGAATTATGACCACTCTTTAGGGTCGTAATTCCGACCAACATGAGAATAAAAGTTAAAAAAAATAAAAAATTCTTCTATAAACCGACCATGGAAAATCATTTTATAACTTGGTCAGAAATGTTGGTCTAAAAAGTGGGTCAAATGTACTAGTGTTAGCATAAAATCGGTGATCTTTATAGGGTCATATCTCAAAAATCATGTGAGGTAGTATTGAACCGTTAGTTGCTACAGGACCATGTCGATGAGGCCTACAATAACCTATCTCATTTTTTAGAGATTCAAGCTCATTTATATTTGGCACCACATTCTCAGTTGATGTAAAAAATTGAAGTGTTCTTAAGTTGAAATGACGAACACTGCGTATCTTTCAAACCATTGGTCGTAGCATCAAACTGTCTATGCCAATAGCTTCAAATGGTCAAGTAAATGCTAGTGACAACCTCGTTTGACACATAGAGTTGCTCTAACACTACCGACTACTCCGGGCCGAAGTGTCCCTCACAGTGCACTCAGCATGAAATCGATAATATTTACGGGGTCATATCTCAGAGCTCATGCGAGGTAGCATCAAACCTGTTGATGAGGCCTACAATAACCTATCTTGGTTTTCAAAGATTCAAGTTCATTTATATTTGGAACCACATTCTTAGTTGATGTCAAAACTTAAAGTGTTCCTTAGTTGAAATGAGCAACATTGCGTATCTTTCAAACCTTCAGTCATAGCATCAAACAGTCTATGCCAATAGCTCTAAATGGTCGGGTAAACCCTACTGGCAACCTTGTTTGACACATAGGGTCGCTCGAACGCTACCGACCACTCCAGGTTGAAGTGTCCCTCAAGGTGCACTTAGCATGAAATCATCGATCTTTATGGTGTCATATCTCAGAGCTCGTGTGAGGTATCATCAAACCATCAAGTACTACATGACCGTGTTGTCGAGGCGTACAATAACCTATCTCAATTTTTAGAGATTCAAGTTTTTTTATATTTAGCAACACATTCTCGGTTGATGTCAAAACTCAAAGTGTTCCTTAGTTGAAATGAGCAACATTGTGTATCTTTCAAAACGTCAACCATAGCATTGACCCGTCTATTCCAACAACTCCAAATGGTCAGGTAAATGTTGCTGGCAACCTCATTTGGCACACAAAGTCACTTGAAAGCTACCGGCCACTCTAGGCTGAAGTGTCCCTCAAAGTGCACTCAGCATGAAATCGACAATATTTACAGGGTCATATCTCGAAGCTCATACAAGGTAGCATCAAACTATTATGTTCTACAAGACCATGTTGCTAAGGCCTACAATAACCTATCTTGGTTTTCAAAGATTCAAGTTCATTTATATTTGGCAACACATTCTTGGTTGATGTCAAAACCTAAAGTCTTCCTTAGTTGAAATGAGCAACATTGTGTATCTTTCAAACCGTCAGTCGTAGCATCGAACCGTGTGTTCCAACAGCTCTGAATGGATGAGTAAATGCTACTAGAAACCTCATTTGGCACACAGAGTCACTCGAATGCTGCCGACCACTCCGGGCTGAAGTGTCCCTCAAGGTGCACTTAGCATGAAATTGACAATCTTTACAGGGTCAGATCTCGGAGCACGTGCATGGTAGCATCAAACCATTAGGTGCTATAGGAATGTGTTGTTAAGGCCTACAATAACCTATCTCAATTTTTAGAGATTCAAGATTTTTTATATTTGGCAACACATTCTCGATTGATGTCAAAACTCAAAGTTTTCCTTAGTTGAAATGAGAAACATTGTGTATCTTTCAAACTATCGGTCGTAGCATTGAACCGTTTGTTCCAACATCTCTGAATGGCTGGGTAAACACTATTGGAAACCTCATTTGGCACACAGAGTCATTCGAACACTGCCAACCACTCTGGGTTGAAGTGTCCCTCAAGGTGCACTCAACATGAAATCGGCAATCTTTACGGGGTCATATCTCAAAGCTCCTGTGAGGTAGCATCAAAGGGTCAAGTTCTACATGACCATGTTGCTGAGGCCTACAATAACCTATCTCATTTTTTAGTGATTCAAGTTCATTTATATTTGGCAAGATATTCTCAGTTAATGTCAAAACTCGAAGTGTTCCTTAGTTGAAATGAGCAACATTGTGTATCTTTCAAACCGTCGGTCATAGCATTGAACCATCAATTCCAACATCTCTGAATGGCTAGGTAAACACCACTAGCAACCTTATTTGGCACATAGAGTCGTTCAAATGCTGCCAACCACTTTGGGATGAAGTGTCCCTCAAGGTGCACTCAACATGAAATCAATGATCTTTACAAGGTCATATCTCAAAGATTGTATGAGGTAGCATCAAACTGTTATGTTCTACAAGACCATGTTTCCGAGGCCTACAATAACCTATCTTGGTTTTTAGAGATTCAAGTTCATTTACATTTGGAAACACATTCTCGGTTGATGTCAAAACTTGAAGTGTTCTTTAGTTAAAATGAGCAACATTGTGTATTTTTCAAATCGTCAGTCATTGTATCGAACCACCTATTCCAACAGCTCTGAATGGATGATTAAATGCTACTAGAAACCTCATTTGTCACAAAGAGTCACTCGAACACTGCCGACCACTTTAGGCCAAAGTGTCCCTCGAGGTGCACTCAGCATGAAATTGACAATCTTTACAGGGTCAGATCTCGGAGCATGTGCGAGGTAGCACCAAACTGTCAGGTGCTATATGACCATGTTTTTGAAGCTTGCAATAACCTATCTCATTTTTTAGGAATTCAAGTTTGTTTATATTTGGCAACATATTCTCGATTGATGTCAAAACTTGAAGTGTTCCTTAGTTCAAATGAGCAACATTGCATATCTTTCAAACCGTCGGTCATAGCATAGAACTGTCTATTCCAATAGCTCTGAATGGTGGAGTAAACACTATTGGAAACTTGGTTTGGCTCATAGAGTCTCTCAAATAGTGTCAACCACTCTAGGCCGAAGTGTCCCTCAAGGTGCACTTAGCATGAAATTGGCACACAGAGTCATTCAAACACTACCAACCACTCTGGGTTGAAGTGTCCCTCAAGGTGCACTCAACATGAATTTGGCACACAGAGTCATCCAAACACTACCGACCACTCCAGGTCGAAGTGTCCCTCAAGGTGCACTCAACATGAAATCAATGATCTTTACGGGGTCATATCACGAAGCTTGTGTGAGGTAGCATCAAAGCATCAGGTTATACAGGACTGTGTTGCCAAGGCCTACAATAACCTATCTCATTTTTTAGAGATTCAAGTTCATTTATATTTGGAAAGACATTCTTGGGTGATGTCAAAACTCGATGTGTTTCTTAGTTGAAATGAGCAACATTTTATATCTTTCAAACCATCAGTCATAGCATCAAACCGTCAGTTCCAACATCTTTAAATGGTTGGGTAAACGCTACTAGCAGCCTCATTTCACACATAGAGTTGCTCAAACATTGTCGACCACTCTGAGTCAAAGTGTCCCTCAACGTGCACTCAACATGAAATCAATGATCTTTCCAGGGTCATATCTCAGAGCTCGTGCGAGGTAGCATCAAACTGCCAAGTGCTACAAGACCATGTTGTCGAGGCCTACAATGATCTATCTCTATTTTCAGAGATTGAATTTTGTTTATATTTGAAAACACATTCTCAGTTAATGTCATAACTTGAAGTGTTCCTTAGTTGAAATGAGAAACATTGTGTATCTTTCAAACCATCAGTCGTAGCATCGAACCGTCTATTCCAACAGCTCTGAATGGTTGGGTAAATGCTATTGGCAACCTTGTCTAGCACACAAAGTCACTTGATTGCTTCCAACCACTTTGGGCCGAAGTTTCCCTCAAGGTGCACTCAGCATGAAATCGATGATCTATACAGGGTCATATCTTAGAGCTCATGTGAGGTGCTACAAGTCTGTATTGTTGAGGCCTACAATAACCTATCTCTATTTTCAGATATTCAGAGAAAGGAATTGTCGAGCAGAACATACATGGAGGAAACAAAGGAATTGAATTGAGTTTATTGGCCAAAGGTATTTTGAGCTTGGCATAGATATGAAAATATGCAAAATAAGTTGTATTTGAATCAGATCACTACTGTAACATTCTAACCATTTCTATAGATAAATCTCTTAATCGAGTGGACTTAACAGTCTTATTATTTCATTATGACATTCAATGAATGCTGATTGTTTTCTTATTGACCTCATACTAAATGTTTGCTCACAGAGAACTGTTAGTGATAAATCCTCTAACTAGGTCATGCCTCATAGTGTGTTTTGTAACCTTTAACAGGGCTAGCTCTTAACCGAGCTCACTTCAGATTAGTGACTTATTTTGGGTTACTGATCCTAGATGGTTTTTCCCCTAACAGGGTTTCTACATTAAAAAATCAAAGTGTTGTATTGCAATAATTGTTAGATAACTAAGAGGGGGGGTGAATCGGTTAAGTTCAATTATCCTACAGTCCCAAACACTTCCAGATGCATAAATCAAAACTTTCAAACAATTTAATCAATTTGATAAACAAGTGCAATTAATATTTCTAAGAATCTAGTGATGCATGCAAAGATAAAGCATATATCTATAATGTATCACTACTTGAGGGAACAAGTACAAGAATAGCAAGTAAGATTGAAATATGTGAAGTCACAAGAACAACTTGCTGATATATTTACTAAACCCTTACTGAAGGACACATTTGAGTACTTGAGGAGTAGACTAGGGGTCCATCCCCTGTCTAATAGTCACTAAGGTGATTAGGAGGTTGCATCAAAATATACTATATCAGAAGATCAAATGATGTTGATGCATGATGTTCACACTTAGGGTTTCCTAAGGTTGTGAAATTTGAAAAACAAATTGAAACTCCAAATTAGTACATTTAAGGTACTTGAATCTGAACTAAACAACTGAGATATTGATTTGGCTACTGAAGAGTTGAAATATCTATCCACATGGAGATGGTTACATGAAATATCTATCCACATGGAGAGACATTCCTGAAAGGGAGAGACATTGATGATGTGTAGTGATTAAACATAGTTGTGTAGTGATTAAACATATTAAATTCCTAAGCTAGGGAGAGCTTACTGAGTCACAACATTTGCATAAAGAGTTGTAGAATAGATGTTTGGTATTCTATGACATATTTCATATTGTGTTGCTATCAATTCCAAAGGGAGAGATTGATAGACTACAATTGATTGGATATTTGAACGATAGTGATTGATGATCACCGAGCTACAAAGGTACATGTGTTACATATTAAATCAGATATTGTATTCTCATTGATGTCAGCTAGCTTTGACTATACTTATCATTATAGCTACAAACATCTAAAGAAGGAAATAATGGTAAAGGAATGAGATATCTACATGAAGATGAGATGGATTAGAAAGATATCGATATAGTATTCATTGGGTAACTTATTGGCAAGTCTATGACATTATGTTAGTGATTTGATTGTATTACATAATTATGTTATGGATTGAAGATTAAAAATCTACAAGTTTATGTGGTCGGTAAATAAAGAATTTTGTATACACACAGTTGGAACAGTGTACACCAAGCAAGTGTAGTGTATACTGAGTATAGTGTTAATCAAGCTACTATGATGTGGTAATGAACGAGTGAAAGGAATAAATGGAACTAATGACTAATGACTAAAGATGTTGAGCTGGAAAATTATGAATGATTCTGAGCTAAAAGATAATGTTTTTTATGATGATCAAATGACTAAAAAAATTCAAAGATGATCAGATGATGGAGAGTGAAACATGTTACTGACACAACTGCTGAGGATGATTAAATTGAAAAAATCAATGGTGAAGATTAAGAGTAAAATATATGGCTGGAAATAAAATAGTTTATTATATCTATAAAAGGAAATGAGATTCATTATGTATTCAAGAATGTGTGTGAGAAGATTGCATTCATGCTAGCTGGTCAAATAGGTTGAAGACAAAACCGAGCAAATCTGCAGACAACATCAAACATTAGAGAAAGGAATTACCGAGCATAACAGACTTGGAGGAAACAAAGGAATTGAATTGAGTTTATTGGCCAGACATATTTTGAGCTTAGCATAGATCTGAAAATATGCAAAACAAGTTGTATTTGAATCAGATCATTATTGTAACATTCAAACCATTTCTACAGATAAATCTCTTAACCAAGTGGACTTAACAGTCTTATTATTTCATTATGACATTCAATGAGTGTTTATTAGTTTCTTGTTGACCCCATAGTGAATGTTTGGTCATGCATAACTATTAGTGATAAATCCTCTAACCAAGTCACACCTCACAGTGTGTTTTATAACCTTTAAAAGGGTTGGCTCTTAATCGAGCTCACTTCAGAAGATTGAATTATTTTGGGTTACCGCTCCCAAGTGGTTTTTTCCCTAACAGGGTTTCCAAGTTAAAAATTAAAGTATAATGTGTATGGATGTGTTGAATTGTTGTTTTACTTTACACATTATTATAACTAGATTGATCAGTAAATATATTATTTAATTTATTGGTATTCGGTAGATGAACAAAAAGGCACAATTGATATTTTACCAAGTTGATTAAATTGTTTGAAAGTTTTGATTTATACATCTGGGAGTGTTTGGGAATGTAGGATAACTAAACTTAACTAATTCACCCCCCCCCCTCGGTTATCTAACATATGGCTACCCCAATGATAAATAAGGAAAAGCACTCGTATTTGGGTCAACCTCCCATTCCTAAATATTACTTACAAACTTCAATAGAAAGAATAATAGCATAATTAACAAGTTGAACAACCCTCTCTTTGATCTTATTGTCAAGTCAAATAATTCTAATACTTCTAAATATTTCAAGCTCATTTCCTTGTGAATTACTACTTACAAGATGATTACGAAAGGTCTAGAATACATACTATCTCTAATTATTTAAGACACTATTTCTATTGCAAGGGGTTTTTGTGTCATTTTAGGAAGTATCTTAAGCTATTCCTATTGGTCATGAATTTAATAATTAAGAGAAGAATCCTAGCTATTGAAATCAAAATCCCTATGATGAAAGACTATAATAGTTTAATTGGAACTTTCTTTTATAATTTATAGATAAATTTTTCTTTAGCTCTCATTCATGCAAATTAATTATTGAGAGTATCTTTAGGAAAATTTTTAGTAAAAATTAATGGATTACCAATTGGCTTATTTTCTCCTAGCAAGGTTTAAGACAAAGGGATCATATTTCCTCTTTTATTTTCATCATTATGAAAAAAAAATTAAGTAGCAGTATTGTGATAGAAAGTTTGAGGGAAAATGTATTAGGGTAATTGATAATGTTGCTACAATTAATCACTCTTTGTTTGTAGATTATACCTTGATGTTTGATATTTTAAATTATTAATAACTTTTGCAATTTGTAAGAAGCTATCTAACAATAATTACTAGGTGTCATAGCAATATATCAAGGGTAAATTTATAAAATTCTTTATCAGTATTGTTGTAGGCATTATGAATTAAATTAAATTAACATATTGAGCTATAAAAGTGATATTCCAAGAACATATCTTTGAATTTTCTATTCTATTGATGTTCCCTCTCTACCCCTAGTTTTACCCCTCTCTCCCTCTCCCTCCATCCCTTCTCTCTCCCCCTCTCCCCTCCCCCCTCCCTCAATCTTTTTCCCTCTTCCTCTTGGTTCTCTCTCTCTCTCTCTCACACACACACACACACACACACACACACACACACCCTATCCATCTTCCTCTCTCTTTTTCTCTTCCTCTCTACGCGTACTCTTCCCCCCCGCTCTCTCTCTCTCTCTCTCTCTCTCTCTCTCTCTCTCTCTCTCTCTCTCTCTCTCTCTCTCTCTCTCTCTCTCTCTCTCTCTCTCTCTCTCTCCTCCTCACCCTTTCCATTTCCCTTGTCCTCGCCCCCTTGCCCTTGCCCTTTCCCTTGTCCTCTCCCCCTCTAGCTCTCACTCTCCCCCTCCCCCTACCCCTACCCCTCACCCTCTCACTCTCCCTCTCTCTTTCTCTCTTCCCCTCTACCCTTGCTCTACTTCTCTACCCCTACTCTGTTCCCACTCTCCCTCTCCCTCTCTACCCCTACTCAGCCCCCACTCTCCCTCTATCCCACCATCTCCCCTCTCTCTACCTCCCTACCCCCCTCTTTCCTTGGCCTTGGCCCTAGCAGTCTCCCCCTCCCCCTCTCTCTTTCTCTTCCTCTCTACCCTTTCTCTACCTCTCTACCCCTACCCTGAACCCACTCTCCCTCTCCCTCTCTACCCCTACTCATCCCCCACTCTCCCTCTCCCTCTCTACCCCATATCTCCCTCTCTCACACTATCCCCCCTACCCATCCCCCCTTTCTTTCTATTGCTCTCCCCCTCCCACTCCTATTCTAACTCTCCCTGACCCCCCCCTCTATCTCTATCTACCCTATCCCCTTCTCCTCTCCCCCTCCCCTCCCCTCTCCCTCTCTTCATCTCTCTTTCTCAACCACCCATTGCCTTCCCCCTCCCCCTCACCTTCCCCCTCCCTTCTCTCCTTCTCAACCCCCTCCTCGCTCTCTACCCCTACTTTTCCCCTCTCCCTCTCTACCTCCTCTCTCCCTACTCCCTCACTCCCCCTCACCCTCACCCTCCCCCTCCCCCTCCCCCACTCTCTTTCCCTCTTCCTCTCATCTCCATCTACTCCCCCCACTCTCACTCTCCCCCTCACCCTCTCTCTCCCTCTCAGCGCCCTCCTCCTCCTTCTCCCCCCTCCCCCCATCTCCCCCTTCCCCTCCCCCTCCCACTCTCCCTCTATTCCTCTCTATCACTCTCCATCTCCCCCTCTCCCCCTCCTTCTCCTCTCACTCTCCCTGTTCCCCCCCTCTATCTCCCCTATCCCCCTCTCCTCTCCCCCTCCCCTCCACTCTCACTCTCTTCATCTCTCTTTCTCAACCACCCCTCCCCTTCCCCCTCCCCCTCACTTCTCTCCTTCTCAACCCCCCTCCTCCCTCTCTACCCCTAATTTTCCCCTATCCCTCTCTACCTTCTCTTTCCCTACCCCCTCACTCCCCCCTCACCCTCCCCCACTCTCTTTCCCTCTTCCTCTCATCTCCATCTACTCCACCAACTCTCGCTCTCACCCTCCTAGAGAATTTGCAATGCTTCTGTAGAATGAGTTTGTAGACCTAGAGTACTCTTAGGAAAGCATAATCTGCGGTATGCAATTGTTGGGTTAAGGAATCCAAATGTGCTGCCAGGGGAAATGAATTAGGAAAGTCATGGAAGATTTCTACCAAACTTCATTAATATTTTGCTAGTCAATCCTAAATTTAATATTAGATCCTAGATTGTAGATCGTCACTACAAAGTGAAAAGATGAGCTCAAATGTGAACAAAACCTTTCTTTCTTTGTTGACATCAAACTAAAATATGATTACATTCTCATTTTTTCTTGAGGCCAATCAAAATGATTTCCTCAACACTTGTCAAAAGCTATGTGTGGCAGAAAATAGAGAAAAAAATCTAAGTTGGAGACCACTTTTGAGTGTTCATAGTACAAGATCCATAGTGTAAATTTATACTCTCACTCATCTATATTTATAATCATTGTACTAAATAGGCACTTTACCAAATTTAAGGTGATGCTTTATCTCCTTTCATAATGGACCATACAATTTTAGAGTTTGTTGTAACTTCTTCCCCAAAGATTGCGAGGGTTTCTGAGGTGTTTGATGCTTCTTCTCCAAAGATTGTGTGGACGGCTTAGGAGTTTGATGCTATTTTTTTATTCTCCTAATGTTGTCCAAAGGAATTCATAGGTCTCTTCAAGTTGGAGGATTGTGATATGGATATTGTTTATTCTTTGGAGCATGGTGAGAAGGATGGGAAACATATTATGCTTGCTGAATTGTTTCTTTTGTCACTGTAAATTTTGACATGTGTGGTTCAAGCTTTGAGGAAGTGAAAATTTAAATATATGTTCTCAATTCTCTTTTGGAAAAGTCTAGTGCTTGGTTGAGGTGCTTGCTTAGTGAGAGATTCTATGGTAATTTCTCCAATATTGACATGTTATTGGGAAATAGATCCTTTGAGTTAGGAAACCTTGAGGCTGGCTCAATTTTTTGCTATGTTGAATGGCTTTTCTTCTTTTTTCTCTTTCTTAAGAGAAGGATTGTTACACAGGATCCATCTTGATGACCCATGGATTATGAGTTTGAATGGTCTTATCCTTGAAAAAATGGTCTCCAAGCTTTAACCTATGGAAGGAAATATTCTGATTTTCTATTTGGATATATTTGCCTAAATTTCTCTTAGAATTCTAGAATGAAAATATTTTCAATATTATAACCAATTATTTTGGGTGATATTGTGTCAATGATAAGATTACTTGATTTATGAATTTCTTTTTATTTGTTATATTTTGTGCTCTTAAGGAGAAAAATCAAGTTCTCCCTACCCAATCACCTTATCATCTAAAATTGGGAAAAGGGTGCAACAAATTATATTTGAAGACTTGTTGGTTATTTTTCAAGGTTGCAATATGTTGGGTCATACCCATAATTCTTTCTTGGAAAATAAGAAATGGCATTTTGTTTGGAAAACAAATGATCAAATGTTGTTTTATAAGGAGCCCATTACCACAAAGGTTCAAAAAAATGAGTTCTCAAGAATAGGTAACTCTTCATGGTCGTCCAAAAGGATGTGTCATAGATTTTATGTCTCCTCATTGTTTTGAGAAGCTTAGATTTGGGAAGGAGGAGCTACTACTATGATCAAGTAGAATTTTGCAGATCATTTTTCAAAATCATCATTATTTTAGGCTAATTTGTTTATACAAGGGATCAAGGCTCTTTCAAATTTCATGCCTATCTAATAAAAATTAATATGATGTGTGCACTTGTAATATGAACACACACACACACACACACACAATTTAATTCAATTACAAATGACTATATGAATAGCTAACTCATTGCACACTTGGCCATACAAGTGACTAAATGTTTCCCAAGCCTCTTTGACTGTGGTATATTTGTCAATATCAAAGATAAGATCATTTGATACATAATTTCTCAAAGTTCCAAGATCCATATAACAATCCATTATAATTGAGCATTAGGATCATTTGATGTTTTTATTGTTCCATCAACATATTGATTTAATTGTTTTTCCATCATCTTTCTCTATGCTTTAATTTTTCATGATGCATAGTTTTTATTTATTTATGGAAAATAGGTTTTGATGGGACCCTGAAACCCTACAGAACTAAAATATTAACATAGATAAAGTGTTTAAAGTATCAACAATAGAATAGCCACATGCTAAACAACAGCCCCCCACAAGATAGCATGATAAAACTAGAAAAAGAAAATAGGGAAGCAGAACAAAAAACCAGGAAAGGCCCAAAGCCAAGAGAACAACTCGAGAAATTTCTCTGAGAATTTCCGCAGCACAAATCTCCAACTCTGACACTCTTCCAGCCACCTCCTTAAGGTCAGAAAGATCTTTATTAGGTTCCTCAGTGTCCTTTTTCTTTGTGCTGGATCTGGTCCTCTTCCTCGATCCTTCCTTGGGAGACTTAACTTTACCACTGTTGGGAGATTGGTCTTCCTCCTTACTACCCGTGTGTTCCTCAATTTTGTTTATCAGCACCTTTATGTTGTCATTAGAAGCTTTAAGAATGTTATAGATTTGCTCTGTGATTTTCTACAAGGTGCCCTCCATGCTATGGACTCTCCTCTTCACTTCCTCCACTCTATTTTCCATATCCTTTTCCTCCTCGGTTTTCCTATTCTTATTGCTGCAATTGTCCCTCTCCAATCTACCCACTCTATATTTTAGCTCCTGGATTTCATGGTAAGTCCATTTTGTGGTTCTATAGCTATCAATTGCGATGTTCTTTGCATTATTAAGCACATCCATATGAGGGTTCTCCTTTGTGATGTCACTCAAAATAACAAGGGCAGGATCAATAAGCTCCTCCATTTGAATTTTGCCCTCCTTAACTAGAGTTTTCATTATCTCTCTCTTGAGACCCATCCTCATAGAAACATTATCAAAATTCCTCCAAACCACATTCCTGTCTTTGCCCTAAATCTTGCAAGTGTAATGGCCAGACCCATATTCTTCAAAACCCTATTGATTCTCTTCCCCACTCCCTTGATTCTCCTCTTCCTCATCACTATCCTTCCCCTCCTCCTGCCTTTCCTCCTTGGATTCTTTTTCAATATCTTTCCCTCTTTTCAGCCTCCTAAAAGGCTTGCCAGCAGAAACCTCCTCTTTGTTGACAGGCATCTTAATAGTAATGGTTCTCTTTCCTCCTGTCCTCTCCTTATTTTCCTCTTCTCTAAAAATGGTATCTTCCTCCCCATCAGTGTTGTCACCCTCCGTATCCATGCCATCCACCTTCTCATTGTAGTCTCTATTAGACGAGATCTCAATGCTCTATTTAAGGTTGGGAGTCTCCTTTTTCTCCATTTTGATTTTCTTTTTCCCCTTTTTGGTCTGTGGGGTAGCATCCTCATCTGTATCCAAATGCATCTCTTGATTTTCCTCAGTATCAGATGGGATATAATCTTCTGCCAACTCATCTGACTCATCTTTACCCTCCTTGCCCACCTTCCTATTCTTAATTTCTTTCCCTATTGTCCTAGCCTTAAAATATTCATAAATTAACAACAAAAGCCCCTCATGGAAAGCTAGATTACCAATGGGCTTCTCCCTATAGTCATTGTTATTCTCATTAATTTATGAATATAGGAAGAAAGGGATTGAAATCTTCACCCCATAGGAAGAAAGGGATTGATATTTCATGATCCATAGTTATGTGGAGTTAAAAGTTGAAATTTAGGAGAAGCCATGATGGAAAAATGAAAGAGAATAAGAGACAAATAGGAACAATCAAATAAACCCCCTCACCACCCCCATCCCACCCCCCACCCCCCCTTAAATGGTGATTTTGGCACTTTATATATAGTGCGCGTATAATTGCCACTTACCAAATAAGAGCTAAGTGGACTTATAATCTTGACAATTTTACAACTGCCTTGATGAGGCCAAATCAGACTCAAATTAATATTGCTAAGGATATAACTAAAATCTTAGCATTATCATGATCATAAATGGCCAAAAAAGACTAAGTTCTAAAAGTGATATTTCTACCCACAATAGCTGCAAATTGATAGCAAATTTAGAAAGTAGAAAATAATTATGCACTTAAAAAAATAGCACCTCAAAATGTGTCTGTATGAGCCTGAACAAAGCCCTAGAAGTTACAGAATTGAGGATTGGATAGGTACGGTCACCAAAAATTGAGAATTTGTGGAAATTTATCTATCAAAGTTAGAAAATAGCACCACCACTACAAAGTTCACAATTTTCTACCCCAAGTCAAAAAAGACTAAAAAAAATGAGTCAAAATGAGCAAGTTATGAGCCTTCAAATATTGACTACGAATCCAAAAACTCAAATATTGAGGGGTCCAAAAAATTTCAAAATTGATGATGAAAAAACTTACTAGGTTAAATTTGATGGCTAGGAGGCAGTCACAGAAAATTAGAAACCTTAGAAAATGATAAGAAAATAGATGCCAAATTAATTTTATTATCACATGTGTGAAAATATTATTTGATAGTTTTGCTGATTGGGTCTGATGACTGTATAGGAGGATTTCACCTCCATACACTCAGTGGAACCCATATGGATTGTCTATGTGGTAGCTTGAATAGTTATGACTTGGATCTCATTTTGTCATGTGTGCTACACTAATTTGTCCATATGGATGGGTTGCGTTGGTACCACATGATGTGTGGGACCTGCAAATGCATTTCTTATTCTTAGCATAGGGGAGTCACCTATGCGGGCAATGTTGTTGGGTAGCGGATCTTCCTTTGATGGTGGTGGCAAGATGGGTGATGAAATGTGGGTTTATTCCCACATTCACCGAGATTGGAAACTACACTTTGTTTTTATCAATGCTTGTGCAAATTGAAAACATATTCCAATAATAATCAGTATTGGAGAGATGTGAGTGATGCCCATAGAGATTTGCATAGTTACTAGGTTTTCCTTCTCAAACTTGATGTTATAGATATGTATCTACTAGATAGATCTTAATACAATCACCTATAAAATATCTGACAAAATAGGGATAGAGGCCATTGATGAGCCTATAATTTGTCATGTTTATATAATTTTTTATAAAACTTTACATCATCTTTATAATACCTTTCCAAGTCATTTCCATACATTACCTTGATTTATGAAGCATTAACTATGATTAATGATTTATTGATTAGCATTTGTAAGTGTAGCTAGTTAATGCTAAATTGTGATGATTTATTATGATAAATTTTTATTATTAAATAATAATTTTTTTGAGATGATTAAAATGTTCTTTGTGAGATACTTGAGTTGTTCATGTAGTTGGAAAGAGGGAGAAGCAAGTTGACACTTGTCAATATTCAGCAGTTGCAGGAAATGCAAAAAGCGTCAAAAACCACTTTCAGTAAAATAGACATATCTCACTCAATTCTTAATGAAAGTCATATTTTATTAATGATTTGGAAAGCTGAAATATAGGAGAAAAACATGTTAAAAGGGTTTGATCCTTTTCACAATAGTTAATGAGAAACACTTATCTAAAGTTGACTGAGTAAAAATAGCAGAGTTTGAAGGCAGCCAAAACCAAGTCTTCGTAAAATGATCATATCTTTCTCGTTTATTAATGAAATAAAGATTTTCAAAATGATCTGGAAAGATAAGGAGGAGGATCATAATCTAGTAAAAGGATTTGAGATAACTCGAAATAATAAGTGAGAATCATCCATTTGAATCAGGCTATAGGAAAAGTGGAACTGGAAATCACTAGACTTAGTCAAACTTCTTCTATTTGTTGTAATTTGAGTTATAACTTCAAAGGAGGTTGGATATGATTTGTATTGTATTAATTAACACAAAAAAATATCCAAAAAATCAGATTTTTCATAAAAGAGTCCAAACAAACTCTTTTTCCAATCAATCAAGAAAACAAGTTGTAATAGGACTCTTCTTCTTAGTCATAGTTTTAGAATAAGTCTCTTCCTTGTTTAAAGGAATGATGTGACACATGTTAGATGGTTTTTGGGGAGTCAATAAGCTTATATTTGAAATTGTAATCAAGCAAAAGAGGGAGAAAGTGGTATTTGTTCATTATTTTTAGAGAGTCATCATTTTGTAGAAGGAAATTTGTAATAGCAGCATAATTTTAATAGAAGTTGTAGATTGCATTTTCATGGAGGCATGTTACTTGTGTATGATGTTTTAAGGACATATATCAGAGTTTAAATTATCTAGGAAAGGTCCACTTATGATAGTTTTTACCTTTGATAGTTATAGAAGTGGAACACATAGCAAACTGTTATGTATTACACAGTTTCCTGCAACCATTACTGTGCAGTTCCTGTATCCATTACTGTGCATTTAGATTCATTTTCAGCATTGTTATACTTTTAGTTTTGCAATGATAAAATAACTTAAAGAATCTCATAGTGCATATACTTTGCAGACCTATTTCAAGTATACATCCTCGGTTTGATAATTTAAATGTGCCTTCATAATGATGAGATAACTACTTAGCATGGATGTCCAATCCCTAAGTTATGGTTCTAAAGCCTAGTTATTAAAACCGTTATAGGAGCCTAGCATTTTTGGTGCCGTTGCCGAGGATGGGTCAAGCTAATAGAGTCTTTGATTTTTTAGTAGCTCTTTGTCATTTTTCTAGTATCGTAGTTTTCATTCCAAGGACAAAATAAGCCAATTGGTAATCCATTAATTTTTACTAAAAACTTTCCTAAAGATACTCTCAATAATTAATTTGCACGAATGAGAGCTAAAGACAAATTTATCTATAAATTATAAAAAAAAGTTCCAATTAAACTATTATAATCCTTCATCATAGGGATTTTGATTTACATAGCTAGGATTTTCTCTTAATTATTAAATTCATGACCAATAGAAATAGTTTAAGATACTTCCTAAACTAACACAAAAAACCCTTGCTCAATAGAAATAATGTCTTAAATAATTAGAGATAGCATGTATTCTAGACCTTTCATAATCATCTTGTAAGTAGTATTTCACATGGAAATGAGCTTGAAATATTTAGAAGTATTAGAATTAATTGACTTGACAATAAGATCAAAGAGAGGGTTGTTCAACTTGTTAATTATGTTATTATTATTTCTATTGAAATTTGTAAGTAATATTTAGGAAGGGGAGGTTGACCCAAATATGAGTGTTTTTCCTTATTTAGTTATCCTAAGGGGGTGAATCAATTAAGTTTAGTTATCCTATAGTCCCAAACACTCCCAGATGTATAAATCAAAACTTTCAATCAATTTAATCAACTCGGTAAAATATCAACTGTGCCTTTCTGTTCATCTACCAAATACCAATAAATTAAATATTATATTTACCGATCAATCTAGTTATAATAATGTGTAAAGTAAAATAACAATTCAACATATCCATACACATATAATACTTTAATTTTTAATGTGGAAACCCTGTTAGGGGAAAAACCACCTAGGAGTGGTAACCCAAAATAATTCACTCTTCTAAAGTGAGCTCGGTTAAGAGCCAACCCTTTTAAAGGTTATAAAACACACTATGAGGTGTGACTTGGTTAGAGGATTTATCACTTAGAGTTATGCATGGCCAAAAATTCACTATGGGGTCAACAAGAAAATAATCAACATTCATTGAATGTCATAATGAAATAATAAGACTGTTAAGTTCACTCAGTTAAGTGATTTATCTATAGAAATGGTTAGAATGTTACAGTAATGATCTGATTCAAATACAACTTGTTTTTCATATTTTCAGATCTATGCTAAGCTCAAAATACATCTGGCCAATAAACTAAATTCAATTCCTTTGTTTCCTCCAAGTCTGTTCTACTCAGTAATTCCTTTCTCTAATGTTTGATGTTGTATGTAGATTTGCTCGGTTCTATCTTCAACCTATTTGACCAGCTCACATGAATACAATCTTCTCACACATATTCTTGAATTCATAATGAATCTCATCTCCTTTTATAGATATAATAAACCATTTTATTTCTATCCATATATTTTGCCTCTTAATCTTCACCGTTAATATTTTTGATTTAACCGTCCTTAGCAGTTGTGTCAGTAACATGTTTCATTCTCCTTCATCCGATCATCTTTGAATTTTTTCATTCATTTGATCATCATAATAAATATTATATTTTACCTCATAATCATTCATAATTGTCCAACTCAACATCTTTAGTTTGCAGTCATTAGTTCCATTTATTTCTTTCACTCGTTCATTACCACATCATAGTAGCTCAGTTAACACTATACTCAATATACACTACACTTTCTTGGTGTACACTATTCCAACTGGGTGTATACAAAATTCTTCATTTACTGACCACATAAACTTGTAGATTTTTAATCTTCAATCCATAACAGAATTATGTAATACAATCAAATCACTAACATAATGTCATAGACTTACCAATAAGTTACCCAATGAATACTATATCGATATCTTTCTCATCCATCTCATCTTCATGTAGATATCTCATTCCTTTACCATTATTTCCTTCTTTAGATGTTTGTAACTATAATGATAAGTATAGTCAAAGCTAGTTGACATCAATGAGAATACAATAACTGATTTAATATGTAACACATGTACCTTTGTAGCTCGGTGATCATCAATCACTATCTTTCAAATATCCAATCAGTTGTCAAACTCTCCTTGAATTATTCAATCAGTTATAGTCTATCAATCTCTCCCTTTGGCATTGATAGCAACACAATATGAAATATGCCATAGAATACCAAACATCTGTTCTACAACTCTTTATGCAAATGTAGTGACTCAGTAAGCTCTCCCTAGCTTAGGAATTTAATATGTTTAATCACTACACATCATTAGTGTCTCTCCCTTTCAGGAATGTCTCTCCATGTGGATAGATATTTCATGTAACCATCTCTCCCTTTGATAGTAATGCCAAAAATAAATCAGCTCTTCAGTAGCCAAATCAATATCTTAGTTGTTTAGTTCAGATTCAAGTACCTTACATGTACTAATTTGGAGTTTCAGTTTGTTTTTTAGATTTCACAACCTTAGGAAACCCAAAGTGTGAACATCATGCATCAACATCATTTGATCTTCTGATATAGTAAAGGTTGATGCAACCTCCTAATCACCTTAGTGACTTTTAGATAGTGGATGGACCCCTAGGCTACTCCTCAAGTAGTCAAATGTGTCCTTCGGTAAGGGTTTAGTAATTATATTAGAAATTTGTTCTTGTGACTTCACATATTTCAATCTTACTTGTTATTCTTGTACTTGTTCCCTCAAGTAGTGAGACGTTATAGATATATGCTTTGTCTTTGCATGTATCATTGGATTCTTAGAAATATTAATTGCACTTATTTACCGAGTTGATTAAATTGTTTGAAAGTTTTGATTTATGCATCTAGAAGTGTTTGGGACTATAGGATAATTGAACTTAACTGATTCACCCCCCCTCTCAGTTATCTAACAATTATCACAATACAACACTTTGAATTTTTAGCATAGAAACCCTATTAGGGGAAAAACCACCTGGGATTGGTAACCCAAAACAAGTCACTCTTCTGAAGTGAGATCAGTTAAGATCTAGCCCTGTTAAAAGTTACAAAACACACTATGAGGTGTGACCTAGTTAGAGGATTTATCACTAACAATTCTCTATGAGCAAACATTCACTATGGGGTCAACAAGAAAACAATCAACATTCATTGAATGTCATAATGAAATAATAAGACTGTTAAGTCCACTAAGTTAAGAGATTTATCTATAGAAATGGTTAGAATGTTATAGTAATGATTTGATTCAAATATAACTTGTTTTGCATATTTTCATATGTATGCTAAGCTCAAAATACCACTGGCCAATAAACTCAATTCAATTCCTTTGTTTCCTCCAAATTTGTTCTGTTCGGTAATTCCTTTCTTTGAATATTTGAAAACAAAGATAGGTTATTGTAGGCCTTGGCAATATGGTCTTGTAGCACCTGATGGTTTGATGCTACCTTGCACAAGCTCTGAGATATGACCCCATATAGATCATCAATTTCAGAGTGCAACTTGAGGGAAACTTTGGCCCAGAGTGGTTGAAAGCATTCAAGTGACTCTGTGTGCCAAATGAGGTTACCAATAGCATTTACCTAGCCATTCAAAGTTTTTGGAACAAATGGTTCAATTCTACGACTGATGGTTTGAAAGATACACAATGTTTCTCATTTCAACTTAGGAACACTTTGAGTTATGACATTAATCGAGAATGTGTTGTCAAATATAAACAAAATTCAATCTTTGAAAATAGAGATAGATTATTGTAGGTCTCAACAACATGGCCTTGTAGCACCTGACGGTTTGATGCTACCTCGCATGAGCTCTGAGATATGACCCCATAAAGATTGTTGATTTCATACTGAGTGCACCTTGAGGGACACTTCGGCCTAGAGTGGTCGACAATGTTTGACTGACTCTGTGTGCCAAACAAGGCTGCTAGTAGCATTTACCCGACCATTAAGAGATGTTGGAACTAACGGTTTGATGCTATGACCGATGGTTTGAAAGATACATGATGTTTCTTATTTCAACTAAGGAACACTTCAAGTTTTGACATCACCTAAGAATGTCTTGCCAAATATAAACGAACTTGAATCTCTAAAAAATGAGATAGGTTATTGTAGCCCTTGGCAACAGGGTCCTGTATAAATAGACGCTTTGATGTTGCCTCGCACGAGCTCTGTGTTTTGACCCCATAAAGATCTTCAATTTCATGTTGAGTGCACCTTGAGGGACACTTTGACCTGGAGTGGTTGGCAGTGTTCGAAGGACTCTATGTGCCAAATTCATGCTGAGTGCACCTTGAGGGACACTTCGATCCAGAGTGGTCGGCAGTGTTTGAATGACTCTGTGTGCCAATTTCATGCTAGGTGCACCTTGAGGGACACTTTGGCCCAGAGTGTTCGACCTGTTTGAGTGACTCTATGTGCCAAACAAGGTTTCTAGTAGCATTTATTCAGCCATTTAGAGCTATTGGAATAGACAGTTTGATGCTATGACCCACAGTTTGAAAGATATGCAATGTTGCTCATTTCAACCGAGGAAGACTTTGAGTTTTGACATCAATCGAGAATATGTTGCCAAATGTAAATGAACTTGAATCTCTAAAAACTAAGATAGGTTATTGTACACCTCGGCAACATGGTCTTGTAGAACATAATGGTTTGATGCTACCTCATACAATATTTGAGATATGACCTTGTGAAGAACATCGATTTCATGTTGAGTGCACCTTGAGGGACACTTCAGCCCGGAGTGGTCGGCAGTGCTCGAATGACTCTATGTACTAAATGAGGTTTCTAGTAGCATTTACTTGACCATTCAAAGATGTTGGAACTGATGGTTTGATGCTATGACTTACGGTTTGAAAGATACACAATATTGCTCATTTCAACTGAGGAACACTTCAAGTTTTGATATTAATCGAGAATATCTTGCCAAATATAAATGAACTTGAATCACTAAAAAATGAGATAGGTTATTGTAGGCCTTAGCAACATGGTCCTGTAGAACTTGACGCTTTGATGCTACCTTATATGAGCTCTGAGATATGACCCCGTAAAGATCACCGATTTCATGCTAACACTACTACATTTGGGGCCAAATTTTGGCAGAAGTTTCCGACGGGTAACTTTTTCTTACGAATTTGGTGTTTTTTTTTTTGTAATAGGCCCAAATGATGTCGGTATTTTGATGGGTGTTTAATTGACCATCGAAACTCTGACAGATTCAGGGTATACATTTAAAAAAAAAAGTGAAACAGCCTCATCATTTTTATTTCATTTGGAGAGTAGGAGAAAAGGAGCGAAAGCTAAGCGCAGGAGAAGGTATGTGATTTCTTCATCTTTCAAGCCTCTGGCATCATATTTGAATGCATTTCATTTTATTGAAGAAGGAGTTGCTCTCTAAAATGACTGCATTCTACTGGTGTCATGCCCTAGCCAATGCTATATCTCTATTATTTAATGTTATTGGTGCTTGTGCTCAAGGATATCGATTCACTATATTCAAATGTTTGGATTCATGTTTGTTGATATTACTAGCATATGTGTTTAATGACACCATTGTATATTGCTATCACCGAAATGACCGCATTCTACTAGTGTTGTGCCCTAGCCAGTGCTATATCTCTATTATTTGATGTTATTGGTGCTTGTGCTCAAGGATATTGATTCACTATATTCAAATGTTTGGATTCACGTTTGTTGATATTACTAGCATATGTGTTTAATGACACTATTGTATATTGCTGTCACAGAAATGACCTCATTCTACTGGTGTCATGCCCAAGCCCATGCTTTAACTCCATTATTTGATTTTATTGGTGCTTGTGCTCAAGGATATCCATTTTTTTGAAATGTTAACTATGGTTATCAAATGGACAGCCCATGAGCTTCTAGCTAGGTGTCATTTGTATTGATAGCTTAGGGCATCAAATGTATTGTATCATTAATAGTTGAGACTTTGTTAAAAGGAAATAGGACAAGGAATGATTTTTATTTAGTTTCTCTATTTTGATCCCTAAGTGGCTTACAACCCTAGAGAAGTATATGCAGATTTACGGATCCAGTTGCAGGATACATAGAAACTAATAATTCACAAGAAATCCATGCATCCAATTTGAATAGCAATTAATACAAAGAACTAGGGTCCTCCAATGGCCCAATCATCTGTACCTTGATTGGCCCCTTAACCAATGACCTTCAAAACCAGGTTATCATGCAATCAGTGAGTGATTCTTCATTCTCCTGGTTTTCCCTACATCCAAATATATTGGAAATACACAATACAATGATAACAAGTCTTTCACAATCCCCCTTCCCCCAAGAAACACTATCAACCATCCCTTCCACATAGCATTTCATTGTTTTATGAGTGGATTGTGCAGGAACAATTAACATTAAACAAGGAGCAAACTCCTCAACACATCTTGGAAACCATTGAATTTAATAATAAATGAAACCTAACACCAACACTATTCCTTTCACAGTTGCAGGATAAATAGTAGTTGATAATTCACAAGAAATCCATGCATCAAATTTTTATAAGGATATCCTACTAATCAATAGGAATTTTCTTGATATGACCAATGATTATGCATTTTGATGGCAGTGTGCTAGTTCAAAAGGATAATATAAATCTGAAACAATTTTTTCTGATTTTCTCAAACTATAAATGTGGTTAAAGGGAAAATATTATGTGGAAAACCCACAAACCAAGCTAGTAAATGATTGTACATCAAATTATTCCTATATTCATTCAAGTATTGCTATGCTTCAGCAACCTGACCTTTGAGCTTCATCTAGAGGAATGTGTAGCTTTAAGATAGAGTTACTTCTTGGGCCTTACAATAGGGTGGAATATGATCAAGATTTGTTTAGGCTATATCTTTCTTAGTCCCATTGTTAGGTTCTTATGGTTCATGGTTTGAATCTATTATGGTTGTGTAAGGGATTTGTAGATGATTTTTCTAACATAATTATTGGACACCATGATTGGAATAACTGGTTGTTAGCTATTATAAACATGAATCATAACTGTCAATGGTTCTTTGTGTTCAAGAATTCATTTATCAATCTTTGAGATTTATTGTCCCAGCTTTAAAAGAGTGATAAAAGATATAGTGAGTGCTATCTTTTCCAAGTGTTTTGTGGGTGCCATTATCTTCTAGGAGTAATTGCTGGAACCAAATTATGTTCTTTGCCTCTAGTAAATATTGCAGACACAATCATCTTCTTGGTGAAGGGTTGCTTCCATCCCCATGAGGCACTATTGCATGGTTTCCATTCCCTTGTAGTATAGTGAACCTAATTTAATACAAGTGTGCACTATTTTTAGATCCATAATTTATGGCCCCTACACTATGGTTGTTAGCCTAAGACAGGCCTACCTTTGCATATAATAAGAGGCCAACATGAAACAAACATCCAAAAGTTAGGGGGTTGTTCCCTGTCCATAATTTATTATTTAAGTGCTAAGTGATGATGGGTATATCATGTAATTCATACCTAGTGTGTCTCTTTCTTTCTCTCCACATTTCACATTAGGAGTATATGCTATAAAATACCAATGAAATCAACTATTGGTCAAATCTAATCAAAATTGTAGTATAAAGAGTAAAATAGGTCTTGAAGAAATATGGGAACCATTTTTTACAGATATTGTACAAATGAAGAGAATACTCCCAAGAGGAAATGCTTCAATGTGGAACAATTGTAGGACAATATTTTACTTTTATATGCACATCTGTAATGTTTTTGATATATTTCTGAGATAACAAAACCATAGAAAGAATAGCATATAGAAGAAAGTAAAGAATAATGATCATATTTTTAGATATTGTGGAAACTTAAAGGAAAGAATGCTTGGTGGGGTTATCATGCAATCAATGAGTGATCCTTCATTCCCCCCTCTTCCAGTGATCCTTCAAAACTGGGTTATCATGCAATCAGTGAGTGATCAATCATTCTCCTGGTCTGCCCTACATCCAAACATATTGGAAATACACAATACAATGATAACAAGCCTTTAACAATCCCCCTTCCCTCAAGGAACACTATCAACATCCAGACCTAGACTGTCCCCTCAACCAGTGACCCTTCAAAATTGGGTTATCATGCAATTAGTGAGTGATCCTTCATTCTCCTGGTCTGCCCTGCATCCAAACATATTGGAAATACACAATACAATGATAACAAGTCTTTTACAATCCCCCTTCCCTCAATGAATTACTATCAACATCCGTACCTTGACTGTCCCCTCAACCAGTGACCCTTCAAAACTGGGTTATCATGCAATCAGTGAGTGATCCTTCATTCTCCTGGTCTACCCTACATCCAAACATATTGGAAATATACAATACAATGATAACAAGTCTTTCAAAATCCCCCTTCCCTCAAGGAACACTATCAACAAGTGACCCTTCTTCTTATCAGCCATATCCAATGTTTCATTGAAGTCATGACCAAGAATGAAGGTCACCTTACCCATACCATTCATGGATTCTAAAATGTTGTTCCAAACTCCTAAAAACTTTTCTATTGCTTCTTGTTGCTTCTTTAAATACTTCTTCTACCACAATGTCCTCCTGCCCCATCTTCTTGATCTTTCTGGCTAAAGCGGATGAATCCACACACAATAACCCAAAATGAAGGGTTTTGTATCCTTTAATGAATCTGAATCACTGGTAATGCATGGATAGTCAAACCAATAGTCTCCAAAGCATTCAATAAGTGAATATGAATATTTGAAAACTTTCCTCTCAACTTCCCCAACCACTCCTAATCAGTTAGAGGGATATTTCTAGAATCTCCACTATTCCTATCCTTACCAACAATTCTTAAACATGCTTTATCTGATATGATAATAACATGCTAAACTAAACCAATGGCATGTTCTTCATGTGGTACAAGGAAGATTTGGCTATCAAATCTTCCTTCGTGCAAGCTGAGGGTGAGAGAAGGTATATGATTTCTTCATCTTTGATTGGTATCTTTGTTGGGCAATGTCTTTTGAGCCTCTGGCATCATATTCGACTGCAAATTTCAAATGCATTGGATTTTATTTTATCATGAATGCTCACTGAAATGATCGCATTCTACTGGTGTTGTGCCCTAGCCCATGCTTTATCTCCATTATTTGATGTTATTGGTGCTTGTGCTCAAGGATATTGATTCACCGTTTTCAAATGTTTGGATTCACGTTTGTTGATATTACAATTCATCATATCAGATAAAGTATGTTTAAGAAGTTTTCATGTCTAAACACTCAACTAATCCCTCTAACCCATTAGGAGTGGTTGGGGAAGTTGAGAGGAAAGTTTTCAAACATTCATATTCACTTATTGAATGCTTTGGAGACTACTAGTTTGACTGTCCATGCGTTAATGTTTAGAAGAGATCAATGAAGTATTTAAAGACATTCTTACATGTTTGGAGAGGTTTAAGAGGCACTTATCATGACTTTACCCTCACAAACAATGACATAGACTAGTTTTACTAAATTTCCTTTCTCTATTTTGAGGTTTCCTTTCTCTGCCACAGGGGTACAGTTAGAGGGTTCATTGAAAAAATGATCATTTGAATGGTTACTATGAATATGAATGATTTGATATAGCATATTGCTCATTTTACTTGAAGTTTGGAATAGCTTGTGCAAGGGTGAAAGTAGTTTTGGTCATTTTTGGTCGTGACTGTTCCTCTACACAGTCAGAAAATGTAACTGTCTAATGATTACATATAATGCTGAATGGATTAAATGCTTTATTATTGGTAGAAGTGAATGGAAGGAATAGTGTTGGTGTTAGGTTTCATTTATTATTGAATTCAATGATTTCCAAGATGTGTTGAGGAGTTTGCTCCTTGTTTAATGTTAATTGTTCCTGCACAGTCCACTCATACAACAGTGGAATGCTATGTGATTGACAATTTTATACAACTGGTCCTTTGGCATGTATTAAATACAATCTAGTCACTTATTGAATGTTTTGGAGACTACTAGTTTGACTGTCCATGCGCTACCAGTGTCTGAGATTCATTAAATGATACAAAACCCTTCATTTTGGGGTTATTGTGTGTGGATTCAAATGTAGGTTTGATTTGGTTAATGTTTAGAAGAGATCAATAAAGTATTTAAAGACAATCTTACATGTTTGGAGAGGTTTGAGAGGCACTTATAATGACTGCACCCTCACAAACAATAGCATAGACTGGTTTTACTAAGTTTCCTTTCTCTATTTTGAGTTTTCCTTTCTCTGCCGCAGGGGTACAGTCAGAGGGTTCATTGAAAAAATAATTCTTTGAATGGTTAATATGAATATGAATGATTTGATATACCATATTTCTCATTTTACTTGAAGTTTGGAATAGCTTGTACTTGAAGTTTGGAATAGCTTGTGCTTGTGCTGGAATTTTTGGTAAAAGTGAATGGAAGGAATAGTGTTGGTGTTAGGTTTCATTTATTATTGAATTCAATGGTTTCCAAGATGTGTTGAGGAGTTTTCTCCTTGTTTAATGTTAACTGTTCCTGCACAATCCACTCATACAATAGTGAAATGCTATGTGATTGACAATTTCATACAACTGGTCCTTTGGCATGTATTAAACAAAATAGAATTTTCAGCATATTATTATAATTCTATTTATTTATTGTAAACATGCCATTGGTTCAGTTTTGTAAAAAAAAATTCATGTACAATTTTTTTTTTTCTATTTTTTCCATTTGATAACCACAGTCAACATTTCAAAATAGTGAATAACATCAAGTAATGGAGATAAAGCATGGGCTAGGGCATGACACCAGTAGATTAAAACTGAACCAATGACATGTTTACAACAAAGAAATAGAATGATAATAATTTTTTGAAAATTCTATTCTATTTAATACACGCCAAAGGACTAGTTGTATGAAATTGTCAATCACATAGCATTTCACTCTTGTATGAGTGGATTGAGCAGGAACAATTAACATTAAACATAGCCAGTGTTCTCTTTACTTTCTCAAATCTCTGCAAGTCAAAAACATTAGAGTTGTATAATACATTGTTAGTTTCCTTTTTCCATAGGTCCTAGGTCTTTGGGTCCATGGAAAGGAAATAGATTACAAAATACACTTCAAAACAAAGGAAAAACTTAGCAAATTCAGTCTAACTCACTGTAGATGAAGGAAAAGTCATGCTAATAGTTCCTCTAAGTCTTCCAAAACATTTATTGAACTCCCCTAAAGTCCTATTGGATCCCCAAATTGCTTAATCCAATCAACTTACATCAGGATCATGAGAAACTTCAAAGGATTAAAAACATTACTTGGAATAGTCAAATTGTTATGCTTTCAAATCAATTACCTATCGACATATCCCTTGCGAGGGAGAGAAGCCAAACACATAAAGAACATGCACATAAACACGACAGCTGAAAAACTTAAATGGAATACACCAAGAAGTACCAAATGATGAATGCTCAATTGTTGTAATGACAAAGCATTAGAACCGTCCATTTCTAGAACTTGATTTTATAGTCTAAATGATTTTTCTATAGTCGTAATGATTTTTCTAGAACTCGATTTTGTAGTCTTAATGATTTTTCTATAGTCCTTATGATTTTTCTATAGTACTCTTAATGATTTTTCTAGAACTTGATTTTCTAGTCTTAATGATTTTTCTATAGTCCTAATGATTATTCTATACTCTTAATGATTTTTCTTTCATCCTAATGTTTGTTGCTCTTGATAAATTAGGCCTTGAATTTGAATTTTTGTTCACTGTTTTATTTTAGCTTGATATTTCATTCATTTTTCATATACACAAAGAGTACACATGCTGATAAAAAAATGAGCTATTTGATTAAGGTTAACTATTCATGATTGTAAATAGTCAATATTTCTGATGGTACTCCTTGGTGTATTTCATTTTAAAATAATCATGTTTCTATGGCTGTGATAAATGTCCCTTTGTGTTGAGAAAATTAGAGTTGAAAAAATGGTTGCAAACAAATCATCCTTCTTCCACCAACATTCTAGTCAATGTACAAGTAACGAGTCATTCCATTCAAGAAAGACCATGTCTAACAATATCAACAGAGAACAAAATAAGGAGTATGCAAAATTTAGTGATTGTATCTTCCATTAGAGCCACTTCATATGCATAGGTGATGAACATGCATATTTACCTGAGTGCTATTGGGAGCTTACCCAATAGCATATACCTTCTATGATCAACTCTTATATGCACAGGCGATGAACATTCAGATTTGCTTAAGCAGTACTTTTAGTAGTCCTCCTACACATGTACTATTGTGAAAATCATCACAAGTCCATTTGTTGGAGGGATACTAAAAGTACACATGTTTGGAGGTCTAAAGGAAACAAGAGAATTTGAAGAGTCACAAGTCTTAAGATTGTACCTAATATAGCCAAGCTTCATTCAATGGTACATTCAAACATGAAACAAACCATTCTTAAACCAGATTAAACTAGTAAACCAAAGGACATGCTTTTACTACTAAGTCTCTATTTTTTGGGCATACTGATTATAAGTACTTGACATATATCACAAATGTTTCTAATTAAGGTTGGTAGGATGATTACACCTATCCTAAAAAAAGATTGTCAAATCATTATGCTTTCAAATCAATTACCTATCGACGCATCCCTTGCGAGGGAGAGAAGCCAAACACATAAAGAACATGCACATAAACACGACAACTGAAAAACTTAAATGGAATACACCAAGAAGTACCAAATGATGAATGCTCAATTGTTGTAATGAAAAAGCAATATCAGAATTGTCCATTTATAGAACTTGATTTTTCTATAGTCCTAATGATTTTTCTTATTTCTTGTGTGCGCTTGGTGACATGATTTTGAACATTGTTGACATACTTAAATGGAGTACACAATACCAAATGATGAATGCTCAATTGTTGTAATGGCAAAGCATCAGAATTGTCCATTTCTAAAATTTGATTTTGTATAGTCTTAATTATTTTTCTATAGTCCTAATGATTTTGAAAATTGTTGACAAAGAGTGTTTCTTTTTTTTATTGTAGTATAAATGATTTTTCTATAGTCGTAATGATTTTTCTTATTTCTTGTCTTTTGTCCCTTTTTTATTTCCTATGTCTGTTCTTCGTGACAGGATTTTGTCACCTTCTTTTGATGGTATATTTGATTCAGTCTATGTGGATCAAATACTATTTTGTTCACTATTTTATTTCAGCTTCATATTTCTTTCATTTTTCATATACACAGAGACTACACATGCTGATAAAAAAATGATCTATTTGATTTAGGTTTACTTTTCATTATTGTAAATGGTTAATATTTCTGATGGTACTCCTTGGTGTATTTCATATAAAAATAATCATATAAAAATAATAAATGTAGTAACGATGGTGCGGTGCATTATTGATATATAGGCTCGATGACTCTTGCCAATGTGCCAAACTATCGATGTGGTGGTGGGTAGTGTGTGTTGAAGACTTCACGGACACCAAACAACCCTGGACGATAATTTTGGTGCTGCCTAAATAGAAAAAAGGTTGCTGATGTGTATATATTTAATGTTTCTAATGTAAATACTATTCATTATAATATAAGAACTAATGTAGACTAGGCATCATAGGGAAATAATGGCTGTAGATACTTTAGTTGGGTCAATGACAACTCATCTGCATCTATTCGCCCATCTCCACTTATCCGCGATGAAGGATTTGAGTGCAAAACATGTCAGGCTAGGGCAAATTCCAAAATTATATTTTTACGATGCCTTCTCTATATTGTAATCGCATATCTTTGTTGTGACCATATGCAGAGATGAAATTAGGAATTAGTTAGTTTAGTATTTTCATATTGTAACTAATATTTTAATATGGATATGACGTAACTTCTCTTTGCCTCAAGTGTGCATATATATGGTTTACATCTTTTTTTAGAATAATTCTTCATGTTTATGGCTCAGGTGAGCCCCAATCTGCTATCAATCACATGATTTAACATATAGTGTTTTCTTGGTTGTTCCATTTGTTCCTTGACCTTGACTATGGATTAACTATCATTTTCAAGCTTGAGCGTGACTTTGTAACATGCACCATCCGTAGATTTGTACGCAACACTGATTTATGAATGTAAATAACGCATTGAACGTAATCTATGAACGTTGCATGTATGAAGTCTTGTTGAAGTTTGAGCATCCTCCCTTTATTCCAGTGAGGGATTGGAATGAGTTCATTTTGGATGCAAAGGAGAAAGGGGATACTCAAAGAGGAATTACACCAGCAAATGGGAGAAGGTATAAACATTTTAATAGATTTTTATTATTAAATAATGAAATTTGCATATACTAGTGTTCTAAGTGTCCTCATTACATGATCTAAGGTCTTAGTCCATGGAAAAATTAAATTAGACTTACTATCCAAAATACATAAAAAACATGCACATAAACACGACAACTGAGAAACATAAATGTAGATTTCACAATAGCTGAGAAACATAATTGTAGGCATCATAGTCACAATCTTTTGGAGACAATGTAATTGAGTTGTGTACCCAAGCGGTGTAGAGCAACTTTTGTACCCCCAATTCCAAGTTGAATACATATGTTAGAGGACCTTGTATTCATGAGAAATAGATGTAGTCAACTTGGAATTGGAGGTGCAAGAGTTGTTCTCCACCGTCTGGGTATACAACTCAATTACGTTGTCTCCAAAAAATTGTGACCATGATGCCTACAATTATGTTTCTCAGCTGTTGTGTCCTAGGACCCCTTATGACCCTTTACGACCATTTACGATCCCTAAGAATACATCTTAGAGGTCTTAAAATGTCGTAAAGGGTCATAAGAGGCTCCTAGGAGGGGCCAGATGAGCTTCCACCTTCACGTGGTTGGCCCTGTTAAGTAGAGAATGTTTAACTATTCTCGAAACAAAGAGAAGCTCAATAATTTAAGGTCTCATTCCATCGAGATGCTGAAAAAATGACAGGAATCAATGATGGAGAGTTTTTAGATTCTGAGAAGACGTATATGGAGTGGAGGCCAGATTGAGTACCAGTGTAGTGTTAATAATTATTGCCTTTCGGCCAAGATCAAATTGATCAAATAAATACCCTTGTGTGATTTATAATAGTAAGGAGATTATTATTTCATTTATATATATGTGTTGGTTGAATTAGTTAAGGGCCCAAGGTTGGCCTCTTGGCTTTAACATTAAATATATTTAATAAGACCAGGTCGACCCTCTTGAAGATAATTCAATTCATATATATATGGTGTTGGATTCTAGGGAGAGAAGCACCAAAAACATAACGTGCTTCCCTCCCCCAAAACCTTGATTCTCTGCCTTAAGAAAACATAGATCAGCATATATTGGTGTGAAAGATAAGCAGCTTCGGCTAATAGATAAGAACAAGTCTGAGCATGAATAAAGATCAAATTATGATCTGATCCATACAACCAACAATTATTGGCAATGTTAACTGCGAGTTGATTAGGGATGGGAGCCTCTGTTAGGACTGGACTCTTCCTCAATACACTAACACTAAGGTACTAATTAGGTTCTCCTCAGCACCTTTGTTAGTACAATTGGAGGCATATAGACTAGAGTATACTTGGTTGATATTCGAGTATCTTCTATCCCTTCTTGTTTACTTTATTCTATGTTTAGTTGTGTTAGATCTCTATAGTGTGTTCATTCCCAAGTAGAATCTGAAATATATCAACAAGAGATGATGATTCAGTAACCTACATCTAGAAAACCTTCACAATTATCCCTTCTTTGGCCTCCACTTTTTCTTCTTCTCAAAAATGGTTATCTAGAAACTTTGGAGCCTGCTGATTCTTTCCGTACACAACCTATGCATGTTGATGACAATGAGGACGTGCATCACAGTAATACAAGTAAAAATATTAAATTGATCGGTGTAGTAATACAAATTTAATTGCAATTGGTGTTTGGATTAATGTAACAATTTGTATTGTAGCTGTAGAGAGTGTAGAGGCCATTGTTAATGAACAGGTTGAGGCTGAGGCTGAGGCTAGACAAACTGACCTCAATGTTGATGATGTGACTAGATCAGGTAAAGAGCTATATGATTATGAATGCTATCAATGCCTTTATTACCAAGGAATCACCGCCTACCATTAATTAATATTAATGAACACTTACACCATGAAGAAGACAAATGATTAAACAGAAAGAGAGGACCAATTGAACCATCTTGTGGTCAGTCTATATCACATTGAGAAACAACATCAAGACTTGAGAATCAAAACAATCAAAATTTTCTTCAAGACCATGAATGATCAACAACATTCAATCAGAAAACAAAACACTAATCTATGTTATCATTAAGCCATAAAATATGTCTTTAAAGTTTAGAAGCATCACAAAAACTTTCAAAAAACATAGTACTATCCAAAATATGTCTTTAAAGTTTATTTCTAATGATTATGATGATGTTTATGTTGATGTCTATAATTTATTTCACTTACTGATGCTTGCCTAGATTGAATTTTGAATTGCTAGGTTGGAGAACGCTTTCAAAGTTTACGGTCTGTTCCACATGATACTCTTAGTTACAGCTCAAATGCAACTCAACATATTTTTGATGCTGGGCAACCCACTGCAGAAACTCATCCGTATGTGAAATTTAATGCTATGAATCTTGGCATTGTTAATGTTATTACTTTTCCTCACATTTCATATTTGTGAAAATGTTTCTTGGCACTATCTTCTTTTTCAATTCCTATATTTGTAGATTTTTAGATCATTAACTTAAGCATTACATGTCTTTGTTCAAAGTTTATTCTAACACTATATTATATCTTATTCTTATTACAATGTTCTTTGTTGTGGGGCAGGAGGTCAATCTTCATTGTCTTCATTGTGGGGGACAGTGAAGATTTCATTGTCTTCTTATAATAACATGCTAAATTGATAAAGGTGTTATGGGCATTTAATCTGCAATTAATAATAGATTAAGCATATTATTACTATGCTTAATGTTCCATTTAAATGCATTTAACATAAAAAAAAAATTTACAAAACTGAACCAGTGGCATGTTTACAACAAAGATGTGTTGAGGAGTTTGCTTCTTGTTTAATGTTAATTGTTCCTGCACAATCCACTCATACAACAGTGAAATGCTATGTGGAAGGGATGGTTGATAGTGTCCCTTGAGGGAAGGGGGATTTTGAAATACTTGTTATCATTGTATTGTGTATTTCCAATATGTTTGGATGTAGGGCAGACTAGGAGAATGAAGGATCATTCACTGATTGCATGATAACCCAATTTTGAAGGGTCACTCGTTGAGGGGACAGTCAAGGTCTAGATGATTGGGCCATTGGAGGACCCTATTTCTTTGTATTAATTGCTATTCAAATTGGATGCATGGATTTCTTTTGAATTATTGGCTGCTATCTATCTTGCAACTGCATTTGTAAATCTGCATATACTTCTCTAGGGTTGTAAGCCACTTAGAGATCAAAATAGAGAAACTAAATCATAATTGTTCTTTGTCCTATTTCCTTTTAACAAAGTTTCAAATATCAATGATATAATATATTTGATGCCCTAAGCTATCAATACAAATGATGCCTAGCTAGAAGCTCACGGGCTGTCCATTTGATAACCACAGTCAACATTTCAAAAAAATGGATATCCTTGAGCACAAGCACCAATAACATCAAATAATGGAGTTAAAGCATGGGCTAGGGTACGACACCAATAGAATGCACTCATTTCAGTGACAGCAATATACAATGGCGTCATTAAACATATATGCCAGTAATATCAACAAACATGAATCCAAACATTTGAAAACCAATGACATGTTTACAACAAAGGTCTAATAGAACTCCCAAGAATTCTTAAACATAGTTTATCTGATATGATGAATTCTTAAACAATTAAGGTTGGAGTAGACATAGTTATCACACATTTTTTTTGTGTGGTAAAAGGAAAATTTGGCTAGGTCAAATCTTCCTTCATGCTAGCAGTCTACAGAATTAGACCTTTATTAACAATTGATCATATCAGATAACTAGTATGTTTAAGAATTGTTGGGACTGGTCCTTTGGCGTGTATTAAATAGAATATATAGAATTTTTAGCATATTATTATCATTCTATTTCTTTGTTGTAAACATGCCATTGGTTCAGTTTTGTAACTTCACTGTTGTATGAGTGGATTGTGCATGAATAGTTAACATTAAACAAGGAGCAAACTCCTCAACACATCTTGGAAACTCCATTCACTTCTACCAAGAATAAAGAATTTAATCCATTCAACATTACATATAATCATTAGAAAGTTACATTTTCTAACTGTGTAGAGGAACAGTCATGACCAAAAATACTTTCACCCTTGCACAAGCTATTCCAAACTTCAAGTAAAATGAGCAATATGCTATATCAAATCATTCATATTCATAGTAACCATTCAAAGGATCATTTTGTCAATGAACCCTCTAACTGTACCCCTGCGGTAGAGAAAGGAAACCTCAAAATAGAGAAAGGAAACTTAGTAAAACCAGTCTATGCTGTTGTTTGTGAGGGTACAGTCATTATAAGTGCCTCTCAAACCTCTCCAAACATGTAAGATTGTCTTTAAATACTTTATTGATCTCTTCTAAACATTAACCAAATCAAACCTACATTTGAATCCACACACAATAACCCCAAAATGAAGTGTTTTGTATCCTTTAATGAATCTCAGTCACTGGTAACGTATGGACAGTCAAACCAGTAGTCTTCAAAGCATTCAATAAGTGACTGGATTGTATTTAATACATGCCAAAGGACCAATTGTATGAAATTGTCAATCACATAGCATTTCACTGTTGTATGAGTGGATTGTGTAGGAACAGTTAACATTAAACAAGGAGCAAACTCCTCAACACATCTTGGAAACCATTGAATTCAATAATAAATGAAACCTAACACCAACACTATTCCTTCCATTCACTTCTACAAAGAATAAAGCATTTAATCCATTCAACATTACATATAATCATTAGACAGTTACATTTTCTAACTGTATACTAGAGGAACAGTCATGACCAAAATGATCCAAACATTTGAAAACAGTGAATCGATATCCTTGAGCACAAGCACCAATAACATCAAATAATGGAGATAAAGCATGGGCTAGGGCATGACACCAGTAGAATGCAGTCATTTCAGAGAGAATTCATGATCAAATAAAATGCAATGCATTTGGAATTTGTGGTCGAATATGATGCCAGAGGCTCGAAAGATGAAGAAATCACATACGAAGAACATTACATTGGTTCAGTTTTGTAAGTTTGTTTTTTGTGTAATTAGTAATTGGCAGATTAAATGTAGATAACACCTTTATCAGTTTAATTAGCATGTTATTATCATATCAGATAAAGTATGTTTAATAATTGTTGGGACTGGTCCTTTTGCGTGTATTAAACATAATAGAATTTTCAACATATTATTATCAATCTATTTCTTTGTTCTAAACATGCCATTGGTTCAGTTTTGTAGATTTGTTTTTTGTGTTAATTGCATTTTTCATGAGGGGTCTTGTTCTAAGGAGATTGATGAATATTGTGCACCTCAAAAACCAATTCATAAGGTACCAACCATGTTTCCTATTCACTTATATTTTTGGTTTGGTAAATCTCCTTATAAGTTTCATGTCCTTTCTTTTGATTACTATGGATGAGATATATATCTTACATTTAACATTCAACTTCTTTACATTTTAGAACATGTAGTGTGTTTTTTGAGGATTTTACCAAATCAACTTTTAACATAAACCAAAAACATCAAACTGATATCTTGCCCTTGCAACGTGACAAAATATTTGCATTTAACCAATAACTGCAAGCAATTGAATGATAAATCCACATACCTGTATCTTTGTAAAATACCTGGAACATAAAAAATGTGGCTAAGTGGTTGCCGCCATGATTTTTATCTACTGAATATGGGAAATAAAAACACCAAAAGGAATCGAATAGAAAACATGATTGGTCATTTCAAAGAGCATTTATGATCAAATAAAATGCAATGCTTTCTCTCGTTCTCGATTAGCTTTCACCCGCTTGTTTTCTCCCACTCCTTTTCTCTACAATTGAAATAAAAATGATTTGGCTGTTTCAAAATAGTGAATCGATCCTTGAGCACAAGCACCAGTAACATCAACTATTTTAATTTGTGGGTACCCTAATGTTGGCAAGAGTTCTTTTATTAATAAGATTACTTTGCAAGCTTGAAGAAGTGATATATTTTGGCAAATGAAGAGTGGAAAGATGATGATGTTCCTAAGATCATGGATGGACACAATGTTATAGATAGAATGGGAAGACATCTTTCAAGCTTGGCCCTGGATCCTTCGACAATTGGGGTAGGATCGAGACCCAGGCTAAAAAGATGTCTTCCTTTTTGTTGTGGAATATAGGTTCTGCTGTTGCAACAATGATAGACTGCGATGTACATATCACAATAGCTGAGAAACATAAATGTAGGCATCATGGTCAAAATTTTTTGGAGACACAACATAATTGAGTGCTATTCCTAGATGATGCAAAGAAACCACTAATTTGCATTGTCTCAAAAAACTACTCAATTATGTTGTGTCTCCAAAAAATTGTGACCATGATGCCTACATTTATGTTTCTCAGCTGTTGTGTCCCAAGACCCCTTATGACCCTTTACGATCCCTAAGAATACATCTTAGAGGTCTTAAAATGTTGTAAAGAGTCATAAGAGGCTCCTAGGAGGGGCTAGGTGAGCTTCCACCTTCATGTGGTTGGCCTTGTTAAGTAGAGAATGTTAAACTATTCTCGAAGCAAAGAGAAGCTCAATAATTTAAGGTCTCAGTCCACGGAGATGCTGAAAAATGACAAGAATCAATGATGGAGAGTTTTTAGATTCTGAGAAGATGTATAGGGAGTGGAGGCCAGATTGAGTACCAGTGCAGAGATGATGATTTAGTAACCTACATCTATAAAACCTTCATAATTATCCCTTCTTTGGCCTCCACTCATTCCTCTTCTCAAAAATGGTTATCTAGAAACTTTGGATAGTGTTTTCTCATCCATGCACGAAATGTGCTAGTGATCATATAAAATTACTTTAGGCCTCCAGTGTTGATGAGATGTACAAGTGTAAAATGTTTTTGCAAGATTGTGATCAATTTATGCAGTGTACATAAATGCAAGGTAGTGATTATTCTCGACGATCGACAGGTAGCTAGGACTAAAGATAACACAGCTCAAGAGACCATCATAGGTTGTCTCTTTCTTCAGTCTATATTATTGATAGAATGTTTTACCTTTCATTAGCTCATCAAATCTGGGGATTTTAAAGAATTTAATAGAATATTTTCATGACAACGTATATTATTTAAGTTGAAGTTGCACAAATTTATCTACTTCATGAACTTGTATACTATGAAGATGGTGATAAAGAAGCATCTCCTCCCATGGAAATGCTTCTTTATCACCATCCTCATAGTCTACAAGTGCGCGAAGTAGATAAATTCATGCAACATCAACTTAAATAATATACGTTGTCATGAAAATATTCTATTAAATTCTTTCAAATCCCTGGATTTGATGAGCTAATGAAAGGTAAAACATTCTATCAATACTATAGACTGAAGAAAGAGACAACCTATGATGGTCTCTTGAGCTGTGTTAACTTTAATGTGCCTATCCATCAGTTTTTCAACAATTCATAATTAATTTTGATAGAAGTGATATGCATTCGATAGACAAAATATCGAAAAAATATAATTTTTGACATTTAGTGCGACAGTAATGCTATACGTTTGATAGGAAAACTTGTTGGAGAATAGTGCATAACTGTCACTATTCTGACAGTTTAAGTGTCGTAGAGAGAACATTTTTGATAGAACTTTCGACGGTGAGGCCATATCACCAATAGGTAGACCTGTTGGAATATGATGCTAGCTGTCGATATTCCAACAATTAAACCATTGGAATGAATATGGTTTGATAGTTAGTTTCGATAGAGATTGTATATTTTTGATAGGTCTTGTTATTAGAATTTCGATGGATGAACCGGAGGAAATGTCATTTCAAAGCTATTGTCATTTGCAAGTTTCCAATGTGAGAAGGTGTTGGTAAATTGACAGGTAGGTCTTTTGTCACAATCTTCTACGCAAAAATGGTGACGGACTCATGTGTCAAAATTCTAACAAATGAGCGTTGCAAATCTAACAAATGGCCGTCAAAATTTGGCCCCAAATGTAGTAGTGTGAGTGCACCTTGAGGGACACTTCAGCCCAGAGTGGTCAGCAGCATTCAAATGACTCTATGTGCCAAGTAATGTTGCCAATAACATTTACCCGGCCATTCAGAGATGTTGGAAAAGACAGTTCGATGCTACAACCGATGGTTTGAAAGATACGCAATGTTGCTCATTTCAACTAAGGAACACTTCAAGTTTTGACATCAATCAAGAATGTGTTGCCAAATATAAACAAACTTGAATCTTTGAAAACCAAGATAGGTTATTGTAGGCCTCAACAACAGGGTCATGTAGCACCTGATAGTTTGATGCTACCTCGCATGAGCTTCGAGATCTGACCCCGTAAAGATTGCTAATTTCATGCTGAGTGCACCTTGAGGGACACTTTGGCCCGGAGTGGTCGGCAGCATTCGAGTGACTCTGTGTGCCAAATGAGGTTTCTAGTTGTGTTTACTCATCCATTTAGAGCTTCTAGAATAGATGGTTCGATGCTACAATCGACGGTTTGAAAGATACACAATGTTGCTCATTTTAACTAAGGAACACTTCAAGTTTTGACATCAACCGAGAATGTGTTGCCAAATATAAATGAGCTTGAATCTCTGAAAACCAAGATAGGTTATTATAGGCCCCAGCAACATAGTCTTGTAGAACATAATATTTTGATGCTATCTCATATGAGCTTCAAGATATGGCCCTATAAATATTGTCAATTTCATGCTGAGTGCACCTTGAGGGACACTTTGGCCCAGAGTGGTTGACAACTTTCAAGCAAGTCTATGTGCCAAATGAGATTGCCAAAAATGTTTACCCGACCATTTGGAGTTGTTGGAATAGATAGTTTGATGCTGCGACTGACGGTTTGAAAGATATGCAATGTTGCTCATTTCAACTAAGGAACACTTTGAGTTTTGACATCAACCGAGAATGTGTTGCCAAACATAAAAAAACTTGAATCTCTAAAAATCAAGATAGGTTATTGTAGGCCTCGACAACATGTTCATGTAGTACTTGAAGGTTTGATGCTACCTCACATGAACTCTGAGATATGACACCATAAAGATTGATGATTTCATGCTAACTGCACCTTGAAGGAAACTTTGACCCGAAGTGTTCAGCATCATTCGAGTGACCATGTGTGTTAAAAAAGGTTGCCATTAGGGTTTACCTGGCCATTCAAAGCTATTGGCATAGATGGTTTGATCCTGTGACCGAAGGTTTGAAAGATACGTAATGTTTCTCATTTCAACTAAGGAACACTTTAAGTTTTGACATCAACTGAGAATGTGGTTCCAAATATAAACAAACTTGAATCTTTGAAAACCAAGATAGGTTATTGTAGGCCTCAACAATAGGTTTGATGCTACCTCACATGAGCTCTAAGATATGACCCTGTAAATATTGTCGATTTCATGCTAAGTGCACCTTGAGGGACACTTTGGCCCGGAGTGGTCGGTAGTGTTGGAGTGACTCTATGTGTCAAATGAGGTTGCCACTAGCGTTTACTTGACCACTTGAAGCTATTGGTGCAGATGGTTTGATGCTACGACTGATGGTTTGAAAGATACACAATGTTGCTCATTTCAACTTAAGAACACTTCAATTTTTGACATCAATTGAAAATGTGGTGCCAAATATAAACGAGCTTGAATCTCTAAAAATTGAGATAGATTATTGTAGACCTTAGAAACATGGTCTTGTAGCACATAACGGTTTGATGCTACCTCACATGAGCTCTGAGATATGACCCCGTAAAGATCATCGATTTAATGCTAACACTAGTACATTTGACCCACTTTTTAGACCAACATTTTCGACCAAGTTATAAAATGATTTTCCATGGTTGGTTTATAGAAGAAATTTTTATTATTTTTTACTTCTATTCCCATGTTGGTCAGAATTATGACCCTAAAGAGTGGTCATAATTCTGACCAACATGGGAATAGAAGTAAAAATAAAAAAAGTCAAATTTTATACATATATCCCACCTACCGGCACATTTCATTTTATTTCATTTTGGCATAGTCCATGAGAAAAGGAGTGTTTGAGGGTATAAGGATGGAATCTGTATGTCGACACCCTCTATATGCATCCACTAGTACATTTGAGGTCAAATCTTGATGGCTATTTTTTGGATTTTCAATGCTAATTTGTTGACAAATCGACACATGTGTCCATCATAGTTTTTGTGTTGGAAATTGTGACGGAAGAGACATCGATCAGTTTACCGACACCTCTTTATGTCGAAAACTTGCACATGATAACATCTTTTTTATGGAATTTCCTACGGTCCATCTATCGAAATTCTGAAACAAAGACCTATCAAAAATATACAATCATTGTCGGAACTTACTGTCGAAAACATATCCTTTCTGACATTACAACTATTGGAATAGCGACAGATCTGCTACCAGCTTCCGACAGATACACCCGTTGGTGACATAGCATTACTGTCGGATGATTCTATCAAAAATATGATATCTACGACATTTTAACTATCGAAAGAGCAACGGTAGTGCAACATATCTCTGACAGGTTGTCCTATCGGATGTATAGCATTACTATCGCAAGAATTGTCATAAAGTATTTTTCTCTGACATTGTATCTATCAAATTTATAAGACCTATGTCGGAATGAATTATAAAGCGTCAAAAAAATTAATGGATATGCACATTAAATATAACTCAGCTCAAGAGACCATCATAGGTTGTCTCTTTCTTTGGTCTATATTATTGACAAAATGTTTTACCTTTCATTAGCTCATCAAATCCAGGGATTTGAAAGAATTTAATAGAATATTTTTATGACAACGTATATTATTTAAGTTGATGTTGCATGAATTTATCTACTTCGTGCACTTGTAGACTATGAGGATGATGATAAAGAAGCATCTCCTCCCATGGCCATGGTTCTTTATCATCATCCTCATAGTCTACAAGTGCGTGAAGTAGATAAATTTGTGCAATGTCAACTTAAATAATATACGTTGTCATGAAAATATTCTATTAAATTCTTTCAAATCCCTGGATTTGATGAGCTAATGAAAGGTAAAACATTCTATCAATAATATAGATTGAAGAAAGAGACAACCTATGATGGTCTCTTGAGCTATGTTATCTTTAGTCCTAGCCACTGGGTAAGGCCTAGAAGACTTATACCTGTCGATCGTCAAGAATAATCACCGCCTTGCATTTATGTACACTGCACAAATTGATCCCAGTCTTGCAAAAACATTTTACACTTGTACATATCATCAATACTGGAGGCCTAAAGTAATTTTATACGATCACTAGCACATTTCATGCATGGATGAGAAACAGTATCCAAAGTTTCTAGATAACCATTTTTGAGAAGAGGAATGAGTGGAGGCCAAAGAAGGGATAATTCCACAATAGAAAGGGAGACATCTTTTTAGCCTGGGTCTGGATCCTACCCCAATTGTTGAAGGATCTAGGGCCAGGCTAGAAAGATGTCTTCCCATTCTGTCTGCAACATTGTGTCCATCCATGATCTCAAGAATATCATCATCTTTCCACTCTTCATTTGCCAAAATATATTGCTTCTTCAAGCTTGCAGAGTAATCTTATTAATAAAAGAACTCTTGCCAACATTAGGGTACCCATAGATCAAAATAGTTGATGTTATTGGTGCTTGTGCTCAAGGATATCGATTCACTATTTTGAAATGGCCAAATCATTCTTATTTCGATTGTAGAGAAAAGGAGTGGGAGAAAATGAGTGGGTGAAAGCTGATCGAGCGCGAGAGAAGGCATTTCATTTTATTTGATCATGAATGCTCTCTAAAATGACCAATCATGTTTTCTATTTGATTCTTTTTAGTGTTTTTTTTCCCCATATTCAGTAGATAAAAATCTTGGCGGCAGCCACTTAGCCATCTTTTTGATGTTCCAGGTGTTTTACAAAGATACGGGTATGTGGATTTATCATTCAGTTGCTTGCAGTTATTGGTCAAATGCAAATATTTTGTCAAGTTGAAAGGGCAAGATATCAGTTTGGTGTTTTTGGTTTATGTTAAAAGTTGATTTGGTAAAATCCTCAAAAAACACACTACATGTTCTAAAATGTAAAGAAGTTGAATGTTAAATGTAAGATATATATCTCATCCATAGTAATCAAAAGAAAGGACATGAAACTTATTAGGAGATTTACCAATCCAAAAATATAAGCAAATAGGAAACATGATTGGTACCTTATGAATTGGTTTTTGAGGTGCACAATCTTCATCAATCTCATCAGAAAAAGACCCCTCCTCACGAAAAATGCATTTAACACAAAAAAACAAATCTACAAAACTGAACCAATGGCATGTTTAGAACAAAGAAATAGATTGATAATAGTATACTAAAAATTCTATTATGTTTAATACACGCAAAAGGACCAGTCCCAACAATTCTTAAACATAATTTATTTGATATGATAATAACATGCTAATTAAATTGATAAAGGTGTTATCTGCATTTAATTTGCCAATTACTAATTACACAAAAAACAAATTTACAAAAATGAACCAATGGCATGTTCTTCATGTGGTACAAGGAAGATTTGGCTATGAAAAAAAAAAGTGAAACAACCTCATCATTTTTATTTCAATTGGATAGAGGAGTGAAATATGAGCGTGAGAGAAGGTATGTGATTTCTTCATCTTTCGAGCATCTGCCATCATATTCGACCGCAAATTTCAAATGCATTGCATTTTATTTGATCACGAATGCTCTCTGAAATGACCGCATTCTACTGGTGTCATGCCCTAGCCCGTGCTTTATCTCCATTATTTGATGTTATTGGTGTTGGTGCTCAAGGATATTGATTCACTATTTTCAAATTTTTGGATCATTTTGGTTGTGACTGTTCCTCTAGTACACAGTCAGTAAATGTAATTGTCTAATGATTATATGTAATGTTGAATGGATTAAATGATTTATTCTTGGTAGAAGTGAATGGAAGGGATAGTGTGTATTAAATACAATCCAGTCACTTATTGAATGCTTTGGAGACTACTGGTTTGACTTTCCATGCGCTACCAATGACTGAGATTCATTAAAGGATACAAAACCCTTCATTTTGGGGTTATTGTGTGTGGATTCAAATGTAGGCTTGATTTGGTTAATGTTTAGAAGAGATCAATAAAGTATTTAAAGACAATCTTACATGTTTGGAGAAGTTTGAGAGGCACTTATCATGACTGTACCCTCACAAACAATGGCACAGATTGGTTTTACTAAGCTTCCTTTCTCTATTTTGAGGTTTCCTTTCTCTGTTGCAGGGGTATAGTCAAAGGGTTCATTGAAAAAATAATCCTTCAAATGGTTACTATGAATATGAATGATTTGATATAGCATATTGCTCATTTTACTTGGAGTTTGGAATAGCTTGTGCAAGGGTGAAAGTAGTTTTGATGATTTTGGTCATGATTGTTCCTCTACATAGTCAGGAAATGTAACTGTTTAATGATTATATGTAATGTTGAATGGATTAAATGCTTTATTCTTGGTAGAAGTGAATGGAAGGAATAGTGTTGGTGTTAGGTTTCATTTATTATTGAATTCAATAGTTTCCAAGATGTGTTGAGGAGTTTTCTCCTTGTTTAATGTTAACTGTTCCTGCACAATCCAATCATACAACAGTGAAGTTACAAAACTGAACTGATGGCATGTTTACAACAAAGAAATAGAATGATAATAATATGCTAAAAATTCTATTATGTTTAATACATGCCAAAGGAGTATTCCCAACAATTCTTAAACATATTAGTTATTTTATATGATCAATTGTTAATAAAGGTCTAATTTTGTAGACTGCTAGCATGAAGGAAGACTTGACCTAGCCAAATCTTCCTTCTACCACACAAAAAAATGTGTGATAACTATGTCTACTCCAACCTTAATTGTTTAAGAATTCATCATATCAGATAAAGTATGTTTAAGAATTGTTGGGAGTTCTATTAGACCTTTTTTGTAAGCATGCCATTGGTTTTCAAATGTTTGGATATCCATTTTTTTGAAATGTTGACTGTGGTTATCAAATGGATATCCCATGAGCTTCTAGCTAGGCATCATTTGTATTGATAGATTAGGGCATCAAATGTATTGTATCATTAATAGTTGAGACTTTTTAAAAAGGAAATAGGACAAATAATGATTTTGATTTAGTTTTTTTTTTTAATCTCTAAGTGGCTTACAACCCTAGAGAAGTATATGCAGATTTATGAATGTAATTGCAGGATACATAGCAGCTGACAATTCACAAGAAATCCATGCATCCAATTTGAATAAAAATTAATACAAAGAAATAGGGTCCTCCAATGGCCCAATCATCTGGACCTTGACTATCCCCTCAACCAGTGACCCTTCAAAATTGGGTTATCATGCAATCGGTAAGTGATCCTTCATACTCCTAGTCTGCCCTTCAACCAAACATATTGGAAATACATAATACAATGATAAAAAGTCTTTCACAATCCCCTTTCCCTCAAGGAACACTATCAACCATCCCTTCCACATAGCATTTCACTGTTGTATGAGTGGATTGTGCAGGAACAGTTAACATTAAACAAGGAGCAAACTCCTCAACACATCTTTGTTCTAAACATGCCATTGGTTCAGTTTTGTAATTTTTTTTTTTGTGTTAAATGCATTTAAATGGAACATTAAGCATAGTTATAATATGCTTAGTTTATTAGTAATTGTAGATTAAATGCCCATAACACCTTTATCAGTTTAGCATGTTATTATAAGATACCAAAGAAGACCTGCTATTTGTCAGAGAAATCTTCACTGTCCCCCACAATGAAGACAATGAAGATTGACCTCCTACCCCACAACAAAGAACATTGTAATAAGAATAAGATATAATATAGTGTTAGAATAAACTTTGAACAAAGACATGTAATGCTTAATTTAATGATCTAAAAAGCTACAAATATAGGAATTGAAAAAGAAGATAGTGCCAAGAAACATTTTCACAAATATGAAATGTGATGAAAAGTAATAACATTAACAATGCCAAGATTCAAAACATTAAATTTCACCTACGGATGAGTTTCTATAGTGGGCTGACCAGCATCAAAAATATGTTGAGTTGCATTTGAGCTGTAACTAAGATTATCATGTAGAACAGACCGTAAACTTTGAAAGCGTTCTCTAGCCTGACAATTCAAAATTCAATCTAGGCAAGCATCAGTAAGTGAAATAAATTATAGACATCAACATGAACATCATCATAACCATTAGACATAAATTATAGACATCAACATCAACATAATCATAATCATTTGGAGGGTATTCGTTTTGGATAGTACCATGTTTCTTGAAATTTTTTCTGATGCTTCTAAACTTTAAAGAAATATTTTATGGCTTAATGATAATATAGATTAGTGTTTTGTTTTTTGATGGAATTTTGTTGATCATTCATGGTCTTGAAGAAAATTTTGATTGTTTTGATTCTCGAGTCTTGACGTTGTTTCTCAATGTGATATAGACTGATCACAAGATGGTTTAGTTGGTCCTCTCTTTCTATTTAATCATTTGTCTTCTTCATGGTGTAAGTGTCAATATGTTATAATCCAACCAGCATGTCATACCCCCACTTCTAAAAAACCTCATAGTATGCAAATCATAGCCAAAGACTTGGGTGATCAGCATACACAAACAATGATTACCCTTAGGAAACAATGATCATTAATATTCATTAATGGCAGGTGGTGATTCCTTGGTAATAAAGGCATTGACAACATTCATCATTTTAACCAAGTCATGGGTGGTAATCCTTGAAATATCACAATTAGTAAAAGGAAATAACAACATAAGTCATGGGTGGTGATCCTTGAATTTGGAGTGAGGAAGAAAGAAAATTGGAAAACAAAATATGGAATAATCAGGTTGGAATTGGAGAAGAATTCAGAAATAAACTTGAATTAGAAAAAAGCCAAGTTATCTAGTTCTTTGTTTGAGGCTGGGTTCTGGTTCTACTTTTGTTCTCCTCTGGGTTCGACTTGGGTTCCTTTACTAGGAACTTGGGTGCCTGGGCCAATCTCGGGTGCACCTGCAGCATTATAAATATGATACATAAGGTATTTTATTCATAATTTTATAGGCTAACTCATTATTATGGTAACATGGGTATGACCACACGCCATGCCTTATAATGGTACCCGACATGGAGTGTGGTTCAAATGAAGTTGAACCAAATGCTGTCCATGATGGCTATGATCATGATGAAGATGAATATGAATATTAAATCTAAAATATAGCTTGTAATTTGAATTTTCATTGTGAATGAAGAAACTATAGATTCAAGTTGAATCATTCTATGTTGTATTATATTTGTTCCCTAGATCTACCATATTATATATGTGTAGCCTGTAAGGGACATTTTTTGCTCATCCATGTATCAGAGCTCGGTGAGAGTTCTTAAGAGAAAGACAAGATGTCAGTGGGAGATGGAGAAACCAATATCAGAACACCACTTGAAACCTTGTAATGTTGAGAGTGGGATAAAAGCTAAACTTGAGACCCTACATAAGGAACAAACTTATTGAGCTTCACTTTGTTTCGAGAATAGTTTTATATTCTATACTAAACAGGGCCAACCACATGAAGGTGGAAGCTCATTTCCCCCCCCCCCCCCCCAACATCACTCTAAATTCCCCATTAACATCTAACATTCATTCATTATTTCATCCATTAATAAAATGTAACATTCATTAATTATCACATGATAACATTCATTAACATTCATTCACATATTAATAAAATGTGACATTCATTAATTATCACATGATAACATTCATTAACACATTATAAAATTTATGAATATTCACTACCACATCATTAAATTCATTGGCATATAAAAATCAGTCATTATCAATTAAGGTGCATAGATGACAATCATTTCTTTTTTTTCTTTTGATTTCTAGTTTTTAAGATGTAATCATTAAGATGAGTATCGATATCATCATGATGATCATCTACCCTCTCATTATATCTCAATGCACACCTAGTTCTCTGTTGATGCAAAGGGGGGTCATCTACAATAACATATAAAAGGGTTAAATTAAAAACATTTTATTATAATTAAAAACATTTTAAAGTATTTCAGTACTTTACAGGCCATAATCGTATAGCTCTTTACCTGATCTAGTCACATCATCAACATCGATGTCAGGTTGTTTGGCCTCAGCCTCAACCTCAACATGCTCATTAACAACGGCCTCTACACTCTCTACAGCTGCAATACAAATTGTTACATTAATCCAAACACCAATTGCAATTAAATTTGTATTACTACACCAATCAATTTAAGATGTTTACTTGTATTACTCTGATGCACATCCTCATTGTCATCAACACACATAGGTTGTGTACGACAAGAATAGGCAGGCTACATTTCAATTTCATACGCATTCATGTTATCATTGTTTTCTTACTTAAAACAAATTTACTCACTTTATGTTGGAACTTAACATCAAATAAACTAATTGGTAAATAATTAAATTTGAAATATCATCTATTTAGCTTACTTACCGTGACGGATCCATCAGTATAACCTTGTGCACTTCTTATTCTTTCTTCCATGGCTTTATAGCCTTGTTGGAAGCCAATTCTCTTGTCCTCTTCTGTGAGACTTACATTGAACTCTGCACCCTACATTTTTTCATGGTATCGTCAAATTTTATTTTATTGTTTCATCAAAACAAAAAAGATTTCAAATTATAAATAAATATTTAAAGATCAAAGAATTATTTTCAGTGTTAAAAGCCATCTATAGATTGTATTTTTCCTCATTCAATTTTGACAATATTAACAGTTACAACTCGTGCAACCAGTTTCAAATAACCACCAAAGCCTAGCTTGTGTTGCCCATGCTTTTGCAATCTTGCCTTTGTTGCCTTTGATGTGTCAGGCAATCTATGAAGAGATTGAAATATGTTAGTTCATATAAATATGAAGAGTATTTGTACACAATTACATTCTTAATAGTATCACATACCTTCTTCTGTTCTCTGGTGGTGTATTTCCTTTTTTTACTTCAGTTTTCTCATTCGCATCTAGAATAAGAGATTTCCACTCTAAATTAGGAATGCAAGGGGGGCACTAGTAATGTGGGTTTTTGGTTAATTTACACTTGTACTGGTCCCTAATATACCTCAAACATATCTTGACACTTTGAAGGAGCTTACCCTTCTCAAATGCATGAGGTCCAAAAAAGTTTGTCATACTCTCTACGAGATCATCCTTTAACTTTTGATTTTGGGTTTTCCACCTTTTAAGAAAGAAAATAGTGTTAGATTAAAAAATGGATGTAATGATAACTATCCTAGCAATGATATGAAATGAAAATAGTGGATTGGGGTTTTAGTTCAGATATGATGTTCCACCCTGTACAGATGGTGGGTCTGAATATCCACAAACACTCATCATTAAGTTTACTATAAAAAACATCATTCCCTATAAAATAATCATGGGATCATTAGTCGAAGGATATAATAGTATAAAATAAGAATATAATAGATGTAAGCTTCTCATATTGAATGCAAGGTGTAATTAACATACGATTGTATAATAAAAGAAAGGTCCAATCTTTAAAGTACCTGGAAGTTTTTCTATTTTCAAGGGAACTCCTTCTTCTTCTCTCACAAGAAATATGCAATCCTTCACCATTCCCATACTAGCAATACTAGTACATCCAAGAAAATCACCATCAAGTGTTGCATCCCTTGTTGCATAAATTGAATCCATTATGAAATGGCCCTAAGAAAGAACACTTCAAGGGAAATAAACATATATATAATGATAGAGAAAATAAAATCTATGTACAAGTAGGTGGTTCCATGACATCTGTGGCCATGCTACGTGTTGCCAACATTACAGGATGCAACACATTTGAGCCTGCCATCATACGAGGTGGCGATAGTAAATAATCATTGACATGTGCTGAAGAATAAGATTGTTAGAGCATAATAAAACCAGTGATTAGCATGGACAATATTGTTAGATAGTAAAAAAAAAATATAGTCCAACATGCAATCTACTTGAACTAGCTACAGTACCCTCATCATGGCCATGAGTATAAAAATTATGCAAAAAAAGCTGTAAAAGCAACACATCCACTTATTTTTTAATGACATAAAAGACTACTATAACATAAAAACTATTATTGAAATTTTGTTATAATTAAAAATTACATTAATACTTACTCGGTAATTTTGAGATAGGTGCATTAGTTTAGTTGCCCTCTTTTGTGACTCAAGAGTCAGAGGGAATATAGATGCCAATTCAGCCAATCTTATTCCAATTTTGTGGAGGCATTTTTTAATTTTAGAGGTCGGCTCATCACAAGCACCAAAATCAACAACTAAGTTCTCATCAAAGGACTCCTTTTCAGGGACTGTGGGTTCCTTTCCCTTTCTTTGTTGACCACCTATCTGTGACAACAATATTACTAACACCATTAGAATTAATTTGAAATAGTGATGAAAAGAATATAATAAAAAATTTTATTTAACATTTTTCTTCTATCTAATTTGTAGTACAATAACAAAGAGGTTTTTCTGCTAGGAAGAAGTGCATGCATGATCATCATTGTCCCCACTACGTGGTTGCTCCATATTGTGGTCCTATGTTATTATTTAAAGTTAACCAATAATTAGAAAGGACTACATTAATAAATTTCATTAGAAGATGATGATGGAGATGAGGTGGATGGTGAGGAGACTCTCTAAATGTGGTTGGCAAAAAAACTCAAATATTTAATGGTACATAGTATGTACCTACACCCTAATGATAGTGACACTGTTTGTATCTATGTGATTCAAATTGTAATCAATAATCAGCTCTTCCCTCACACTTATTGATTTTATCACACATACAAATACATGATTTCCCTCGCGCGCCTCAAATATGCAATTGGGTTGCTTAATAGTTGACAGAGGTCATGTGCTATTTATAAAACCTACAATATTCCCTGATGCTTTTGGCCTTCCATCAATGTATATAGCCACTATTTTACTTTTCTCATTGTCTTTTTGTTGAATATAATTTGTCGAGAGTGCATACCTACGCATACTTTTCTTATATTGAACAATTCGCATCCAACTTTTGTAATTGTAACAAGGTCCAACATACTCCATCAATTTAACAACTTTGTTGTAAGAGACCTTTATGCCATCCATGGAAAATAGGCCCAAACCATGTATTGACGACGGTGCAATATGATATATCTTGCCTTTAACACTAAAATCAGTGTTTATTGGAGAAAGTTCCTTGGGGACCCATTATTTCTGTAGATTTTGGTACCTAGAGGGAACCTCGATGTCGCCTTTTCTCTCATCATCATAAGAACATGACCCCCCTTGAGCAAGGAAAAATTTCATGCGTTTATTGAATTTCCTTCTAGTCTTTTGACCTCTAGTTGATCTTCCTAATTCAGACATACTAAATGACTCACTTTCTTCGCTTAAGGAAGACACATCTGAAAAATACCTATTAGTTGCTACCTGCACTCCATCAAATGAGAGAGATAGCAAGTAATGTGAGATATTTTGCAAATTGTGAAATACATTAATCTCTATAGGGTGTATTGACTTATACCTGTTGATCCATGAGACTGTGTGGGATGCTCATGAAGGGGTCCGGGTACCTACATATGTAATTAAATTATCTAATTTTAGCTAAAAAAATTCATGATACATATACTCAAAACCACATAGTAAGTACATTAAAAACCATAAGCATCCCATAGTAAGTACATCACAAATTAATTAGATTAAGCATTGATTGCATAACTGCACATTTCTATCAAGAAATCAATATTAAATAGATTAAGCAATGATCACATAACTATACATTTCATTCATGTCATTCATCTTCTTCTTCATCCAACTAATCGCCATGATCATCATTGACATCGACATCATCACCACCACCATCATTGTCATCATCTTCATCTTCATCGTCGTCATCATTGGCATCAACATCATCATCATCATCATCATCATCATCATCATCATCATCATCATCATCATCATCATCAGTAGCATCATCATCGTCATCATCTTCTTCTTCTTCAAGAAAAGTTGTGTCAGGAACATCATCAACTAAATATTGTTCGTGATCATCTTCTACATCATCTTCTAGTTGTTTGTAATCTTCTTCTTCCATCGCATTATACCTCATCGAATTTCCTCTTGGATCATGTCTAACAAAAAATGACCAACCCAATTTATGTGGAACCTTTGAGTAAAATACCTGCTCACATTGGCTTGAAAGAACATAGGGTTCATCCCCAACTGGCTCAAACCACCTTGTATTAATCATTGAAAATCCATTGTCATGTTCAATAACAGTTCTCTCAGGATCATTTTGATTAAGTCGTAGCCTATACCATCTTCTGACAAAGAGAAATAATCTAAATGAATTAAAGTCACACTCAAGTATATCATCCAAAATTCCATAGTATCAATTTTCAAACTCTCGAGGATATAAGTCATTTCTAGATGAAATATTAGTCACCTGAAAGACTGCACTTATCCCAAAATCACAAGTTTTCTTTGTGTCATCCAACTTTTTGATGCTAAATTTATGACCATTGCAAAACATAGCCTTGTGGTGTTTGACCTACAAAAATATGTAAAACATGTATAAATTAATGCATCGAGAGTTCATAAATGTACGAGTGATTAACAAATTTATACGTACCTAGAAATCTCTTAAACCATGTGCTAAATCTATTTCCTTTTGCGTAACATTTGGATCTTCGTTATGATGAGCTTCATTAACCAATGAAGACATAGCTTCCCATGTTAATGTGTGACCTAAATGATGACATCATTCAATCTATTTCATTATCCAATCTTGATTGTTTGCAATATACAAATGTATTGCATCCCACTCTCGAGCAGCTGTACAAAAAATAAATAGACTACTTACAACCAATTAATTTTGAAAATTAAGAATTAATTAATAGCTGCAATAACATCTTATAATTTATTACCTCTCACTTTCCTCATTCTACCTTTCCCCACCAAGTACTGCCCTTTAAATTTTCTAATGGTGTCAAAATCCAAATTGTGATATATATGGATCTTTGTTGCAAGCTTAGGAAGATATTTAGTAATGTACACCATAGTCTGGTATACCATATATCCCTCCATTATAGAACCCTCAAGATGTACTCTTTGCTGAACCAAAGCCTTCAAATATTTTAGGTGCCTCTCAACCATCCACATTGACCAAGTGTGTATGGGTCCACACATTTCAATCTCCTCAACTTGGTGTATGAGGTAGTGTTCTTATACATTGAAAAAGGTTGAAGGTAGACACTTTTGCATTTCACACATTAGATGAGGAATTCTTCTCTTCCAGTATTTTATATATGCTCTATGGATTTCTTTAGATGACAACCACCTACAAGACATTCAAGACACAAAAATATATAAACACGAGACTTTAAAATATATAGATACAACAAATTGAACATATATCATTGCTTACCTCATGTATTCTACAAGATCATATATCACTTGTTTGATATTATTGTCGAAGTTCTCTGGGATAGATAGGGGTAGCACGTATTGCAACAATTATAAAAACAATCATGTCATTCTTTTCTCATATAATACAATGAGAAGTACATGTAGTTTACAAATATATTGTAAATACAAAACAACATGACTTACCTTGATGAAGGTATGACAATCATGCATTTTCAATCCTGGCCCAAATTCACTTTTCTTTGATATGGTACTGCTTATGTTTGTAGAAAATCCTATGGGAAATCAAATTTTTCGTATGACTTCTTTTATGACATCACTTTGTTGTTCTGTTAATAACCAAGGAAGGGCACTTGTATTAATCTGTTCTCCATTTCTATTTGATTCAATGAAATTTTTCATTGCATGATTGGATTCATGAATGTTGCTACAAATTTTGATAATTTTTTCTTTGTCACGCCTTCCATCCAATATCTTCCACAATGTCTCTATTAGATTCTTTCCAATATGCATAGTATCAAACAAATGCACATTTTGCAGCTGCTCATAGTAGGGCAACCTACTAAATTGTCTGGGATAACTCTTTAGTCCCTTTGGAAGGTGCTCAGTAGTGTTTCCTTGATGACATTCACGATCATCAATCACATAATCAACAAATAAAACATAATAAAAATATACAAATTTCAAACATAAACTGTTAGGTAGAATAGTAGTACCTTGATGATTAATTCTATTATAATCCAACTTCCATAGGTGAGGTGTCATTCTCTGTGGCTTAGATATAGTCTCTTCTTTCCCATTGAAAAGATGTTTTTTGGTAATTTGATAGTTATGATTTTTGTGGAGAAAGTGTCTCTACTCATCAAACACCTGTTGTCCTAAACTTTTTGAATGATGAGATTTCATCTTTGGACCACAAACTGGACATGCAAATTTTCCCTTTGAAGACCTACAAGGTAATGATACAATTGGATTAAATATGTTAATTTTTATTTTTAGAATTATCATGTGCAACTTGAATTCATCATAACATAACAGAAAAATGTGTTAGCCATGGGGCATCATGTATTATCCATACAAGCATTGCATGGAATTGAAATTGTCTATCTCTTATTGGTCTAGAGATGTCATACATAGTGACACCTTTCCATAACTCCACCAAATCGTCGATAAGAGGCTCAATATAAACATTCATATCTTTAACTTGTTATTTACCTGGTTGAATGAACAACACCATTACATAATTATTGTGACCATTTTACTACAAGATTTATAATTACATGCAGATAACTATTAAATGATCAAATACCTGGAACAATCATTGCCAACATAATGTCCTCCCTCTTTATTGACATCCATGGAGGAATGTTATTGTTGATGACAAAAATAGGCCAAATAGTGTAAATAGATCTTAGCTCTCCAAATGGATTGACACCGTCCACTTCCACTGAAACCTTGAGATTTCAAGGTTCTTCAATAAAGTGCAGCCACTTTTCCTCTATGTCCTTAAATACAAAACCATCTGCATGCATTCGAATAATGTCATATTGACTCCTATTGCATGCATGGTAATCCATAAATTGTGCCAAGCTACTACACCTGAATAATCTTTGCAAACGTGGTATAATGAGGATGTAATGAAGAACTTTGTGAGGCACCTTTTTTGTTATTTGATTTGTTCGATATCTACTCATATGACATTCTTGTCATTCTATTGCAAATTCATATTCTTTATGATAAATAATATGATCATTGGGACAAGCATCTATTGCTTGATACTCTATTCTAATATCTTTCATAGTGGCACATAATTCTCAGTATGAGCAAGGGAGAATATTTGATGGTGGTAACAAGAACTCACCTATCAATCTGTAGAAAAAAATATATGTTGTTAATATTAACAATATTTATGGTACATGTTTCACCATTTAATTACTATAATGACATATATGACATACCTTAGCATACGTGACATTATTGTGTTGGATAAACCATTCATAACCTTCAAGTTCAACAACAACAATACAACAGAGAGAAGAGTTGTTTGGGAGCCTTTGTAAAGGGGTGTGGCTGCCTTCTCAAGTAGAGGTATATCATGGATGATATCAACACCTTCCTGATCATCATCATCAGTTGCACCAATACCAAATGTGTCATGGATCAATGTATTAGTACCATCATCTGACACATCATCGTCATCTTTCATGGGATCATAATCTTCAGCTTCAATATTCACACCTCCATGATCCTCCACTTCCAAAGCCATATTCTCAATATTTGCACCTCCATGGTCCATATCACATACTCCCCTAGGGAGGTCGACCTATATAAAAATGATGAACACAAATAAACCATGATAATGATCTCATCATCAAGTGTATTTCATATATATATATATATTAATTGTTAAATAAATATAATGAAAAACTTACCAATTCATGATAATCAAACCCTCCTTCAATGTGACCATTATCCCTACAATGTCTCTTAGCTATTTTGATTAGCAATATTCTAATGTTTAAGCCCTTACAATTATTGTAGGGACAATAACATTTTCCATCACCTTTTCTTTTCAAGTTTGACCACAATCTATTGATTGCATACCCATTACCTTCTTCACTTGGATTGTCTGACACGATCCTTCTTCACTTAGATTATCTATAACCTAATTATATATAGAAATTGAAAACTTAGTTATGAAATGATGTTGTAGTATAGTATACCAAATTGAAACACTTCTATTATTGTAGTCTTCCACCTCAAACTCTTTCCTATTGTGGCAAGAAAGAAAGATATTCAAATAATATAGTAGTTTGTAAATCAAAATAAAATGGAGTCAAGTAGTTGATTGAGGGTGTAGGGAACAACACCCATAAGTACTTTTATCAAACTGTAAATTTTAATTTTGAACCATTCTATGAATACAGAACATGGTTGTAATCTCAGAAAATAACAAAATGTAGACACAACAAATTACTTATTTTGTTATTCTACATTACTTACTATTTGAGTGCACGTTCCACCTGTAACTTGATCAAGTCTTGTTTGATGCTTCAATTTTGTGTTCACTATCCTATAGAAGTACACAATTTTGTATTTGCCTAATATGTTATTCAAAAAACAACAATAGAATAAAATACTTGTTGAGAAAGATCATCATAGGAGTATCAAAAACTCAAGATGCAAAGGTAACACAACATTATAAGACTCTTACATTCAACCTTCAACTCATGCACCTAATAAATAGGAGAAAAAATACATGAAATTGAAAAATTTAACTAATGAATTATGTTTTTCTTCTCATCTTAATCGGCCAAATTTATATGAGATTCTAAAGAAGGCCTCACTCTTAATCAGCCAAATCTTCCTTGTACCACACAAAAAAACTATGTGATAACTATGTCTACTCCAACCTTAATTGTTAAAGAATTCATCATATCAGATAAAATATGTTTAAGAATTGTTGGGACTAGTCCTTTGGCGTGTATTAAATAGAATACAATTTTCAGCATATTATTATCACTCTATTTCTTTGTTGTAAACATGCCATTGGTTCAATTTTGTAAAAAAAAATTGTGTTAGATGCATTTAAAATTATCTTCATTGTCTTCTGATTGTCTAAATGCTTCTTTATTTGTCAGCCAATTAATACATGCTACTATATAAAAAGAGACAATCAGAAGACAATGAAGATTTGTCTGACAAAAATGAATACACTAAACTGAACCAATGACATGTTTACAAAAATTATCATAATTCGCAAGCAAAACTGAAACAATGGCATGTTTATAACTCATTAAGAGTGAGGCCTTCTTTAGAATCTCATGAGTTTTGTACTTCATATGCAACGTATTGTGAGTTTGAAGAGAGTTTGTGCCATGTGTGATAGAACCTACTTTAACTAATATGGTGCATTATTAAACAAATTAAGGGTAGAGTAGTTATTAATTAGTTTTTTGTGGGGGACAATGAAGATTTGTCTGACAAATAGTAGGTCTTCTTTAGTATTTCATGAATTTTTACCACATATACTGTTTCAAGCCTTTAAGTCCAGGAGAAGAAGAATGGTGTAAGTTGAATTGATCAGAGTGAATGGGGTGTTGAAACATGGTGAATAGACCATGATGAGATGATACTTGATGTTGTGACTAAGTTTCCCTCACAAACATCTGCATAGACTGGTTTTACTAAGTTTCCTTTCTCTATTTTGAGGTTTCCTTTCTCTACCGCAAGGGTATAGTCAGAGGGTTCATTGACAAAATGATCCTTCGAATGGTTACTATGAATATGAAGGATTTGATATAGCATATTGCTCATTTTATGTGAATTTTGGAATAGCTTGTGCAAGGGTGAAAGTAGTTTTGATCATTTTGGTCGTGACTGTTCCTCTACACAGTCAGGAAATGTAACTATCTAATGATTATATGTAATGTTGAATGGATTAAATGCTTTATTCTTGGTATAAGTGAATGGAAGGAATAGTGTTGGTGTTAGGTTTTATTTATTATTGAATTCAATGGTTTCCAAGATGTGTTGAGGATTTTTCTCCTTGTTTAATGTTAACTGTTCCTACACAATCCACTCATACAATAGTGAAATGCTATGTGGAAGGGATGGTTGATAGTGTTCCTTGAGGGAAGGGGGATTTTGAAAGACTTGTTATCATTGTATTGTGTATTTCCAATATGTTTGGATGCAGGGCAGATCGGGAGAATGAAGGATCACTCACCAATTGCATGATAACCCCACCAAGCATTCTTTCCTTTAAGTTTCCACAATATCTCAAAGTATGATCATTATTCTTTACTTTCTTCTATATGATATTCTTTCTATGGTTTTTCTATCTTAGAAATATATCAAAAACATTGTAGATGTGCATATAAAAGTAAAATATTGTCCTTCAATTGTTCCACATTGAAGCATTTCCTCTTCGGAGTATTCTCTTCATTTGTACAATATCTGTCAAAAATGGTTCCCATATTTCTTCAAGATCTATTTTAATCTTTATATTGCAATTTTGATTAGATTTGACCAATAGTTGATTTCATTAGTATTTTATAACATATACTCCTAATGTGAAATGTGGAGAGAAAGAAAGAGACACACTAGGTATGAATTACATGATATACCCATCATCACTTAGCACTTAAATAATAAATTATGGACAGGGAACAACCCCCTAACCTTTGGATGTTTGTTTCATGTTGGCCTCTTATTATATGCAAAGGTGGGCCTATCTTAATTAGGCTAACCACAATGTAGGGGCCATTAATTATGGATCCCAAAATAGTGCACACTTGTATTAAATTAGGTTCACTATACTACAAGGGAATGGAAACCATGCAATAGTGCCTCATGGGGATGGAAGAAACCCTTCACCAAGAAGATGGTTGTGTCTGCAATATTTACTAGAGGCAAAGAACATAATTTGGTTCCAACAATTACTCCTAGAAGATAATGGTACCCACAAAACACTTGGAAAAGATAGCACTCACTATATCTTTTATCACTCTTTTAAAGCCGGGACAATAAATCTTAAAGATTGATCAACGAATTCTCGAACATAAAGAACCATTGACAAATATGATTCATGTGTACAATAGCCAACAACCAGTTGTTCCAATCATGGTGTCCAATAATTATGTTAGAAAAAGCATCTAAAAATCCCTTACACAACCATAATAGATTCAAACCATGAACTATAAGAACCTAACAATGGGACTAACAAAGATATAGCCTAAACAAATCCTTGTCATATTCCACCCTATTGTAAGGCCCAATAAGTAACTCTATCTTAAAGCTACACATTCCTCTAGATGAAGCTCAAAGGTCAGGTAGCTGAAGCATAGCAATACTTGAATGAATATATGAATAATTTGATGTACAATCATTTGCTAGCTTGGTTTGTGGGTTTTCCACATAATATTTTCCCTTTAACCACATTTATAGTTTGAGAAAATGAGAAAAAATTGTTTTAGATTTATATTATCCTTTTGAACTAGCACACTACCATCAAAATGCATAATCATTGGTCATCTCAAGAAAATTTCTATTGATTAGTAGGATATCCTTATAAAAATTTGATGCATGGATTTCTTATGAATTATCGACTGCTATGTATCCTGCAACTATGGAAGGAATAGTGTTGCTGTTAGGTTTCATTTATTATTGAATTCAATGGTTTCCAAGATGTGTTGAGGAGTTTTCTCCTTGTTTAATGTTAACTGTTCCTACACAATCCACTCATAAAACAGTGAAATGCTATGTGGAAGGGATGGTTGATAGTGTTCCTTGAGGGAAGGGGGATTGTGAAAGACTTGTTATCATTGTATTATGTATTTCCAATATGTTTGGATGCAGGGCAGACCAGGAGAATGAAGAATCACTCACTGATTGCATGATAACCCAGTTTTGAAGGGTCACTAGTTGAGGGGACAGTCAAGGTTTGGATGATTGTGCCATTGGAGGACCCTATTTCTTTGTATTAATTTCTATTCAAATTGGATGCATGGATTTCTTGTGAATTATCAGTCGCTATGTATCCTACAACTACATCTGTAAATCTGCATATACTTCGCTAGGGTTGTAAGCCACTTAGGGATCAAAATATAGAGACTAAATCAAAATCATTCTTTGTCCTATTTTCTTTTAACAAAGTCTCAACTATCAATGATACAATATACATTAGATGCCCTAAGCTATCAAATATATAAATGGCACCTAGCTAGAAGCTCACCAAGAGAATGAAGGATCACTCACTGATTGCATGATAACCTGATTTTGAAGGGTCATTGGTTGAGGGGAAAGTCAAGGTCCAAATGATTGTGCCATTGGAGGACCCTAGTTCTTTGTATTAATTGCTATTCAAATTGGATGCATGGATTTCTTTTGAATTATCGGCTACTATGTATCCTACAACTGCATCCGTAAATCTACATATACTTCTCTAGGGTTGTAAGCCACTTAGGGATCAAAATAGAGAAACTAAATAAAAATTGTTCTTTGTCCTATTTCCTTTTAACAAAGTCTCAACTATCAATGATACAATACATTTGATGCCCTAAGCTATCAATACAAATGGCACCTAGCTAGAAGCTCACGGGCTGTCCATTTGATAACCACAGTCAAAATTTCAAAAAAATGGATATCCTTGAGCACAAGCACCAATAACATCAAATAATGGGGTTAAAGCATGGGCTAGGGCACAACCCCAGTAGAATGCGGTCATTTCAGTGACAATAATATACAATGGCATCATTAAACATATATGCCAGTAATATCAACAAACGTGAATCCAAACATTTGAATATAATGAATCGATATCCTTGAGAACAAGCACCAATAACATCAAATAATAGAGATAAAGCACTGGCTAGGGCACGACACCAGTAGAATGCAGTCATTTCAGAGAGCCTTCATGATCAAATAAAATGAAATGTACCCAAATATGATGTCAGAAGCTGAAAAAGATGAAGAAATCACATACCTTCTCCCGCGCTCAACTTTCACTCCTTTTATCCTACTCCTTCTCTATCTAATCGAAATAAAAATGATGAGGTCGTTTCACTTTTTTTTATTATCTATACCCAGAATCTATCAAAATTCTGATGGTCAATTAAACACCCATCAGAATACTAACATTATCGGGGCCTATTACAAAAAAAAAACACCAAATTCATAATAAAAAGTTACTTGTCAGAAACTTCTGTCAAAATTTGGCCCCAAATGTAGTAGTGATCTAGCCTGTAAGTTCTGGCATCTCCTTCTAGTCTTTCACATTACTATTCTCAAACCCGAGCAAGTATCAAGAGGAATAGGCATTTGATTTCAACCATTTCATTGTAGCCTTGGTAAGAGATTCAATTTTTTTGGCATTTTCTTAATGAAGGGTACATTTTTTAAAAAATTGTTTTCATTTGACAATTGTTTGAAACCCTAATCTCTACACTTCTAATGGTGTTTCAACCACTTATTCAACATTTTTTTATGAGAGTGGGACAATGATGAAATATGAAAGTGGGACATCAATCAATGCAACTGTTCCCCACTCTTGTTACTGTCAGAGTTGATGAATCACACTGATGGAACGTGCCAAGTGCCAAAGCCCATGGTAGAAATGCAAGTGACATAGACTTCTGAACAAGTGCATCTTTCAGTCAAACAATTAACATGCAGTGTTGCAATTAAACCAAAAGTAGCATCAATTTAACCTTGAACTCAGTTGATGAGGAAACAAAGAACTCACCCTTAGTTGATTGGTTGCTATGTATCTCTAGAAATTCATGGTCCACTTCTAATGGTTTTCATGCCACTTCTAATGGTGGCATGATATATCATGGAAGAGCGGAAAATAAAAGCTAAAACATTGATGAAACTGTTTATTGGTCACTTCAAACCCTTGGAACTAGGGCTTTCTAAATGTCAGACTTCCAAATGCCTCTTCTTCAAATTGGTGATTGATTCACCATCCACTCAACATACTAAAGAAATTCCAAACATAAAATATACCCCTTGTTCGAGCCAAATGGCTACTGCAATACTCGTCCCATCAATTTCAACACAATTTTTCTTTTTTCTGACTGCGATCACTTCCTCCCTTCATTCTCTCTTCTCATCATTTATATTGCATAGAAAAAACATTTACTATCTCATTATTCTATCTATTTTAGTTTCCTATCAATAGCTTACTATTATGTTAATTTACTTTTTTATTACATTATAAGATAACATTTTCCCATTTTAGTTTTACAGTTCATCCTTATTGTTTGCACTCTATCCCTACAAGATTCCAACATTCTATGTTATTGTTTGACTTATGTACTATAGTATTGGACTCACTTTGTTTTTTAAGGTAGTGATCTTATGGAGCTTGGTATTTTTTCTTCATATTTAGATTTTTCATTTTCATAGTCCAAACACTTATAACTGCTCATTTATTTTTGTTGTAATCATCTGTTTGTATCTAATAAATTAATCTTCATTTAAAAACTAACACTCAAACACCAAGAAGAATTTTAGAAAACTACTTATCACATATAATATCACTAACACTCCTAGTTAGCAAAGTGAGGTGGCGTAAGGGAACAATCTAGCCCTTGAGACTTTAACCAATCTCTAGGTTGGTGTACTTTTTTATTCTCCACATTTTGGTGAGCCTGTCATGAAGCTTACTTATGATAAGATCCTCTAAAAGTATAGATGTGGTGAAGCTCTATGAGCTTTACAATTCAGACCACTTTAGAAACTATTGTGAGAGGGTATGTGATGTGTGGTATCTCTCATAACCGACTCAATCCTGATAGATTTGTATCTTTGTTCACTAGAAATATGGATTTAAATGATCTAGTCGGGTTATAGTTATTTACAAGTTTGATTTAAGGACTTAAAACCTCTTTGAAAATTGGGTCTCAACATTCCATGCCTAATAGTTCTCCACTTGAACCCCTCCCATAGTAGATCATGATTCATCTCTTATAGTTGAATTCAATAAGATCCAATCCCCGGATGATAATTTAATGACTTTACTAGGAGTCAAAGATTGAAGGATATCTATTGTAAGAGGTCGTATATCAAATTCAGATATTGGTACTTTAGACCAACTTAGAGTACTCTGCCTGTACCCCTGCAAATACACTAGGAATTTGGTGATTTAACAAAGACACTATATCATAAAAATGTCTCCAAGTTCTCAAACCTTGGATAGTGTCATTAAATGACTCAAAACCTCTAAATCTAAGAGGAATTTAACCCAGCTCATAGGGAACCTCAAAAGACCCAATTTGGTTGCTTCAAACCCTTGATTTGAGGGTTTCTCCAATCTCGGCCTCCCACACACTTCTAGACTTATTTGGTGATTGATTCACCATTCAATCAATCATATAAGACTATTCAAGTCATAAAAACACTAGGCTATTCAACTTGATCTCCCAATGCTACTCCTTAGCCACCAATTTCATTAGGAAACCTCCACTAATCAGGCTGTGATCACTTCACTTGTCAACTCTTCTACAAAAAAAGATCATTAGAATTATGGTACATGGTTAGAAATCATCTATCCATGGATCCTAGGCCTTTGAGACCATGGAAAGGTATATGTTACAAGTTAGACTTCAAAACACCAAAAGAAACTTAATAAAAATCAGTCCAGGCCACTGTCCAAGAAGGTACAGTCATGCCAAAAGTTCCTCAAAGCCTCCAAAACATGTGTTGAACTCTATTAATGTCTTATTGAATCCTCTAAATTCTTAATCCAACCAAACTACATCAGGATCATAAGGAAACTCCAAAGAAATAAATACATTACATGGAACAGTCACTGGTTTCACCAGTTTTAAATGCAAGGAATAGTGAGCTTTGAGGACTCTCAATACATTCAACAGTGAAATGAATTATTGGAGATTGCTTACTATTCCAACGTGAAAGTAAAAACCAAAACAATAAGTATTGAAACCTTTTAACAATGCATAGACAATAGATTTGCAGGTTAAAACTTATATTTCATTGAAAATCTTTGTTCCTCCGTACACTCCAGGCTTAAATCTACCATACAATAGATTCTCCAATTACATATAATAATCCTCACATAACTTGCTCAACCTCGTTGGTTGGTTAGACAATTTAGTTAAGTGATTTAACATTAAAATACTAATTTCCCCCTTAAATGGCTACTAGTCGTTTGATTTTGAAACTTTAAACTATAAAATGCATGAAAAACCTTATTAAATTGGATTTTTAAGAATTCCAAAGGTTTACCATCACCTAGGAGACTTAATAGCATCATTCTTATACTTCTAACTACCCTAAAACATCTATTGAACACTAATGGTCCAAATTACATTTATTTAATTCTTTTAAGGATATAAATTCATTCGTAAATTGAAATGCCACTTCATGGCATCAAACCATTATAGAAGCCAACACATTATAATTTATTGGTTTTACATCATTTATAACCCAATAGTCTTTCTTCAAACACTGATCTTCATTAGGTGACTCCTAAGTCTTCATAGTCTTCTTGTGTACCTTGAATGGCTTTATGAATTGTTTGTTGATCCTTGGTGCCCCTGAACCACCTTTATTAAGAATTCATCATATTAGATAAAGTAATTTTGACCAACACGGGAATAGAAGTAAAGAAAAAGTCAAATTTTATACATATATCTTGCCTACCGCCACATTTCATTTTATTTCATTTTGGCATAGTCCCCGAGCAAAGGAGTGCTGAAAGAGGTGGTATTTCATGTTAATTAATAGATTGGGCATATTATTACTATGCTTAATGTTCCATTTAAATGCATTTAACACAAAAAACAAAATTACAAAACTGAACCAATGGCATGTTTACAACAAAGGTCTAATAAAAATCCCAACAATTCTTAAACATACTTTATCTGATATGATGAATTCTTAAACAATTAAGGTTGGAGTAGACATAGTTATCACAGAGTTTTTTGTGTGGTTAAAGTATGTTTAAGAATTACTAGGACTGGTCCTTTGGCATGTATTAAACAAAATAGAATTTTCAGCATATTATTATCATTCTATTTCTTTGTTGTAAACATGCCATTGGTTCAGTTTTGTAATTTTTTTTGTGTTAAATGCATTTAAAATAAAGGTCTAATTTTGTAGACTGATAGCACAAAGGAAGATTTGACCTAGCCAAATAAAGGTCTAACTCTGTAGACTATTGGTCAAACAAATCTTCATTGTCTTCTGATTGTCTTCTTTATATACTAGCATTTAAATGGAACATTGAACATAGTAATAATATGTTTAATCTATTAGTAATAATCTGCTTAATCTATTAGCAATAAAATTTTAATTCTTTACAATACATCATTTCTTTGTCAAATAGTTGGCAAGCAATGATGTATTCAATATTTCTAAAGTGATTCAAAAGGCTTAAACTCACCAAGACTCTTCACAAGAATTCTAAGTGATATATTTGGTGTTATTGACTTACATTTGCTTGGATTCAAGGACTTTAGAATATACTCCAAAATTAATTATGTACCTCCTACATTCTCTTATGGACGATGTACTAACAAGCAATAAACTTTTAATTCTTTACAAATAGTCACTTCTCTGCTCGTGAAGACACAGTATGGTGTTTATATTATTAAACTCTCTATTCAATGCAATATTGATAGGAAAAGCATTCATTGATTGGTATTATAAGTTTTGATCATTCCATGTACTGATTATACTATTTTGAAGTCTTAAAATCAAAGAATTTCAGTCCTTTTATTGACTGTTCCTGTACAGTGTTTGGCATGTAAACAATCTTTGTTGGAAGATGTGGCCCTAACTCACATTTTCACCATTGGGATTCAATGCCACTGTGTGAAAGGTGAGTTAAGGAAATGCTTTATAAGAGTTCAAAATCTCAGAGTTTGGAAGGTTAATTTTCTTTTTGAACAATATTGCCCTAGGTTGAACATTGGTCAGACAAATCTTCATTGTCTAATTTTGTAGACTATTGGTTAGACACATCTTCATTGTCTTCTGAGTATCTTTTTTATATACTAGCATTTAAATGGAACATCAAGCATAGTATTAATATGCTTAATCTATTATTAATTATCTGCATTTAATCTGCTAATTAATAATAGTTTTGTACTACACATACAACGTATTGTCAGTTTGAAGATAGTCCATGCCATGTGTGATGGTTAAGTAATGGGAAAGTTATGTTGATTTAATTGTAGAACTACTGGTCCCTTGAAATGTTCAAAAAAAAAATCTCAAAAGATGCATTTGCATTGAATATGATGACTTCAGGTTATGCACAAAATGGATCTATCTTCGACTATCACTATGCTCTTATCCTATGTCAAAATGGGAGATTTATGGCACGGTATAGATTTATGGGGTCACTTGAGTGATGCAAGGATTTATGTAAGGGTCAAAAACCTATAGGTATATCTAAGTTTTTTATATGGCCATTGATGCCATTATTATCATGAAATTGCACTTCAAAGTTCAAAGATGCCAAAAAGATGTAAAATTGCATTTTTATGCAATTATGGCTTAAAATTGTATTTGACAAGAACAAGGAATATGGCTTAAACATAATGGGAAGATATCTTTCTAGCCTAGGCCTAGATCATTCAGAAATTAGCTTCATAATAAATAGATTTGATAATATATTTTATTTATTAAAAAAAAACTAATCAATCCTACTTCATGCTCCATACAAGTGCACCCCTCAACCAAATAGGGTTCATCAACCAAACACATGGACCTTGTTTACAAGGTGATCCTAAATTCCTAAGGATCCCAACATGCTTCATTCATCTTCACACAAACATCTAAACTCCTTCTTGCAAGCAATATGTCCCTCGACTTCTCCAAACTGCCCAGTCTAGCACAGTCCTACTAGTACAACATCAAAGGTTTTCAAATATTTTCTCAAACCTTTCCAAAACAACTATGCAAACCAATCACATATTCCAATACCCTTTTGGAAGCTTGAGAACATACCCAAAAATCAACCATAGGTGATTTGGACCAATCCTCTCAAATCTGACACTATCCCTGAACTAGGAGGGCTAATTTGACTCATTTTACAAAGCAACCCTAATAATTCTTCATCCTAGGCCTTGAGACTTTCAAAAGAGTAACAAAATGCTCCCAAACCAGGGATTGTACAACTAATTTGGTCCTTAGACCTCTCCATATCCAAAAGCCCTAATTTGCTCCTCTAAAACCCCTATAATCTAGGGTTTGGTCAATGTATGACCTCCCAATGCTATACTTTCAAATAAAGGGATGATTCACCATCTTTAGGCAATAACTAAGTGGATTCAACCATAAAAAGATCCCCTCCAATCCAATGGCTTGAAATCCTAATGCATTAACCATGCACCATGCATGTAACCTTCCAATACTGTCCATTCAGCGCTCCAACATAAATCACTGCAAACTTCCTCTTGTTTCTACATTATTCATGTTAGAAATACATGTTTCAAATGTGGATCCATCCTCAAGTTATAGTATGTACAAAAGCAGGATGGATCTTACAAATCCATGGTGGAAACCAAAGCAAATTTGTGAACTTCTACAGGACAATCAACTCTATATCAATAAAATAAAGCTACAGAGGTCCAAACTTGCTCTAATAGGTCTTAAAACCTATCATAGAACCATAACCAAGATTGTGGTTGATATCAAATCAAAAAAACTTCAAAAAATTTCCATAAAGTAGTTTTTTATTGCTTCCAAATAGACACAGTCCATACAAATGAAATCTGAAACACCAACTAACTATTTTTTTAATTGCTCCTAAACAGTCTAAACTGATTGTCAACCAAATAAACCAAAGATTGTTGTTATGTTGAAACCTTGACAAATAGTTGTGAAAGCTATGAAGTGGAGAAGAAGTTATGAGAGGAATTGTAAAAATGAAAATAAAAGTAGTAGGCTTGTTGAACATTCTCATGTTGCAATCTGATTTGAGATTTTGTCTACATTAGTATGTTACTTTTTATTGCAATTATAATTAGTTCCTTGGTTCCTTAGTAATTTCTTTTTATTGCATGGTTGTCTTTGGCTTGTCATTTTGTTTTGAGTGTTTATTGATTTAAACCAAAGACTTTGACTTAGCCAAAAAATTTGCAAGTCTACATTAGTATGTTTCTTTTTATTGTAAATGAATAGAGGTAAAATGGATTCACCACTATTTAGATTTAGAAGGGGAAATATGAGATCTATTCTCAAAACCCAAATTCCCCAAAGAAAAGATTCGATTTGATCAACCTAGAGGTTAATACACAATCAAATCAATTTGTGGATGAATATGGAAGAGAGAGTAAATCCAATATTTCCCTGTGTGGAGAATTATGTTTAGAATATAAAATAATTGAAATACAAGTACTAACCTCAAATTAGGGAAGATCTAGAAAATTGTGAATTCTGATGTCTATGTACACTTTCGGGAAAATCTAAAACTTGTCTTGGACTGGAAATGCCAAGACAGAGAAAACCTAGAAATCTTTCCTCATGATGGCTCAACTCGGGTTTGACCCTCATAGAAGGTCAAATACCACATTCTTTATTTGAAGTCCGATTCGAATTATGTTCGTAGATCTCAGAATTTTTTTGAAAAGGGTATCCAAATTTGCTCTCAGATCTGAAACTCCACACCTGTTATTGCAAGAAAATGGTGGTTTTTGTTGTATGGGGGGTTTGCCTTGGTCAAACCCCAGTTTAGGAATTAACATTGAAATTGAATTGAAATGTAGTATGCATAAACAAAATAATTGGAACAAATCACTTTTCTTATGTTGAAGTCCTTGTAGGGGATTTGAATCCTCAAATCCACAACTAGGAATGTTTCAATGGATGTAGGATGTCTCCAATCAATGGTATTTGATCTTCAACACCAATCTTGACTTGATCTTTGCATATGAGAAGGCTTGAATGAATGGAGAAGGATGGATCATCAAAGGGGGCTCCAAAGAGATTGAATCATTCAATAGCTAGAAATGGATCTCCTTGATGAATGGATGCTTGAACACTTGAATGCTTGAAGACTTTCTTGCACTTGAGAGCTCTAAATGCTTGATTGCAAAACTTGATTATGAGATATCAAAACTTGATGTGAAAATGAGAGAGGAAGGCCTCCTTTTATAGTGAGCTAGGGCACACTCCTCTAGATGGGCCACCTTAGAGAATTAAATCCCAATTATTTCATCACCTTTAGAAAATATACCTAGATTAAATGCAATTAAAGGATTTACCATCCCAAAACCCGAAATGGCTAACCTGGAAGCAGGAAAATAAATCTCCCGAAAGCCCGAAGCTCAGAGATTTTGGAATTTGGAATTTTGAAAGAAGGGGTCAAAGTCCAGATTGGCCCTGACCTAGTCAGGGTCAACCTCAACCCTGACCTAGTCAGATTCTAACTCGATCTTGACCTTGGTCCTAGGTTGACTCAGAACCAAGTCAGGAGGTCCCGGAGATGCCCAGAAACCTAGAACTAATGCCAGAATAGAACAAAATGTTAGTGATAGACATAAAATCCTATGATTATCATGATGAAGGCTAGGAGGATCCATTTCTAAATCCTTCCTAGAAATAGAGCTATGACAGAGGGAAACTCAGGAGAATCCTTAAGATCCTAACCCTAATTTCACCTAGAATGAAGCAGAAAAGAAGTGGAAAGTGGGGAGAAAAGACAAATACATGCAAAGACCCAATCAAGGAGCTTAAAATGACCCCAAACCACCTAGTCAGAGGGCTAAATGCTCTTATCATGGAAGTTCTTCCATTTTAAGATGATACATTAAGCCCCCACTTTAGCAAGAGTATGGACTCGATGCAAACTCTTGGTAAAGGAGATCAGAATAACAAGATAATCTTATCATAATCCAAGGGACAAAGAGAAACCTTAAGCCCCCAGGGACTCAAGTCTTCATCGAATCCTAAATCACAATAAGAGAAAAATCTCTAGAGAGAGAACGAAGGTGTGATTACCTCGCCCAATGAGAACTTATGTCCCATTGTGAACCACACAGGAAAATGGTGCAACTTGAAAGATGGAATTGAACCGCCTAGTGAATGTGGCTACTCACTAGTCAACCCATCAAGGATTTATCCTTAGGAATATTCTATTCCATAAGAATAAAACTGAAAATAAAAGAGATCCAATCTTAAGGACACTTCCAACCTTAAGGGATCAAAATATATGTGTGTTTGAAACTGGAGGGATCAAGAGATCCTAAAGTATAAATCCATGCTTTAAGGATTAGTTACTAATCCAAAAAGGGAAAAGAAGTATCTTGAAAAATATGTACATATTGAAAAGTGTGTGTGTGCAATAGGTGAGTAGAGCATATGCCCCCATGTTAAATTCATTGCTGACACTTTAACAGGAGCAATGGCTTTAACGAAAACATAAACAACTCCACTGATTACATTTCCACGTCGAGATGCCCCCAAACAAAGACAAATCAAGGGAAATATCATAGAAACATACAAAGAACATGGAAGGGATCTACCTACCATGGGGTCAGTATAAGATAATATATATATATATATATATATATATATATATATATATATATATATATATATATATATATATATATATATATATATATATATATATATATATATATATATATATATATATATGATATTATTGCAAATGAATTGACATCATTCCCCAAAGAAAGTAGAACTACAATCACAAAGGAGGAAAGATCACATAAGATATACGAAGGAGAATATTTTTGGACCATGACATGGAGACCAAAAAGAATTAGTGCTACCATATCTTGAGTCCAAGTAGATTACACAAGGAAACATTTACGAACAATAGCACATTTATGACATAACATTGAACAACACATAGAAGAATAGAGATACATATAGAAGAATTTGAACAACAGTTTCGATTCCTTTATCACCTTGCACCTACTGAGTAACAAGGATTGTGTAAAGGAATCTAACAACATTTAGCAAACACATTATGGGAGAAACACAATACAATAGGCAAACACACAACAAAGCTACCATGAAGGATAAGCCGGTCAAGCATGCCGCCTACTCTCCCCATCTCATTGTATATCATTTAGGGAAGGTGGGTAACTTGCAAGAGGGACTATATCCAATATAGTAGGAATGATAGCCAGTTCCAAACAAGGATCCTCTTGAGAATCACTATGTTCGACACTAGGTGTAAGAGTTAATTGTGATGCAAGCATATTAGGTAAATCAGTGTCAATGTCAATAGTTTCATATTCATCATTAACATCATCAGTATCATCGAGAGTATCTTCCTCATCCAAATTAATCAAAATAGGATCTAAGATACAAATAGAATCATCATAATCATGCATGTGACCATCATTATTAGTAACAACATCTTCTAATACATTATGCATAGGTTTATCTAAAGAAGATAGAGATCTTTTAGCTTTAACATGAGCACGATGCTTTTTACGACATTCATTAGTAGACCGATTACATTTTGATTTATTTGAAATAGGTTGAGAACTAGGAGGAACAATCACAAGATCCTTCATAGGTTCTTTAGAATTATTATCCAAAGGAGAAACAATCACAGGATCTTTGATAGGTTTAGTAGGAGGAACTTGATTAATAGAACTAGAAGCCATAGTTAAAGGAGGTATCGAAGATGTAGATAAAAGACCACGATTAAGATCCATAGGAGGTGAACTTAATTCAAGGATTTTATGATGTTTATAAGCTTGATATGATCGAAAAATATTATCAGGTCTAGGAGGACATGAATTAGGTAAGGAAGGCCAAAAGAAATCTAAAGTAGCACAATCTCTAGGCCTAGAAGGTTGATATAGACTATGATTAATCATCTTCACTTCTCCATCATGAATGAAATTAAGACACTTATGGATAGGTGAAGCAACAACATGTATAGCAATCAACCAAGGCAAACCTAGCTTAACTTGAAATTGATCAAAAGTAGGAATCACAACGAAGGTAGTGTTCACAATTTTTCCAAAAAGTTCAACCAGCAAGGTAATAGAACCAAATGAGGGATAAAGAAAACCATTGCAAGTTTGAATCCACACATTCGATGTATCATAGAAGTCACGTTGTAAGTTTTTCATAAAAAGATTTTCTTCAGTGATAACATTGACTAAGGAGGTAGGATCAACAAGACAACCACGAGTAGGTATCTGAGCAATCCTAGCAGCAATGTAAAGGGGACCATCAGGAGCTTTAATAATCTCAGAGTCATCAAAGGTAATCAAAAGTTCCTGAGGTCTTTTATTCTTAAATTATTGTCGAGGTTTAGGTTGAGGTTTCACTTTAAGTTTAGGTTTTGGTCGATGTTGAGATTGAACTTGAGGTTGAATCAGAGTTTGAATTTGAGGTTGAGGGTGAGGTGGAGATACAAACTAATCAACATGCTCCACTTGATTAACAACATGGTTGAGATCATCCATCTTTGAATCATACACAATTTCCATAGCAGATGGTTGAGCAATAGTATTAGTATGATGTGTAGGTAAAGGGCTCATATAGATTTGAAGGTTCTAATTAGGAGGAGAGATAGATTGATTCCCACTACTATCCAGATTATTAACAGATAAAACCTTAGAATCAATTAGATCTTGAACCTTATGTTTTAAAGAATAAAATCTCTCAGTATCATGACCATTTTGATGATGATATTGACAAAAAAAATTTTGATCAAAAGATTTAGATGCAATCGTAGTAGGTAAAAGAGGTTGAATAGGAGGTAAAGTAATCATATTAGCAGCTAACAACCTATTCATAATAGCATTTAAAGTTTCAGAAAGAGGAGTAAATGTATGATTTAATCGAAAAGCAGTGGATGCAGAAGTGGCATTATGAGATGCAATAGCAACCTGATCAACAACTGCATTCGATTGTTTGTTTATCTTGACGTAATTGTTGAATTTTTGAAATTTGTTTGGATTAGGAGCAGCATCACTCTTATCAACTGGAACAGGAGCCATTGGAGTGTTGCTCTCAAATTGACTCACTTGTAATTGATAATGATGAAGCATTGCACAAAGTTGTTGAAAAGAGGTAAATTCAATAAGCAGAATCTTATCTCTAATATCCTTTTGCAAATTTGAAATAAACATACATTGAATATCAATATCAGGAACATGATAGGAAATCTTAGCATGCAAATGCTTAAATCTACCAATGAATTCAGTCAATTTTTCTTTAGCACTTTGTTTACAATGCATTAAATCATTCAACGACACTTGCGGGCCAATATTATTTTGAAATTGTTGAATAAAGGCATTAGCAAGTTGTGGAAAAGAATCAATGGAATAAGGAGGCAAGGAACAATACCATTGTAAGGCCTTGTCATGAAAGGTTCTAGCAAACAGTTTGGCTAAAATCCTATGGTCATGAGCATAATCACTACAAAGGATTTGGAATGTTTTAACATGATGAACATGATCTCCTTTTCCATTATAATTCTCTAGATGAGGCATCTCACCTTGCTGAGGAATAGAAGTACAAATAATATCCTGGGACAAGGGACTTCCCATGTCACATGTAGGAATACTAAACTTATTTTGAGTTAAGGAAGTAAGTTGTTGTTGTAAGGATGATATAGTTTGAGCCAAACTGATAATGGTTGAATCATTAGAGGAAATAGGAGTAGCAACATTAGACACACTAGGTAAAGTGTAAGAAGCTGCAGGAATAGAGGACACAATTGGAGGAACACTAGGAACTACAGTTGGAAGCAGATTGGAATAAGTAAAAGGAACATTATGATATGAAGGTTGTGATGTAGGAAGGGACACAGGAGGAACACTCATAGGAATAGAGGAAACTATCATAGTCACCAAAGAAGGAGTATAGATAGGAATACTAGGTAAAGGATTAGAAGGAGGTTCAATACTAGTGATAGGATTTAACCCTAAATCTTGAGCTTCTTGAGCTAAAGGTTTAACATTGGAATGCATAAGATGAGTAATACCACACAAGAGGTTAACACCTTGATCACTATCATGGAGAACTTTCTTAAGAGCCTCTATAGCTTGAATGGAATCTTGATTATGGTTTTCTTGAAGAAGCCAATTACCCATTTTATCAAGCTCAGTGGAAAGTTTTTGGACTTGTTCAAGAGGAACTCTTAAAGCGTCATCCTCATCATGAGATGAGTGAGAAGAGTTTTGCTCCATAGTAGGATTGGAATCATGAAGAATGAAGTTATCATCGGGGATCCTAAGGAAAGGAGAAGAAGATTCAGGATCAAAGGCCCCCATGAGTCTATGACTTCTTCCAACCGGAATGTTATAAGTAGGACTAGTGGTAGTAAAGATCATAAACCAATGTAATGCAAATGAACTAAACTAGAACACATAAAGCATGAATATGAAATCTAATTAGCATGCAAGATCAATCACAAAGGACAAATCTAATACTAACAAGATAAAAGGAAAGCACAATAAGACATCCAATTCCACAAAAGAAAAGAGAGTAAGTATGTCGGGTTCACCAAAATGAATAGAGGTAAAATGGATTCACCACTATTCAGATGTAGAAGGGGAAATATGAGATCTATTCTCAAAACTCAAATTCCCCAAAGAAAAGATTTGATTTGATCAACCTAGAGGTTAATACACAATCGAATCAATTTGTGGATGAATATGGAAGAGAGAGTAAATCCAATATTTCCCTGTGTGGAGAATTATGTTTAGAATATAAAATAATTGAAATACAAGTACTAACCTCAAATTAGGGAAGATATGGAAACTGTTGAATTCCAATGTCTATGTACACTTTCAGGAAAATATAAAACCTGTCCTGGACTGGAAATGCCGAGACAGAGAAAACCCAGAAATCTTTCCTCAAGATGGCTCAGCTCGGGTTTGACCCTCATAAAAGGTCAAATACCACATTCTTCATTTGAAGTTCGATTCGAATTATGTTCACAGATCCTAAAAGTTTGTCGAAAAGGGTATCCAAATTCACTCTCAAATCTGAAACTCCACACCTATTCCTGCAAGAAAATGGGGGTTTTTGTTGTATGGGGGGTTTGCCTTGGTCAAACCCCAGTTTAGGAATTAACCTTGAAATTGAATTGAAATGTAGTATGCATAAACAAAATAATTGGAAAAAATCACCTTTCTTATGTTGAAGTCCTTGTAGAGGATTTGAATCCTCAAATCCACAAGTAGGAATGCTTCAATGGATGTAGGATGTCTCCAATTAATGGTATTTGATCTTCAACACCAATCTTGACTTGATCTTTGCATATGAGAAGGCTTGAATGAATGGATAAGGATGGATCATCAAAGGGGGCTCCAAAGAGATTGAATCCTTCAATAGCTAGCAATGGCTCTCCTTGATGAATGGATGCTTGAACACTTGAATGCTTGAAGACTTGCTTGCACTTGAGAGCTCTAGATGCTTGATTGCAAAACTTGATTATGAGATATGAAAAATTGATGTGAAAATGAGAGAGGAAGGCCTCCTTTTATAGTGATCTAGGGCACACTTCTCTAGATGGTCCACCTTGGAGAATTAAATCCCAATTAGGTCCTCACCTTTAGAAAATATACCTAGATTAAATGCAATTAAAGGATTTACCATCCTGAAACCTGAAATGGTTGACCCGGAAGTGGGAAAATAAATCTCCTGAAGCCTGGAGATTCTAGAATTTGGAATTTTGAAAGAAGGGGTCAAAGTAGAGATTGACCCTGACCTAGTCAGGGTCAACCTCAAACCTGACCTAGTCAGGTTCTAACTCGACCCTAACCCTGGTCCCAGGTTGACTCAGAACCAATTCAGGAGGTCTCGGGGATGCCCAGAAACCTAGAACTGATGCCAGAATAGAATAGAATGTTAGTGATAGACATAAAATCCTATGATTATTGTGATGAAGGCCAGGAGGATCCATTTCTAAATCCTTCCTAGAAATAGAACTATGACATAGGGAAACTTAGGAGAATCCTTAAGATCCTAACCCTAATTTCACCTAGAATGAAGCAGAAAAGAAGTGGAAAGTGGGGAGAAAAGCCAAATACATGAAAAGACCTAATCAAGGCACTTAACATGACCCCAAACCACCTACTCAGAGGGCTAAACACTCTTATCATGGAAGTGCTTCCATTTTAAGATGATACAGTAATTATAATTAGTATGAATGAACAAAATAATGACAATGCAATATTTGTGATAATGCAATATTTGTCAAAATAGCATCAATGACTTTGGTCAATGTGCCTATGTGTCAATGTGGTATTGGACTATGCATGTTGAAGACGTCAAGCACAACAAGTAATTTTGGGTGACAATTTTCAGTTTGCCCAAATAGGAAAAAGGTCTGGAAACCTAATTATATTTTATGTTTAAAAATAATATGACAACTAATCATTTTATGATGAACTGATGTACATTTGGTATTGCAGGGAAATAGTGGTTGTCAATACTTTCAGTGGGTCGATGAAACCACATTTACATCTACCCCATCTACATCTATACCTGATGTAGGAAATGAGTGCAACTTGTGTAAGGCTCGAGAGGCAGCTAGTGCTGCTAAGATTGCTTCAATGGTGAAAGCAGAAATCATATTTTTGCAATGCCTTCTTTGTGTAGTTTGTACACTACTTTGTTGGGACCATATGTGTAAATGTGGTTAACAGAGGGCTATTATAGATACTGAAATATTTTTAGAATTTCAAGTAGATACGTTGGATATATTTTGATAAAATCATAAACTTTTTTGTTGTTTATGACTTCGTTATGATTTTCAATATGAAATTAAACAAAATTAAAATTTAACCTTATTATCGAGCAAATTATCGAAGGATCTAGGCCCAGGCTAGAAAGATGTCTTCCCATTCTACTATGGATAGGTGTTTCATAAAACATACATACCTATTGCACGTGCATTCTTGATTCAGAGTGGAAAAATCTTATTTTGGATGCGAGGGGGAGAAGCCAAACACATAAAAAATATGCACATAAATATGACAGCTGAGAAACATAAATGTAGATATCAAAACAACTGAGAAACATAAATGTAGGCATCATGGTCACAATTTTTTGGAGACACAACATAATTGAATGGTATACCCAGATGATGCAACACAACTACTACTCCTTACGTTCCAAGTTGAAACTACGGGATCAAAAAACCATAGATAAGGAATAAATTAAGAGAGTGGAGGAGGGCCATAATGACCAAAATAATATAGGGTCCCTATAGTATTTTGGTCATTATGGCCCTCCTCCTTCGCTCTCTAAATTTATTTCTTATCTATGGTTTTTGGATCATGCAGTGTTGACTTGGAACTGGAGGAGTAGTGGTTGCATTGCATCATTCGGGTATACCACTCAATTATGTTGTGTTTCCAAAAAATTGTGACCATGATGCCTACATTTAAGTTTCTTAGTTGTTGTGTCCCATGACCCCTTATGACCCTTTACGATCCCTAAGAATACATCTTAGAGGTCTTAAAATGTCGTAAAGGGTCATAAGAGGCTCCTAGGAGGGGCCAAATGAGCTTCCACCTTCACGTGGTTGGCCTTGTTAAGTAAAGAATATTAAAGTATTCTTGAAACAAAGAGAAGCTCAATAATTTAAGGAGAAGCTCTATAAAACCTTCACAAATATCCTTTCTTTGGCCTCCACTCATACCTCTTCTCAAAATTTAGAAATTTTGGATATTGTTTCTCATCCATGCATGAAATGTGCTAGTGATCATTTGGTTAGTGCTTGATAACACATTTTACATCATACCTTTTTCTCCTTGTAGGTTTTGGATCATACAAGAGCATACTGGATCACACAAGAGCATACTTGATTTAATTCATAAATGCAAACTTTGAGAAAATAGAGTTGTCAATGATGATCAGAATCAATGGTGTAGAGTTATCATAATGGAAATGGTTGGAGTACCTTCTATTCAATAGATGTTAGCAAGTGATCCTTCTTAGCTGCTACTATTTTAGATTAAAATACATACGAACAACAGTAGCTAAGAAGGATCGCTTGCCAAATTTTATTTTGTATGTGAAATTTTGGGAGTTGCATCTGAAACTTACGGTAAATAATGTAAGTTGTTATTAGATTGTTATTTATTGTTGTTTCTTGAATGAATCTCACTGCTTACTCATTATGAACTGCTATTTACTAATGAAAATCCTTTGTTCTTGTTTAGAAAATGCTTGTTCTACTTGAAAATTTGCACTGCAACATAGCTTGTTCTTCATGAATTGCTTCACCGACATTTATGCTTTGATTGAAGGCTTTAAAGCTAAATTAGGGACGATCATACATCCCTACTTCTTGAGAAGAATATTCAGCCCTAAAGGTAAAGGTTGTTCTTTGGTTCCTTGTCTTTGGATATAGGTCTGATAAGCAATTATGTACATCATATATAATTTACTTTAATCAAGTTTTGGAGAAACCCCTCTTGCACTCCTACTCTCTTTGCATTCTTTAGTTAACTGTATTTCAAATAATTTTATCAACCATCTTGGAATGCTATTTTTGTTGTGTAGATTGATTCATTTGATTTTGTAATATGATAACAAACACTCATTTTAACTATGTAGATGTTGTGTGTCAGGTATTTACTTTCAACTAATAATAAGATATCCAACCATGACAAAGGTTAGTAACAATGAAAACCTTTTGTGAGTAGTTGTTTTATAATCTTTTTATGAATTTTTTTATACAGTTTATTTTATCATAGAACTGATGATTTTTTTCACCCATTAAAGGCTATGATTTGTCTCTATTGACTAGAAACCACAAAATTGCTTAAGTATGCTCACCTCGCAAGGTATTCTAAGCATGACTTGGTGATCAAAGTTGAACTCCTCCTGTGCCTTGTCCAACAAGGCTCAATAAAGAAGATGACCGATATAACTGGTGGGAATGATGCACCACATTTGTTTGAGTCTTCTCTTAATTCTTACGCCAAACTGAAATTAAGAAACAAAAATTCATGGACCAATGAAATTTTCTTCAAAGGCTGCAAAACATTAATTTATTGCAATTTTTTCACTTAATGAGGATGAAATTTAAGTAACACAATTTTTTCTATATATTTTGATTTTTGAATTTCATATATTTAGATTTGAATTTTGTTTTGAACAAGTTATTATAAAAAACTTATTCTCGCCATATCATAGTGGGGGCCTTCACCAAAAGGCAAGAAAAGGAAACTAGACATAGAAAATCTCCCAAAAAAGATGATCCAACATGTTTGACAACAATCTACCTCAAGATCTAATAACTTCTTACTTCTAAAGCCCCCCTCAAGGACTCACCTTCTAGGCTACCCCAAGTGCACCTAGTGCTTCCTAAACACCATATCTTCACCCAAGACTTCAACCTTTGTTTCAACTTCATAAATCATCTCCTTATGGCCTATCTACCATGTTCCATCAACCCAATAAGTCTGGATAACCAATCCCTTACCCAACTCACACATTTAGCCCTTAAAGCTAGTAGCCCTTACCAATCATTAATTTTCCTTTTTCTCCAACATTACCCAAACAACTAAGGAAACTAAAACATGATTTAGATACCCATTTGGGATCTTCAAAACCTCCCCAAGATTTAATACTAACTCCTTTGGATCATACCCAAGATCCAATACCCTTGTAACCCCCAAACTAGGCCTAATTCTCCACATTTACAAAGCAACCCCTAAATCCACTTACTCTCATGAATCCAAAGACTGAAACAATATTTCCTTGTGTTTCAAAACATGAGATTCTTGAATTTATAAGACTTTATCTCTTACCCATTTACCTAGCCACTAAACCCTCAGTTTTAGGGTCACGCCATGAGGGTTTGATAAAAAAGACCACTCCAATCCACTCCAGGCCAAACCAACTACACAAACACTTCACTATGGAACCCTACATGAAGAATCCATTAGAAAAATCTTCCATCTTCGAAATCCCATTTGACTAGTGTCTATTATTCAAGGCATGTTCTCTGTCAGCAACCACAACCACTTTGTGGATCTTCAACTGCATTCTCCAATCTCCTGCACAAGATAGATATGAAACAAGGACTATATTACATGATTTTACTCTCCCACCAAATACAATAACCACAAAGGGTGGGAGAGTTACAATTTCATAAAGGAAACTTCAAATTACAAGACTGGTTGTACACTACCAGACACTGTCTCAAATGCACCAATCCAAAGTTCTTGTACTAAACCATGATAAAATGATAAAATTAATGCAAGGGAATGTGAAATAAAACAAATGTAATATCCTAAATCATTCCTACGCAAAGATCACACTCTAAACTAACATTAGAACTCATTGTTCCTAACTGTACATGTGGAACAGAGAAAGGATTTGCAAAGAATAATTTAAGTTTTACTGATTTAAAACTTCTACAATGCTTTGTCTTCCATCACCCACTCTACATACTCAAATTACCTCATCAAGTGGAAGGAATCTCTTGTTAAAATGTAATATTAGTATAAATAGTATAATATAATATAATATTAGTATAGTATTATAAAATTACCTCATCAAGTGGAAGGAATTATAATATAATATTAGTATATAATATATAGTTTAGTATTATAAAATTATAAATGTTAATAGATTTGATAATATATTTTTATATAAAAAAAATTGGATAATATATTAATAGATTTGATAATATATTTTTATTTTAAAAAAAATTGGATTTGATGTCGCTTTTTCAACGACCAAAGAATATAAGATCAACGAGAGCGCTATACATTCGACGAATATTCCAACCAAAAAGTGTCGCTATTTCGACCAATATTGGTTGAAGAGATAAAAGGTATGCTGGATAATTCTTCCAGACTCAAGAGATTATTTTGATAGAAGATTAGTGGATACTTTGATAAATTTGGAGGTCGAATATTCGACAACCATATACTGTGTCGAATAATCGACAAAAAAAGTTTGACAACAGTTATGGTCATTTGGTTGACCAATTATCGTCTAAAAATAGACTAATCCTCATTGAAAAACAAGCTAAAATTTACTAGTGTAAGTGCACCTTGAGGTACACTTTGGCCCAAAGTGGTCGGCAACATTCAAGAGACTCTATGTGCCAAATGAGGTTTCCACTAGCGTTTAGCCAGCTATTTGAAGCTGTTGGCTCAAACGGTTAGATGCTACAACTGACGGTTTGAAAGATATGCTATGTTGCTCATTTCAACTGAGGAACACTTCAAGTTTTGACATCAACTGAGAATGTGGTTCCAAATATAAAAAAACTTGAATCTCTGAAAATTGAGATAGGTTATTGTAGGTCTCGGCAACACAATCTTGTAGCACCTAACGGTTTGATGCTACCTCACACGAGCTTTGAGATATGACCCTATAAAGATTTCCAATTTCATGTTGAGTGCACCTTGAGGGACACTTTGACCCAGAGTGGTCGGAAACATTCGAGTGACTCTTTGTATCAAATGAGGTTTCCACTAGCGTTTACCCAGCCATTCAAAGATGTTAGCACAAATGGTTCAATGCTACGACCGTCAGTTTGACATATACACAATGTTTCTCATTTCAATTGAGGAACACTTCAAGCTTTGACATCAACCAAGAATGTGGTGCCAAATATAAATGAATGTGAATCTCTAAAAATTGAGATAGGTTGTTGTAGGCCTTGACAACATGGTCCTATAGAACCTAATGGTTCGATGCTACCTCACATGAGCTCTAAGATATAACCCTGTAAAGATTGTTGATTTCATGTTGAGTGCACCTTGAGGGACACTTTAGCCTGGAGTGTTCGACAATGTTTGAATGACTCTGTGTACCAAACAAGGTTGCCACTAGCATTTGCTCAGCCGATCGGAGCTTTTGGTGAAGACTGTTTGATGCTACGACCAAAATTTTGAAAGATACACAATGTTTCTCATTTTAACTGAGGAACACTTCAAGTTTTGAGATCAACCGAGAATGTGGTGCCAAATATAAACAAACTTGAATCTTTGAAAACCAAGGTAGGTTATTGTAGGCCTCAACAACATGGTCCTATAGCACCTAATGGTTTGATGCTACCTCACATGAGCTCTGAGATATGACCCTGTAAATATCACCAATTTCATGTTGAGTGCACCTTGAGGGACATTTTGACTCAGAGTTGTCGGCAGTGTTTGAGCATGTCTATGTGCCAAATGAGGTTTCCACTAGCATTAACCCGACCAATCAGAGCTTTTGACTTATATGGTTTGATGCTACAACCAAAAGTTTGAAAGATACACAATGTTGCTCATTTCAACTAAGGAACACTTCAAGTTTTGACATCAACCGAGAATGTGGTGCCAAATATAAACAAACTTGAATCTCTAAAAAATGAGATAGGTTATTGTAGGCCTCGACAACACGGTCGTGTAGTACCTGACGGTTTGATGCTACCTCATACAAGCTTTGAGATATGATCCCATAAAGATTGCTGATTTCATGTTGAGTTCACCTTGAGGGACACTTCAGCAGGGAGTGGTCGGTAGTGTTTGAGTGTGTCTGTGTGCCGAACAAGGTTTCCACTAGAGTTAACCCAACCAATCGGAGTTGTTGGCATAGATACCAAAAGTGCAAAGATACCAAAAGAAGATGTGAAAATGCATTCATGCAATTATGGCCTAGAAGGGTCATCTAGGAGTTAGAAGGTTTGTATGGATTGAAAGGGTTGTTCTAAACCTTTAGAAAATTCTTAAGAGGGGTTTTGGACACATGTTATCAAGTTGACAACATTGGTTGTCAACTTGACAACAAATATTAGTCATGCTTTGTTAAGATAGTCAGTTTTAGACTATTTAGAGACAATATTTTGGGTGTTTGAGTCTCTTTTAAGATTGATCCATGTGAGTGGCAGAGGAGAAGTGGAGTTGGGCATGGAATGAAGGAGCATTGAAATAGTTTTCAATCAATAAAAAATAATATTCTCTACATACTGTGACACTATCTCGTGGCATAGTCCAAGTCCAGTGAATTAAAATAGTTGCATAAAATGTGATTTGGATTGGTCTATGATGTAAGGACATTTCCTTGGTTGTTATTTATCTTACCAAGCATTCATTTCAATGTTTTTATTGTATTTAAGACAAAGGAAATTATTGGTGTTCTTGACAGTGACTACATTTGGGGTCATAGTCAGTGATTGGGATTGAGGTCTCCTTATGAGGATTGACTCTCCCAACCCCTGTGATCACTTTGATTGGTGGGAGAGGTTTGAATGTGTATTATATCCTTGTAATATAATGGTTGGTTTAGGGATATGATGGATTTTGTTGGAGAGATCACTGAAAGAAGGAGTTTGTTGTGTGAGGATTGCCTTGTTTTGGCACCAGTCATTTTGGTGAGTGTAAATCCTTAAGAGTGGATGTTTTTATGGTGGATTATGGATTTTGGGATTCATGCTGATGTGTTTGATCAACTATTTTGATCTGGAAGAAGTTGTAAGGTTCCATTTGAGTAGGCCCTAGTTGTGTGACCCTAGAAACAAGGGTTTGGTGGCTAGAAGAATGGGTAGGTGTTGAGATTTAAAAAAATGAAAATATTTTGTTTTTAAACCTTATGAAATACTGTTTCTTGGTTGGTTGGTTGGGGAGTGAATATTTCTATGAGTTTCTTTGTAATGGGGATGGAATTAGGCCTAGTTGGTGACTGCTAGGGTAATGGATCTACTAGATGGTCCAAAGGAGTCCTTAGGGTTTGGGTAGGATTTATAGAACCCAAAAGGGTATCTAAAAAAATCAAGAGTTCCTTTAGTTGTTTGGGAGGATTGGGAGAAAAAGGATGATTTATGGTTGGTGAGGGCTACTGGCTAGAAGGCTAATGGAGTGGATTGGGTTGAAGGTCACTTGAAAAGACTTGGAGGGCTGGTGGAACATGGCATATGGACCATGTTAAGGTGTTCTAAGAAGTTAGGACTAGGGTGGAAGACTTGTTGGAAGATTTGACATATTGGAGGCTCTAGGTGCATTGGGAGAAGGCCTAGATTGAGATCCTTGTGTGAATGTTTGATGTCAAGAGAAGTTGGCATAAGAGATTAGAGGAAGTGAACTTGTTCAAAATTTATGAGGTGTTGGTTGTCTAAATTCAGAGCACTCTATTTGACCCTTGATTTGAGACTAACTCTGGTGCAGGAGCACCAAGGATAGAGCCTGAACAATGGATGCATACCAGGGTCACTAAAGATCCTAGGGTGATCCAAGGAATTATGTGAAGGTTAATAACCTATAAGGTCATCTAGGGTTTTGATATGGCCATATATGCCATTAAAATATGTAATTACACTTAAATGTGCAAAAGATGCTAAAAGTTGTAAAATTGCATTTTAATGCAATCATGGCCTATAAGGCACATAACAAGTTAAAGGACTAGTGTGGTTTGAGAAGGTTATCTTTTGTTGTTTGGTGTGGAGCTTGATCAGTCCCCAAGTGGGAGATTTTTGGCTTTGTGGTGACTGATCAGGGAAGTACTGTACACAATTCATTCATCATGGGGTTCAGGGCATTGACTCAAAATTTTTTGGGGGGGTTAACTCGTCAAGCATTTTTGAGTTGACACGTCAAACATTTCCCTAGGTTAACTCGTCAAGCTTTTCCCTAGGTTGACTTGTCAAGCATTTTAGGGTTAACTTGTTAACTGACATAAGTCTTGTTATATTGGCTTAGGGTTAGGTATTTCATGATGGATGGATTCTTTGTATAGCTTCTTGCGACGGTATTGAGCTGTAAGGGATTACAAATTGTAATCAAGTTGTAATCATTGGATAATAATAATATTGGACTTGCTGTTGGTGGACGTAGCCCAGCGATTGGGTGAACCATGTTAAATCTTGTGTATTGTGTTCTTCTGTGTGGTTTATTATTTTCTGATATTGGTTATATTTGCATGTAATTTTTATTTATGTCTTGTTAATCCTAACAAGTGGTATCAGAGCGAGGTTTTTTTTCAGTTATCCTCTGCAGGAAGATCTCACAGTTTAGTGGGAGTCTCACGGTTGAGTGGGAGCAATGGCAGATGAGGGTAGGCTGAAGGTTGACAAGTTTAATGGGTAGAACTTTTAGTTATGGAAAATGCAAATGGAGGACTATCTCTATTAGAAGGATCTATGGCAATCGTTGAAAGGAAAAGCCAATAAACTAGCAAGCATTTTTTATGAGGACTAGACAATTCTTGATAGAAAGGCTCTTGGTAGTCTTCGATTATGCCTAGCACAATTAGTGGCATTCAATAATACACAAGCAATGACGACTGAAGATTTGATGAAAACCCTAGCAAAGTTGTATGAAAAACCCTCCACTTCAAATAAGGTATTTCTCATGAAGTGTTTTTTTAATATGAAAATGGTGGAAGGTGGGTCATTTTCTGATCATTTAAATGAGTTTAATATAGTTACCTGTCAATTAACTTCTATCAATATTATTTTTGATGAAGAAGTCAGGGCTCTCTTGATTTTGTGTTCTTTGCCTAAAAGATGGAATGGCTTGGTAATGGTTGTTAGTAATTCTATTTCTGGCTCTAATACCCTAAAATATGATGATGTTATTGGTGTTATTTTGAGTGAGAAAATTCATAGGAAAAGCTCAGGTGGATCCACATCAGGTAGTGTCTTAAATGCACAAAGAAGGGGTAGAACCAATGAGAGAGGAAACAACACTGGAAATCATGGGAAATCAAGAGGAAAATCAAAGGGAAAGAGGTCTAAATCCAAAGCGCCAAATGATTGTTGGCACTATGGGAAACCAGATCATAAGAAGAAAGATTGCTGGTCTCGAAAGAATAAAGAAGGAGAAAAACAAGAAGGTAACAAGGAGGTAAATGTGGTAAGTAATAAATCTGAAGAGGATGTTTTGATTCTTTCTTTTCTTTAGAAAGTATTGATAATTCATGGGTTTTAGATTCTGGGGCTTCATTTCATGCTACACCCCATAGAGGTTACTTTCTTGATTATGTCCAAGGGGATTTTGGGCTAGTTTATTTGGGAGATAATGAACCTTGTCAGATAGTTGGAAAGGGAAAAATTAAGATTAAGTTGCAGAATGGGAATCATTGGCTACTACAAGAGGTAAGAAATGTCCCATGGCTGAGTAGGAATTTAATTTCAGCAGGGCAACTGGGTAATGAGGGTTTCCCAGTTACTTTTAATGATAGAAATTGGAAGGTTTCAAAAGATTCCTTAGTAGTAGCAAAAGGTGTGAAAGTAGGCACCTTATATCTTTGTATAGGTCATATTGTTCCTTCTACTTTAATTGTTTCAGAAGATAATGAATGTTCAGGAATAGTGGCTGCAATTGACCAAGAAGAACATCAAATTGTTGTTGTAGATTCTGACACAACACTGTGGCACAACAGACTCGGGCACATGAGTGAAAAAGGTATGAAATTACTTCATTCAAATAAAGTTTTACTTGGTTTGAAATGTGTCAATATGGATTTCTATGAGAGTTGTGTGTATGGAAAACAAAAGAGAGTTAGTTTTGTGAAGAGTGGGAAGGAAAAGAAAAATGAGAGATTAGAGCTTGTGCATATAGATGTATAGGGACCAACTCAGGTATCTTCCCTTGGTGGCTCTCTGTATTATGTTACATTTATAGATGATGCAATAAGAAAAGTGTGGATTTAATTCCTTAGACAGAAATCTGATGTATTTCAAACTTTTAAGAAATGGAAATGCTTGGTTGAGAATGAGACTAGTAAAAGGTTAAAATATCTCAGATCTGATAATGGTGGTGAGTATTGTAGCATAGAATTTGAAGATTATTGTTCCTCTAATGGTATTCATAGGCAAAAAATTGTACCAAGGACTCCATAAGAAAATGGAGTGGCTGAATGCCTGAATAGGACAATAATGGAGCGTGTAAGGAGTATGAGGTTGCATGCTAGGCTGCCCAAAAACATGTGGGTAGAGGCTATGAAAACTATTGTTTATTTAATCAATAGAGGCCCTTCTACTCCTTTGGACTGTGGTATTCCAGAGGAAGCATGTAGTGGTAAGAAGGTGAGTTATTCTTTTCTCAAAACCTTTGGTTGTGAAGCTTTTGCACATATAGATTTTGAAAATAGAACCAAGATGGAAGCTAAGTCAAAGAAATGTGTATTAGTTGGATATGGAATTGATGAATTTGGTTATAGGCTTTGGGATTTTGAAAATCATAAAATTGTAAGAAGCTGGGATGTCATATTCAATGAGAAAGTATTGTACAAAGATCTATTGCAGCAGCATGAGAAGAAAGAAAATGACTATGTAGTACTAGATGATACTCCAAAAGATGATGTTCTAGTACTTCCTTATGCTTCGCAACAACAGCAAAAACAAATACCACACACCCCAATGAATGTTAGATGGTCAACAAGGCTAAGTAGACTGCCAAAATGATTTTCTCCATCTTTGTATTCTATTTTGTTAACAGATGCTGGTGAACTTGAATGTTATAATGAAGTTGTGCAAGTGGATACAAAGATTCAGAGGGAGTCTGCAATGACAAAGGAAATGGACTCCTTGTTGAAAAATCACACTTGAGATTTATGAAAGTTACCTGCAGGTAAAAGGGCTTTACAAAATAAATGGGTTTACAGGCTGAAAGAAGAGGATGGAGGTAAGAAAATATTTAAAGCTAGGTTAGTTGTAAAAGGATTTGCACAGAAAAATGGTATTGATTTTGATGAGATATTTTCTCTAGTTGTTAAAATGACTTATGTCCGTACTGTTTTAAGTATTGTGGCTATTGAAGATTTGCATTTAGAGTAGCTTGATGTTAAAACAACTTTTCTTCATGGTGATTTGGATGAATAAATATATATATGGTCCAACCACAAGGATTTGAGGTCAAGGGTAAGGAGAATCTGGTGTGCAGATTGCAAAAAAGTTTATATGGCTTGAAGCAAGCACCTTGGCAATGGTATATTAAATTTGACACTTTTATGAATGAGCATGGATACAGTCAGTGTCATTTTGACCATTGTGTTTATTTTAAGAGTTTGGATGATGATAGCTACATTATTTTATGTTTATATGTTGATGATATGCTTGTAGCTGGGTCTAACATGGATCACATTAAGGGGTTGAAACAACAGTTAGCATGTTCATTTGCTATGAAGGATTTGGGGGAAGAAAAACAAATCCTTGGTATGAAAATTTGTAGAGATAGGAAAAATAGGAAGTTGTCTCTATCTTAGGCTGATTATATTGAGAAGGTGTTGCAACGTTTCTCTATGGAGAATGCCCAAGCTGTCAGCACACCTTTTCCTGGTCATTTGAAATTGACTAAGGAGATGTGTCCTAAGACATCATAAGAAGAGGAAAAAATGTCTAAGGTACCTTATGCTTCAGCTATAGGGAGCTTAATGTATTCTATGGTATGTACTAGGCCAGATATTCAACATGCAATGGGAGTCATTAGCCGATATATGAGTAACCCTGGTATTGAGCATTGGAATGTAGTCAAATGGATTCTCAGATATTTGAGAGGTACATCCAGTAAGTGTTTACACTTTGGGGGTTCTACTACTACTGTACAAGGCTATGTTGACTCAGATTTGGTAGGAGATATAGATAGCAGGTGAAGTACTATAGGTTATGTATTTACTCATGGTGGGACAACAGTGAGTTGGATTTCTCAACTACAAAAGGTGGTTGCTTTATCCACTATAGAGGTAGAGTATGTTGCTACTACAGAGGCAACCAAGGAGATGATATGGCTTCAATTCTTCATGGAAGAATTCAATCTATAGACGGATAATTTTTTGCATATAGATAGCCAAAGTGCCATTCATCTTGCAAAGAATTCTGCTTTGCACTCAAAGACAAAACACATATAGTTGCGGTACCATTTCATTCGGTCAATTTTGGATGATGGGAAATTAAAGCTAGAAAAGATTCATACAAATGATAATCCATTAGATATGTTTACAAAGGTAGTAACAAGTGATAATTTGAACTCATGTTCAGCTTTAGTTGGTCTTCTAGACTGAACAAAATAAAGGAATAGTTGAGTCTAGGGTGGTTGGATCCAGTGGGAGCTTCACAGGGTAGCGGTTTAGCTACAAGATCAGTCTCCAAGTGGGAGATTGTTATTTGGTGTGGAGGCTGATCAGTCCCCAAGTAGGAGATTGTTGGCTTTGTGGTGACTAATCAGGGAAGTACTATACACATCAAACATTTCCCTAGGTTGACTCGTCAAGCTTTTCCCTAGGTTGACTCATCAAGTATTTTAGGGTTAACTTATTAATCGACATAAGTCTTGTTATATTGGCTTAGGGTTAGGGATTTCATGATGGATGGATGTTTTATATAGCTTCTTTCAGTAGTATTGAGCTGTAAGGGATTACAGATTGTAATAAGGTTGTAATCACTGGATAATAATAATATTGGACTCATTGTTGGTGGACGTAGCCCAGGGATTGGGTGAACCACGTTAAATCTTGTGTATTGTGTTCTCTTCTATGTGGTTTATTATTTTTTGATATTGGTTATATTTGCATGTAATTGTTATTTTTGTCTTGTTAATCCTAACATCTTTAAACCTATATCAAAGTCCTAAGAGGAGTATTAGGTTCATTTTGTCGAGTTGACAACATAGGTTTTCAACTTGACAATAACTTTTGATTAGATTTTGATTACAATAGTCATTTTGTGACTGTTATTAGCTAGTTTTAGATTTAGTTATATGGTTTTTGTTGGTTTGTTTTAGAGCTTGAATCTATTTCATGGTGGATACATGAGTTTGGAGATAGGTATGTGGAGTTGGTGTGTGTAAAGAACCATTTTTCAAATGGTGTTCATTGAATAAACAAACATTCTCCGCAAACTATGTACTATCCCATGGGTATAGTCAGCCTTAGCATTGTTTTCAAACGTATTTTGGTGATGTGTAAGGATTGGATCATGATGTGAGGACATTGTCTTGGTTTTTATTTAACTTTCCATGTAATTGTTTCAATATTTTATTTTTTAATAAGGCAGAGTAATTAACTGGTGTTCTTGATAGAGACTGGGTTTGGGGTCACAATTAGTGATTGGGATTGAAGTCTCCTTAAGAGGATTGACTCTCCCACCCCTATGATCACTATGATTGGTGGGATATGTCTAAAATGTTAACTCATTGAGGATTCTTTTATGCTCTATTAAACCTAAAATTGTTACTTTGCATTAATTACATTGGGAGGTATATTATACTCACATATGGATGTACATATGTCTATCAATAAAATCTCAAGCCATTAAATTTGATATGTTTGATAGGATATGAATGTGTCTAAATTTTAAAATATTTTAGAATAATTTTTTTGAACATATACATATGTATATGTATATGTATGTATGTATGTATATGTATGAATTTAGAAACTTAGTGAATTTAATTATTTTATGTTTTTTAAAGGTTAAATGACAAGATATGAACATTTCTCAATTTTAAATTATTTAGGATGAATATTTTTCTCTATTGATTATAATTTATATAACATCAAGGAACAAATAGAACCATTTTATGGATATGCCTCTATAAAATAAGTAGACTCCTAGTCTAAGGAGTAGCCAACAGAGAATAAATTATGTAGAATATACAAAACAATAGCGAGTGACTATATCATAATAAATAGTGGCCCAAAAACTAAACTCATAGTTCAATTCCTCCTCTATCTACCCAAGTGGTCCAACCATTAGGACCTTCCATCCATTTCATAATTTTTTCATTTTGAACAAACACATTGTAAGGGTGTACAAAGTTTGTTGTTCTCTCTTGTGGAACAACTATTGTTGGGATGGATGCAAGTGCCAAGGCCTGGACTGGTTCTTCAAGTTCCTATTTTTCTTTGTCTTTATTTTTAGTCATCTCTTTATTAAATTGGTTCAATTCCTTCTCAAATCAAATTCTCTTTGTCCACATTCTCATAGTGGTGCAACCATATGCTATTTCCTTCTTTAGCATCTATGTTGCTCTGTCATTGATCAGGTCTACAAACTTATTCTCCTCGATCTTTAGTATGATAGTGACCTACATTGCGATATTGTGAAATATGAGTCTCCTGGGAGACTCAATAAGGTTCCTTGGCTTTTCATTAAAGTAATCATCATTTCTCAATTTAAAAATAGCCCATAATATATGTGTAGATAATATAGACCAAAAAATAGTACTATTTTTTTTAATCTCAAGAATTTCCCATAAAGAACATGGATCAAACTGAAGTTATCATGTAAATAAAATCCAAAGAGACCCCACACTTCCTTGGAAAAAAATTAATGAAAGAAAACATGATGTATGGATTTAAAAGACCTACAAAAAGAAAAAGAACAATTAATTAAAAAAACAATTCTACGGTCGAAGAAAAAAAACAATTATATCGTTGAAGAAAAAAGCAATTATATTGTTGATGAAAAAATAGCTCCATTCCTGCACCTATTATATATGGGCATTGATTTAGACTCAATTTGATGAGATTGAATGCTAGTGTGAATTCTTAGTGAATTCTTGGTGAATTTTCTGAATGCCCAATGTGAACTGTTAACTGTGCTAGGTTGGATTGACACCCAGCTAGAGAAACGCCCAGCTAGGTTGAATTTTCTGAATGCCCTCTCTCTCTCTCACTATATAAATCTATATCTTACATAGGGCGCACGCCCTATGTAAATTTATGATTTTCATAGTGCATGGGGGGTGAAAATTTTTGGATTTTATAAAGCGTGTACGCCCTATTTGGCGCACGCACTTTGTTTTGCATTGGCAACCCAAGCCATAGGGTGCACGCCCTTTAGTGTGTGCGCACTATGCATGATGGGGGGCCAAAAAGAAAAGTGGCATCTTTTTGGTCCCCCATCTTTGTGCACTTACCCATTTATCTAAATTTTCACTTCCTCAAAGCCTAAACCACCCATGTTAAAATTTATAGTGACAAAAGAAATAGTTCAACAAGTATAATATTGTTTCCCACCCTTCTCACCATGCTCCGAAGAATAAACAATATCCATATCACAATCCTCCAACTTGAAGAGACCTATGATTTCCTCTGGACAACATTAGGAAAATAAACAAATAGCACTAAACTCCTAGGCCACCCACACAATCTTTGGAGAAGAAGAATCAAACACTTCAGAAACCCTCACAATCTCTGGGGAAGAAGTTACAACAAACTCTAAAACCATATGGTCCATTCTGAGAGGAGATAAAACCCCACCTTAAATTTGGTAACTTGCAACTCCTAATCCATCAAAGAAAAAGAGGGAAACATGGAATTTTGTTTCAATGTAGAGGTAAAAACTTTAAGTTTCGTTGACCACTTGGACAAATCTTGGCTTTTGAGAGACTTTCCTTTCTTTAAACTATGTAAATCTTTATTATTATAATATATTTAGGCTTAATGTCTTTTGCTCAAAAATTTTTTTTTTACTTTATTTAAGATTATAGATTGATAAATTTGACTCAAAAACTATACAATTGAATCGTGATAACAATATCACAATTTTACTTATTTATTATTTTTTATAAAAATTATTTTCCACATTTAAATAAGTGAGCGAATAACTTTTTCAAAGGAAATTGTGCTTTGTTATTTTATCATCCAAAATGACACTCCATTTGATGGGCGTTGATTAGCTGGTTATTTAAAAGTCGATTAGATAGCATGTCAGAGTGTTAAATTCCCATGCCTTTATTTAGAAAGAAAAAAAACAATTAAGGAAAAAAACAATTCTACGGTCGAACAAAAAAAACAATTATACCGTTGAAGGAAAAAAACAATTATATTGTTGATGAAAAAATAGCTCCATTCCTACACCTATTATATATGGGTGTTGATTTAGACACTTTGCAGACTCAATTTGATGAGATTGAATGCTAGTGTGAATTCTTAGTGAACGATGGTGCTGAATTTTTTGAATGCCCAATGTGAACTTGAATCTCTGAAAACTAAGATAGGTTGTTGTAGGCCTCGACAACATGGTCCTATAGCACCTAACAGTTTGATGCTACCTCACACGAGCTCCAAGATATAACCCCGTGAAGATTGCCAATTTCATGTTGAGTGCACCTTGAGGGACACTTCAGCCCGGAGAGTTCAGAAGCGTTTGAGAGACTCTATGTACCAAATAAGGTTTCCACTAGTGTTTACTCGGCCAATCAAAGATGTTGGCACAGACTATTCGATGCTACAACCAACAGTTTGAAAGATGCGCAATGTTTCTCATTTCAATTGAGGAAAACTTCAAGTTTTGAGATCAACCAAGAATGTAGTGCCAAATATAAATGAACTTGAATCTCTGAAAACCAAGATAGGTTATTGTAGGCCTTGGCAACATGGTCTTGTAGCACCTAGTAGTTTGATGTTGCCTCGCACGAGCTCTGAGATATGACCCCATAAATATTAGTGATATCATGCTAAGTGTACCTTGAGGGACACTTTGACCCAGATTGGTTGGCAGCATTCGAGCGTGTCTATGTGCCAAATGAGGTTTCCACTAGCATTAACCTGACCAATCAAAGCTTTTGGCTTAGACGGTTCGAGGCTACAACCGACAGTTTGAAAGATACACAATGTTGCTCATTTTAACTAAGGAACACTTTGAGTTTTGACATCAACCAAGAATGCAGTGCCAAATATAAACAAACTTGAATCTCTAAAAACCGAGATAGGTTATTCTAGGCCTCAGCAACAGGGTCTTGTAGTACCTGATGGTTTGATGCTACCTCATACGAGCTCCGAGATATGACCTCGTAAAGATCACCAATTTCATGTTGAGTGCACCTTGAGGGACACTTCGGCCTGGTTTGGTTAGCAACATTCAAGTGTGTCTGTGTACTGAACAAGGTTGCCACTAGCATTAACCTAGCCAATCAAACTTGTTGGCACAGATACCAAAAGTGTAAAGATACCAAAAGAAGATGTGAAATTGCACTCAAGCAATTATGGCCTAGAAGGGTCATCTAGGGGTTAGAAGGTTTCTATGGATTGAAAGGGTTTTTATAAACCTTTATAAAATTCTTAAGAGGGGTTTTAGACTCATTTTTTCAAGTTGACAACATTGGTTGTCATCTTGACAACCAATATTAGTCATGCTTTGTTAAGACAGTCAGTTTTAGACGGTTTGGAGATAATTTTTTGGGTAGTTAAATAGTTACAGTCAGTTTTTTGGGTGTTTGAGTCTATTTTAAGATTGATCCATGTGAGTGGAAGAGGATAAGTGGATTTGGGCATGGAATGAAGGAGAATTGCAATATTTTTCAATCAATAAACAATAATATTCTCTGCATACTGTGACACTATCCCGTGGTACAGTCCAAGACCAGTGAATTAAAATGTTTCCATAAAATGTGATTTGGATTGGTCTATGATGTAAGTACATTTCCTTAGTTTTTATTTATCTTACCATGCATTCATTTCAATTTTTTTATTGTATTTAAGAGAAAGGAAATTACTGGTGTTCTTGAAAGTGACTAGATTTGGGGTCATAGTCAGTGATTGGGATTGAGGTCTCCTTATGAGGATTGACTCTCCCACCCCCTATGGTCACTATGATTGGTGGGAGAGGTTTTAATGTGTATTATATCCTTGTAATATAATGGTTGGTGTAGGGATATGATGGATTGTGTTGGAGAGATCACAGAATGAAGGAGTTTGTTGTGTGAGGAGTGCCCTATTTTGGCACCAGTCATTTTGGTGAGTGTAAATCCTTAAGAGTGCATGTTTTTATGGTGGATTATGGATTTTTGGATCCATACTTATGTGTTTGATCAACGGTTTTGATCTAGAAGAAGTTGTAAGGTTCCATTTGAGTAGGCCCTAGTTGTGTGACCCTAGAAACAAGGGTTTGGTGGCTAGAAGAATGGTAGGTGTTGAGACCTTAAAAACTTGAAAATATTTCATTTTAAACCTTATGAAATACTATTTCTTGGTTGGGAGGTTGGGTAGTGAATATTTCTATGAGTTGCTTTGTAACGGGGATGAAATTAGGCCTAATTGGTGACTGCTAGGGTATTGGATCTACTAAATGGTCCAAAGGAGTCTATCTTGGGGTTTGGGTAGGATTTATAGAACCCAAAAAAGTATCTAAAAAAATCAAGGTTTCCTTTAGTTGTTTGGGAGGATTGGAAGAAAAAGGATGATTTGTGGCTGGTGAGGGCTACTAGCCTAGAAGGCTAATGGAGTGGATTGGGGTGAAGATAACTTGACCAGACTTGGAGGGCTACTTGGAACATTTGATATGGACCATGTTAAGGTGTTCTAAGAAGTTATAACTAGGGTGGAAGACTTGTTGGAAGATTTGACATATTGGAGGCTCTAGGTGCATTGGGAGAAGGCCTAGATTGAGATCCTTGTGTAAATGTTTGATGTCAAGAGAAGTTGGCATATGAGATCAAAGGAAGTGAACTTGTTCAAAATTTTTGAGGTTTTGGTTGTCTAAAGTTAGAGCACTCTATTTAACCCTTGAGTTGAGACTAACTTTGGTGCAGGAGCACCAAGGACAAAGCCTGAACCATGGATGCATACCAGGGTCACTAAAGATCCTAGGGTGATCCAAGGAATTATGTGAAGGTTAATAACCTATAAGGTAATCTAGGGTTTTGATATGGCCATTTATGCCATTAAAATATGTAATTACACTTAAATGTGCAAAAGATGCTAAAAGTTGTAAAATTGCATTTTAATGCAATCATGGCCTATAAGGCACATAAGGGGTTAAAGGACTAGTGTGGTTTGAGAAGGTTGTATTTAAACCTTTATCAAAGTCCTAAGAGGAGTATTAGGTTCATTTTGTTGAGTTGACAACATAGGTTGTCAACTTGACAAAAAAATTTGATCATATTTTGATTGCAACAATCAGTTTGTGACTGTTATTAGATAGTTTTAGATTTAGTTATATGGTTGTTGTCAATTTGTTTTGGAGCTTGAGTCTATTTCATGGTGGATCCATGAGTTTGGAGATAGGTATGTGGAGTTGATGTGTGTAAAGAACCATTTTTCAAATGATGTTCATTGAATAAACAAACATTCTTCACAAACTGTGTATTGTCCCGTGGGTATAGTCAGCCTTAGCAGTGTTTTCAAATGTGTTTTGGTGATGTGTAAGTATTGGATCATGATGTGAGGAAATTTCCTTGGTTTTTATTTACCTTTCCATGCAATTGTTTCAATACTTTATTTGTTAATAAGGAAAAGTAATTAACTGGTGTTCTTGACAAAGACTGGGTTTGGGGTCACAGTCAATGATTGGGATTGAAGTCTCCTTAAGAGGATTGACTCTCCCACCCCTATGATCATTGTGATTGGTTGGAAATGTCCAAAATGTTAACTCATTGAGGATTCTTTTATGCTCTATTAAACCTAAAATCATTACTTTGCATTAATTACATTGGGAGGTATATTATACTCACATATGGATGTACATATGTCTATCGATAAAATCTCAAGCCATTAAATTTGATATGTTTGTGATAGTTTGATAGGATATGAATGTGTCTAAATTGTAAAATATTTTAGAATGATTTTTTTGAACACACACACACACACACAAATATATATATATATATATATATATATATATATATATATATATATATATATATATATATATATATATATATATATATATATATATATATATATATATATATATATATATATATGTATGTATGTATGTATGTATGTATGTATGTATGTATGTATGTATGTATGTATGTATGTATATGTATGAATTTAGAAACTTAGTGAATTTAATTATTTTATGTTTTTTAAAGGTTAAATGACAAGATATGAACATTTCTCATTTTTAAATTATTTAGAATGAATATTTTCTTTATTGATTATACTTTATATAACATCAAGGAACAAATAGAACTGGTTTATGGACATGTCTATATAAAATAAGTAGACTCCTAGTCTAAGGAGTAGCCAACAAAGAATAAGTTACACAAAATATACAAAACAATAGTGAGTGACTATATCATAATAAATAATGGCCCAAAAACTAAACTCATAGTTCAATTCCTCCTCTATCTACCCAAGTGGTCCAACCATTAGGACCTTCCATCCATTTTAGAATTTTTTCATTTTGAACAAACACATTGTAAGGGTGCACAAAGTTTGTTGTTCTCTCTTGTGGAACAACTATTGGTGGTATGGATGCAAGTGGCAAGGCCTAGACTGGTTCTTCAAGTTCCTATTTTTCTTTGTGTTTATTCTTGGTCAGCTCTTTATTAAATTGGTTCAATGCCTTCTCAAATGGAATTCTCTTTGTCCACATTCTGGTAGTGGTGCAACAATATGCTATATCCTTCTTTAGCATCTTTGTTGCTCTACCATTGATCATGTCTACAAACTTATTCTCCTCGATCTTTAGTATGATAGTGACCTGCATTGCAACATTGTGAAATATGAGTCTCCTGGGAGACTCAATAAGGTTCCTTGGCTTGCCACTAAAGTAATCATCATTTCTCAATTTACAAATAGCACATAATATATCTATAGATAATATAGACCAAAAAATACTACTATTTTTTTAAGCTCAAGAATTTCCCATAAAGAACATGGATCAAACTGAAGTTATCTTAATCCTCAATTCTACAACTTCTAGGGCTTTGTTCAGGTTCATACAAACACATTTTGAGGTGCTATTTTTTTAAGTGCATGATTATTTTCTACTTTCTAAATTTGCTATCAATTTGCAGCCATTGTGGGTAGAAATATCACTTTTAGAACTTGGTCTTTTGTGGCCATTTATGATCATTATAATGCTAAGATTTTAGTTATATCCTTAGCAATATTAATTTGAGTCTGATTTTGCCTCATCAAGGCAGTTGTAAAATTGTCAAGATTATAAGTCCACTTAGCTCTTATTTGGTAAGTGGCAATTATACACGTACTATATATAAAGTGCCAAAATCATCATTTAAAGGGGAGGGGGTTGAGGAGGTTTATTTGATTGTTCCTATTTGTCTCTTATCCTCTTTCATTTTTGCATCATGGCTTCTCCTAAATTTCAAGTTTTAACTCCACATAACTATGCATCATGAAAAATTAAAGCATAGAAAAAGATGATGGAAAAACAATTAATTCAATATGTTGATGGAACAATAAAAAACATCAAATGATCCTAATTCTCAATTATAATGGATTTTATATGGCTCTTGGAAATTTGAGAATGTATGTATCAAATGACCTTATCTTTGATATTGAAAAATGTACCACAATCAAATAGGGTTGGAAAACATTTAGTCAATTGTATGGCCAATTGTGCAATGACTTACCTATTCATATGGTCATTTGTAATTGAATTAAATGTGTGTGTGTGTGTGTTCAAATTACAAGTGCACACGTCATATTAATTTTTATTAGATAGGCATGGAATTTGAAAGGGCCTTGATCCCTTATATAAACAAATTAGCCTAAAATAATGATGCTTTTTAAAAATGATCTGCAATATTCTACTTGATCGTAGTAGTAGCTCCTCCTTCCCAAATCTAAGCTTCTCAGAACAATGAGGAGACATAAAATCTATGACACATCCTTTTGATGACCTTGAAGAGTTATCTATTCTTGAGAACTCAATTTTTTGAACCTTTGTGGTAATGGGCTCCTTATAAAACAACATAAGATCCTTTGTCCAAACAAAATGCCATTTCTTATTTTCCAATAAAGAACTATGGGTATGACCCACCATATTGCAACCTAAAAAATAACCAACAAGTCTTCAAATATAATTTGTTGCACCTATTCCCAATTTTAGATGATAAGGCGATTGGGTAGGGAGAACTTGATTTTTCTCCTTAAGAGCACAAAATATAATAGATAAAAAGAACTTCATAAATCGAGTAATCTTATCATTGGCATGATATCACCAAAAAGAATTGGCAATAATATTGAAAATATTTTCATTCTAGAATTCTAAGAGAAATTTAGGCAAATATATCCAAATAGAAAATCAGAATATTTCCTTCCACATGTTAAAACTTGGAGACCATTTTTTGAAGGCTAAGACCATTCAAACTCATAATCCACGAGTCATCAAGAAGGATCCTATGTAACAATCCTTCTCTTAAGAAAGAGAAAAAAGAAGAAAAGCCATTCAACATAGCAAAAAATTGAACCAAGCCATGCAAAGAATCCAACTTGTGCCATGTAGGTAAACTATGAGGAAGTTTACAGAACTCCTTTCCCTGAATCAATGGTTTTTGGGTCCATGAAAATGTAGTGTTATTGTCTTGTCAAAATGTAGTTGTCTTTAGAATTAAAAAAAAAATAGAATGTAAATTATAGCATCTTTTCACTTCTATTTACATTGGGAAAAGCATAGATATGAAAACCCTTTTCTGCATTTCAAGTTAACATATAAAAAATTATAAATATAGATGAATGGGAATATAAATTTATAGTATGGATCTTGTACTATGAATACTCAAAAATAAATTTAGATTTTCTTCTCTATTATCTGCCACTTATTGCTATTTTTGACACAACTTTTGACAAGCATTGAGGAAATCATCCTGGCTGACCTCCAAAGCAACTCTTGAGAAAATGAGAATGTAATCATATTTTATTTTGATGCTAGCAGAGAAAAATTGTGTGGGAAATGAACGAACAACATTTGAACTATGGTTGAACTGTGTTTGAACAAATTGTGTGGGAAATGAATGAACAACATTTGAACTATGTTTGAACTGTGTTTGAACAAATTGTGTGGGAAATGAATGAACAAAATTTGAACTATGTTTGAACGTTGATAGCCATTTTGGTGTATCTATATTTGAACCCTCCAATTCACTTTGTGTGAAGAGTGTGATAACTTTGTTTGAACTTTGGGATTCACTTTGTCTGTGTTTGTAGTTTGACATTATTGAACTTAGCATTTACTTTGTGTTGTTTGAAATATTTTTTTATTA